>AP028447.1:8554635-8851800 GCA_036509395.1 Antheraea yamamai
TTTTTTATATATTATTCGAGCCGAAAGCTTTATATCTCTATATGTCATAAATCACGCTTCTTACGTCTACAATTACGTATTTGTACACTATGTATAGACGTTACCGATGACCTAGACATGCTCGTGATCAATCCACTTGTGTCAGACTAGCAACGCGTAGTACAGCGGTATGTGTACACGCAATATTCATATTTTGTATCAAGTTTGTGCCCATTATATGTTTGGTTAATTAACAATATAAAAATGTATTTAATTGTTACTCCATGTGCCAATAGATGTTAAAACTAGACCAATTTCAATTTGCAAATTATAAAATTTATTTATTTATTTATTAAAAATTGATGAATTCAAGCTATAATTGATTTGAGAGTTCAAAAGAGAACGCAGTTATTCAATTATTTTGAGTTTTCACTTCTATCGGCAGTCCTTATGACTACTTCGACTTTTTTTTATTAATAAATGAATTTATGTAAATGTATCATTTACTATCTTCCGCTCGCGGCTTCGTTCATTTTAATATTGACTTAACCTCTCCCATAGGAATCATAGATTTTCTCTGGATGAAAGGTAACACTTTTTGTTCTTTCCTATACCCGTGACAACGTTTATGTACAATTTTATGAAAATCGATTGAGTAGATAAGATGTGAAAGAGTGACGAAGAAAATTATATTCGCATATATAATATTACTAGCGGGCCCGGCAGACGTTGTCCCGCCCTGGTTATAAAAAAAAATCCTTGACAAATTATATACCAAAACCTTCCTCATGAATTTCTTTATCCACTCGTGACAACCGCATGAAAATCCGGTCAGTAGTTTTAGATTTTATCGCGAACAGACAGACAGACAGACACGGTAAGAGACTTTGTTTTATACTATTTAATGATATAAGAGAGCCCCGCATACATAAACACCCTTCTATCAATATTAAGTGAGATATAATCAAGTCTTTGATGTGAACCATCTATATCGGTCAGTCAGACCGATTGTCTCCTCATTACTTAAGCCAGGTCATGAACAAGTGTTAAAGAAATGAAATACTACCTTATACTCGCGGCTTCTCTCGCTTTCATTTAGATTTTGATAATAAAATGCAGTCCATGTTACTCGCTGATAATATCCTAACTAATATTACAAACCAACATTAATTGGAAAATTAGTTTGTTACACTATAACTACAAAACCAATTCAGCATTGGTTAAGCATTTTTTGAGTTTATCCATTTCGAAAATTAAATAAAAAAAAAGACGTGTGGCACTCGGAGACTGCCGCGGTAAAGCTATTGCATAGCATTTGAACAAAGATAATGATATTAAGAGTTTGATCATCGAATTTCGCGCAATGTACATTTATATAGATATAATATCATATATACTTTCTCTACGCGACATTAATGTGTATTACCTATACATAAAAAAAAACAAAGGTACTAAATAGTACACGTGCTTGGTTTAATGGTTTCTGTTATATACATAATGAAGAATGAATTTACACATATAAATATATACATACATATTGAGAATCTAAATTGAGAATTTAAACTATATGTGTGTGTGTATAAAAAAGAGGGCTACTTTTAATATCGCTTATTTTAATATCAAAAATTTTGGTTATCTTTATAGCAGTATTATATACAAATTAACAAAACAAAAAATAATACTGAATTTGTGATAATAATAATAAAATGAATGTATATAGAGTACTAACTCATTTTCTTTCACTATTTTTTCGTGACTTTCTTCATTAATAAATGCACTTTGTTTATTCATATTTAAAACACTTTGTACACAAATTATACGAGTACATTCATATTCACTGTTGTACATAGATGATATATACCTATACACCTATATACTTTCTCACAAACAGCTGATTACGGTAGTTTTCCAATACAACCAATGCCACCTAAAGGCGGGTTGCTGAACCAAAGAGACAAGCGTGATATTTCAAAAAGTCATTAATCAAATATCGATAGATGGAAAAACTAAAAAGTATCACCGCTGTGCCGGTCGGAGTGGGGGATGTTAGGTTTTTTTCGTTACGGAATTTCTGGATTCGGTCCCCACGCTCAAGGCCCGCGATAGAAGCTATGCAATAGCTTAAAAATGAAATATTTTCTCTTGACTATAGCAGTTTAAATAAATCAAGAAGAATGGCGTTACTCTCAATGGATAAGAATTCCTTAGCGGACATTATCGACATATGGGCCCATTGACGGTACAATGAAGGCAACAAGTTACTTGAAAAATTGGATTAAAATGGAATATATTGTCTACGCTATCATTGGAGATATTGTAGATTTCAATATTTTATAACTAAATAGCTGACCCGTGCCCACTTCGTTGGGCGGTAAACAATTATAAAAAACTACTTTTTGTGACTTAAATATAAAATTAGACAAATGCTGTCGGTGACTTTTATGTAGGCATTATCAAGCTCTACAACTTTTCTCTGGAACTCAATCATATATCTCTCATCGTTAAGGCAGCGTTCGTAAGAACCTTTTCGTTCGACCGTTTTTTCTCCGACTTACTTGAATCCGACTGCCCCAAAAAAGTATATTCATTTTTTGAGTTAATATATAGCCTATGACACTCACAAATAACGTGGCTTTCTATTAGTAAAAGAGTTTTCAAAAACGGTTTAATAGATCCAGATGTTACCCCCTACAACGTCACAAACTTTACCTCTTTATAATCTATACTAATATTATAAAGAGGTAAAGGTTGTGACGTTGTGGCGTTGTAAGGGGTAATTTCAGGAACTACTAGTCCGATTTGAATAATTCTTTCAGGGTTATATAGTTCATTCATCGAGAATGGATATAGGCTATATAGCATCACGCTAAGGCCAATAGGAGAGGAGCACAGATGAAAAATGTTTCAAAATAGAGATGGTTTTTTTTTGAGAGCTTCTGCTGTGTGTCAGCCTTAGCCCAAAGTAGTAGCTATTACTATACGGACGAAGTTGCGGGCAGGGAATATAATCTCTATAATAAATAGGTAACGTTTGTGAGTTTGTGATGTTGTAGGGGGTAATCTCAGGAACTACTAGACCGATTTTGAAAATTATTTTACTAATAGAAAGCCACGTTATTTGTGAGTGTTATAGGCTACATATCATCACGCTAAGACCAATAGGAGCTGAGCAACAATGAAAAATGTTTTAAAATCGGGGTATTTTTTCCTTTTGAGAGCTTCCGCTGCGTCTTAGCCCAAAATAACTATTACACGCGTGCGAAGTCACGAGCAGAAGCTATTAACTAATTATATTATCTATAATCTATACTAATACTATAAAGAGGTAAAGTTTGTGAGGTTGTAGGGGGTAATATCTGGGGAGTCGGAGAAAAATGGTCGAACGAAAACGTTTCTTACGAACGCTGCCTTAATTATGAGATATATATGATTGAGTTCTAGAGAAAAGTTGTAGCTTGATAATGCCTATTACCGCCCAACGAAGTGGGCACGGGTCGGCTAGTATTAGTATAAATGTAAAAATGAGTTTTTTTATTTGTTTTTATGCTTTCGTGTCTTAACTTCTCAACCAATCGTTATAAAATTATGTATATACAGGTTTTGAAGGGCACAGCAGATGATATAGAGTAGTACCCTTTATCCACAAAAAAAGTAGTCTTCCTGAGGGGTAAACCTCCCGTAAGTAACTATATTAACCCCTCGGCTGATGTTTTAAGACCCAGTTCTCCGAATGGCAGAACACGTTTTTAAACATCTAGGCAATTTCTTTAAATTAAATTTTACATTACATATTTGTTATTGTTCATATTTATTACATTTTGTAATAAATACAGTTTTTTTTAACTTGTCCTGCCAGCAGTCTGTTCACCTGTGCCTCATAAGGTCTACCTTGTATGTTGGACAAGCTGATAGTTAACCCAAGCGAAGCCGCAGACAATAGCTAGTTTATATATACATTTTATTTAATTATATTCTCGATAATGAGTGATATTTTTTATATCACTTGAATTTCCAAATGTACGACAACAAATAAAAAAAAAAGTGTATTTTCTTTTTAATTTTCTGACTCACAATTTGATATAATAAACGCTTCGAAATTAATTATTATTTACTCTATATATGGCCATTGATTTTAAATAAATTCTTCTCGTGTCTCAACCACCTGCTTTTTAATCGTTCATGACTTCATATCTATTACACACGCAAGTAAATCTAAAATGCTTTACGCAAAACTTCTAAAACCAGCTCTATATAAAAGAAAATACAATAATAAAAAAAATGATGCTATAATTACAAACAAGTACGCTACCCTAACAATCGATTCTAATAAAAACCGTAGACATGTAATGTACAAAAAAACTTACCTATAACTGTATTGTTCTCTTGGTACAACAATCCACAAAAAACACTCCCACAGATTACTTGAAATAAAAAGAAATCACAGCCACAGATGAAAAATATATTGTGAAAAGCGCGGGATGTTTTGCAGGACGATGCACGCGTTAATTCACCGGCGGTCGGGTGTCGACTGAACCCGTGTCGAGATAGATGAGGGCTGATGCAAAGATAGGACTAGAGTCGTCCTGAATCTCCGTACATATAATAACGGACGTCCTGAATATATTATTTTCATGGCCTCACTCTTTTTTCGGATGCCCATAAACAAATTGGTACTGAATAATCTTATTCTTATTACAAGGTTTTGTTTAACTTGCAATGTTTTTATGTGAAACATCTATAGGCGCGGGTAAACCTGATTTTGGCTTGGCGCGACGTGCCGACGCAAAACACGAACTTTGCAGTATTAACTAAATACTAAAAAACATTTGCAACGCTATCTGTATAAATATAGGATTCAAATTGTTTTGTCGGCGACTTGTTATACCAGTGTATGCGGCACGCACCGACAACCTAGCACCCTTTGATAAATGCCGCCATAACACACCGCGCTTACGCCTAGTTGAATTTTTGTATATTGTATTTAATAAAAATAAATATTTATGTAACAAATAGTCATTATTTTATGAAACAAATTTGTAAGGCTTTACCTTTTCATTATGCCATAGCTAATTCCTGTCGTAATCTGTTCTTAGGCATATAAATTATACAAAACAATTTCGATGTTTCACATCTGCCAGGAGTCCCATGACGGCTCAATTTTATTTTTAGTTTGTTTAGGCTGAATCTTACAAGCTGAATTTAAACTAGTTCCTTTAGACCTAAGACTTTGAATTTATTTATTTCTATTTTTTAGCATTATTTTTAGCAACCGATCATGTAGTAGATTATTACTGTCATTGTCAAGTAGGTAATGATATTAAGAGTTTCTTGCGATGATTTCAATGTTGTAACAAGATGGTGGCTCTCTTGTGAAAACTTTCTAGGGGGTTTTTGTGTCAAGTCAGAATCCATGTTCCGTAGTATTATTCGTCCTTCCCATCCTCTTCACTTATGCACAATAACCGAATTATATTACTTAATATACCACCAATATTACAAGAATAGGTTTGTATGTGGTAGAGCTACGCTGAAGCTATTAATGGTTTCAGCATGAATGGGTCGGCTCGCCCGGGGTACTACCACCCTCTCACAGAAAACCGAAGTGAAGTAACAGTGATGGCATCCTTCTGGCCTCTCCCATTTTCTATTCTTCCCCTCCCCCCTCTCCTCAAACACAGGCTGGCAACGCACTTGCGACTCCATTGGTGTTGCTAATGTCTATGGGCGGCGGTGATCACTGACCATCAGGTGACCCGCCTGTTCGTTTGCCCAGTATAATATAAAAAACACAATATTATGAATAAAATATTAAATCCATTAAATGACATTCCAAGATCCCGCTATAAACTCCTTTGTAATTTTAAATGTTTGTTCAGTACTGATAACAATATACGTAAAAGAAATAACAAAATGGCGGATTTCAAAATGGCCGCAATACATATTGTAATAATAAATTTTGGATTATGTATTTCAGTGCGTTTAAATAAAGGCTTGTTTTTAAAAATACTTTTAAATAAATACACTGCATAGTGGAAATTTAAATGACATTGCCGTTGTCTGTTGTTGTTAGTGACGTAAATACATTTAAATTGATTATTAAGGCTTATAAGGACAATAATTCAGTAACTAATTACTAAAAGACGAACCGCAGACTTGTTGTCCACTATCTATATTAATATTTTAAAAACCAAGACATTGTTTTTGTACGCGCTAATGGAAATTAAATATATTTTTGTAATTCATAAGCCAACTAGCATTTTCTCGCTGGTTCACTCGCTTTAATATAAACTTGACCTATTTCTCGGTACCGGTACTGTTTAATTCTGGACTAGCTGTGCCTGCGACTCCGTTCGCGTGTAATGTAATGTAAAAATACAATGACTAATGAAATCATGTGCATGTATTAAGTCCACATATTTATCTACTTTTCTCTCGTACTTAAGTCGCGTCATTATTAAAATTAGAATAACTTTTGCTAGAGTGGATGGATTTTAATGAAAGAAAGACTAAGTTATTCTCGAGGATATTCTTTATGATTTTCGTCAGGTGAGGTTTTATTGTGAACTGAGTACTTTAGCAGTGATGCGTGTTCACAGAAACAGACAGACAGACATTTCTAAAAATGATTGAAATGTATTTTATTACTTATTCCTGCAACATTTTTTTTCACGAAAATCATAAAAGTACAGACACGTTACATTTACATTCTTATTATATTTCGTTGGTCCCTTATAAATAAATTTAATAGCTGCGCTCCAGGTAACGAGATGTCTTTCTGACCTGGATCTCATTGATCAAGTACGGAGCATGCAGACGCATTACATAGGAACTCTATGGATGTCAGTGTGACAAAAAGAAATAAAACTACAAAATTAAGAAGAAAAATAACAATTTTAAATATTTGACGCTTCGCACCGTATTATTGTTTTGTTTAGTTCGCTTCATACCGCCGTCGTCGAAAGCATTGTGCTTTAACGTTTAAGTTTTTCCTGTGACTCTTCAAAGTTATAAAATATCTCATATCATCGGCACCGCAAACTCGCTCATAGCTGTAGAACAATCCGCAGACACCGCACATTCTGCCTGGGACGCCGCTGCTCCATACGAGGTGCTGAGTTGCAGGTCAGTCCACGCTTTTATTTGGGGTTCTATTTACATGGTCCCATCAGCCCCTTCAATATTTATAGATAGATTCCGACGTTGTAAATTATATTCTCCATTATCTGTGGCTACTATTAATTGATGATATACCACAGTAGATTGCGTGTGTTGAAATGAGAACTTCATTAGGTGTGTTGATCGGTATTTTTGGCAGGACGGAAAGTTATGATTTCGCGTCATGACATGCTAGTAAAGCATGATGAAGCGTATTACGCTTACACGGCTTGCGTCAGAGTAGCGAAGTGTAGTATAGCGGCCTATATACGTCTGATATCAATATTTTGTATTGAGATTGTGCAGTCTATCATATGCTACATTAATTAATGGACTGTATAAATAATTACATAATTATTAAATAAATGTTAATAATTTATATCTACAAATCATAAAGCATATCTTCAGGAGTAACGTAGCTTTTGTTTTATTAAAATCGGCCAACTCTATCATAAGTTATTGTAATTTGAGTGACGGTTCGAGGTAAGTACAAGAGAAGAGTAGTAATCTATACTAATATTATTTTATTTTATTTTATTTTTATTTATTCGGAAAACAAACAGTGATTTATTACAGAAATTCAAATTAAATAGACTCTATAAACCAGTTATATGTTTTCGCATATGAGATTCTAGAAAATAGCAAATTCGTTTGAAAAAAAAAATCAGTAAGTGACACAAACTTAAATTAATATCATTATTTAAATTCTAAGAACAAAAACTAGGGCAAATCAACCCACTACTAATGAAGAGAACTAACTAAAGAATAAGTTTGAGAACCATTTAATCATGTATTCGCCATAGTATTTTTAATCTGTTGCGTTTTTTAAAAGCTTTAATTATAAAGCTTACTCGTTTGGTTGCACGCACTGATCTTAGGAACTACTGATCCGACTTGAAAAATTATTTCAGTGTTAGATAGATCATTTATCGAGAATGGCTATATATTATTACACTAAGACCAATAGGAGCGGAGCACCAATGAAGAATGTTTCAAAATTGATTCTTTTCCTTTTCAGAGCTTCCACTGCGTGTCAGCGTTAGCCCAAAGTAGCTATTCCACGC
The DNA here is from genome assembly GCA_036509395.1 of Antheraea yamamai. Lineage (NCBI taxonomy): Eukaryota > Metazoa > Arthropoda > Insecta > Lepidoptera > Saturniidae > Antheraea > Antheraea yamamai. The sequence goes on from AP028447.1 coordinate 8,562,834, forward strand.
GGACGAAGTCACGGGCAGAAGCTAGTAGTTAGTAAATTCAGAAATTTAAATCCAACACACTTGTTTATAAATCAAATTAAATTATATACACCAAGTAAAGTCGAGACACATGCCAAGTTTTGTGAACAATGTGAGTACTGGGCACATAGTCTTATCTATTGGTGAAGGGTTCGCAGATATTTGCGGGACGGTGCCTCCAATGACATGGTTATAACAATGTACGGGCCTGGAACAGCCTATAAAACACATATAACGCAATACAGCTTATGAAGTGGTCTTTCTTATGTCAACAATACCCTTTGGGGTAACTATACCACTGGAGTGGAAATTATTCTTATAGTTGAAAAGACCTTTATATATTCTAAGGTTTTCTTTAGTTTTATATTTAGCAACCAATCTTCTAGTACACTATTACCGCTATTGTCGAGTAGGTATAATGATATTACAAATTTCTTGCGTTCATTTCCACATCCTAACAAAATGGTGTCCTTGTTGTTAGAACTTTCCAGGGAGTTTTGTAGCAAGTCAGAATCTATGCTCCGTGGTACTATTTCCCATCCACTTCACTCATGCAGAATAACCAAACTATATTACGTATGATACCACACTATGAATAAAATATAAAATACACTACATAACATTGCAAAATTTCGCCAAAAACTCTGTAAAACAATATACCAGGTGACTGTTTAGACACTCGCATTTTTTTTTGGGATATAACACTTCACGGTCACATTTAACATCTGTACATATAATAAGAATATAAATCTAACGTGTCTGTACTTTTTCGATTTTGACAAAAATTGTTGCATGTCTCTAGGAATAAGTAATAGAATACATTTCAATCATTTTTGAAAATGTCTGTCTGTTTGTATGAACACGCATCACCGCTAAAGTACAGGGTTCACAATAAAACCTCAATCATAAAGCATGTCTTCGAGGGTAACTTGGTCTTTGTTTTGTTAAAATCGGTCCACTATATCAAAAGTTATTGTAATTTGAATGACGGCTCGAGGTAAGTACGAGAGAAGAGTAGTTATCTATACTAATATTATAAAACTTACTTGTTTGGTTGCACGCACTAATCTTTGGAACTACTGATCCGATTTGAAAAATTCTTTCAGTGTTAGATAGATCATTTATCGAGAAAGGCTATTTGTCATTACGCTAAGACCAATAGGAGTGGAGCACCAATGAAGAATGTTTCAAAATCGGGGTTTCTTCCCTTTTGAGAGCTTCCGCTGCGTGCCAGCGTTAGCCCAAAGTAACTATTCCACCCGAAAGAAATCGCGGGTAGACGCTAGTATACAATAATAATATTATAACAAATACTAATAAACAACCAAGAAAACCTAAGTTAAAGTTTGTTCTAAGACTTTCAAAAGTGTAACTATTAACGTGTAAATAAAATAATAAACCTAAGTGCAATGACCGGTGCCAAAAGCTACAATGGGCGACCCGGAGTTAATAACTTTCGATAGTGAAACGGGCAATAAACCCTTTTGTTTTGTTCCTGACGTTCCTACGTTTCCTACCAAATGAAAAGTGAAATCACCTGACGATTGGAATGGAAAATGGATGAATTAATGAATGATATTTTTCAAATGAAAGTTCTTATAGGAGGGCTTTGATATTCTGTTCGGCAACTTTTTTGTCCGACGAAAAGTAGTAGTAATAAACACTGTGTCGAGTAGAGAAATAGCAGTGTTTCACTTGCCTTCTAGTATTGGAGAACAATGAGACATACACTCCTCACGCTTTCTTTCTTTCTCGTTGTCCGTGGTTACGTGTACTGCGTTCAGGAGGCGTGGCGATCACTGAACACCATCCATGCCGTTCAAACGTGATTGATAATTTAAAAAGTTTCAATGTAATATAAAAGTCTCACTTCTATCGTGTGTCTTTACGACACATCCCGTTTTATATTTGTTCGTTTCGGGCGTACACTGAGGTACCAATATATAAGTATTTCGTTCGATTGTACTATACTAACTGCGTTTTCGTCTTCGTTCGTGTGAGCTTCAAAATAACGGGTGTTTTTTTTAAATAAAAGATTTAAACATCACACTATTTATTTTATATTAATACTAGCGGGTCCGGCGGACGTTGTCCTGCCTTGATAATAAAAAAAATCCTAAAAGTCAACCGCAGCGACACCTACCGGGTCCAATTGTGAATCTAAACCATTCTCGGATCCACTGGAACACGCACACAAAATTTCAACAAAATCGGTCCAGCCCTTTAGGAGGCGTTCAGTGACATACACACGTACAGAAGAAATTTATATATAAAGATATATTTATGATTTGTGTTTCGTAATTTCTATTGAAAGCAATCATCTACTACCATCATATTAGTTCTTCAATTGTCTATTGAAAATCGTTATGTTTTGACATAATTTACTTTTAACTCATAGTTCCTATGCTACCTTTTCAAACTTTATATGATGCACTCATTCCTAATTCTATGCACCACGCTGTTAACCACCTGTTTTATTTAGATTATAGTTTTCGAAACGCCTGAGAGCCCGTAAAATTTTGAATAATCTTCATTGTCATATCAAAAATAGGGTACGATTATTGGCAGACTACTAACTTTGTCGTCTAGACACGCGGTAACGTGTCATGCCAAGTGCAAGCTAACAGAACGACGAGCGCGCGTTATGCCTTAATAACACGTAACGAGTACAGTGGCGAGACAATAAAACAATACTAGGCCGAGAGAGCCGGGTGAACGAGTAGGTGTTTATATGTATTTTGCTAGTGGCGAAGATTCTAAGTTGTTGATGTTTGTTTTATTTACGATTCCAATACATGGTGCATCACGCTTTTGCTTGTTTTCGTAACTGGAAGATGAGAAATTCCACAGACACACATCTAGTTTGTAACATTAAATCAATTGTTTGGTTGTATCTAAAATCCATTTACCAGTGTTAGCTATTTTCAAAATAAAAGTTAACTTTTAAGTTAGTAAAACACAAAATCAAAGCAAACTGAGCACAGAACTAGAGAACGAGTTGGCGAGTAACAGTCGAGTGTAAGTTCATACGTTTCGGGCAGGATAGCGAGTCACTGTCTGGGCGGAAAATGTAGCGGGGAGATGGGTACTCGGCTTAGCAAATACACCGTATTTCTATTGACTCTCTCGCCGCTCTGTTCGGCCTAGCACTCGGACGAACACACCTCATAATCCTGTGTTTGGTTGTAGGGAGGAAGAGGGGAGAGGAGCCTCCATCACTCTCACTGACCTGACTGACTGATTTCAAAATTCTACATCAAATATTTATCCGTTTTATACTAAATTTCGATAATGGTGTGGCATTTTTTATAAATACTTATAATTTATTAGTGGGCCCGATAGACGTTGCCCTGCCCTGATAATAAAAAAAAACCCAGGAATCAGATCACAGCGCCACCAACCGGGTCTAATTGTAAATCTAAAAAATTCTCGAATCCATGGGAACACACACAAAATATTTCATCAAAATCGGTTCAGCCGTTTAGGCGGAGTTTAGTCACAAACTCACGGACAGAAAAATTATATCTATACATATAATAAAAGGCTAACGGGACGAAATCTGTACATTAAATATTTTAAAGAAAAAATAATCTGGGAGGGCTTACAATCAATGACAAAACACATTACTATAGTTTTTAAAATTTTTGTCTGTCTGTCTGTCTGTCTGTCTGTCTGTCGTTTGTACAGGATTCACGCAAAAACTACTGGACGGATTTTGACGAAATTTGGTATGGTGGTAGCTTACACACCGGTATAACATTTAGGCCATGTTTTACATATATATCACATTTGTATGTCTGTTTATTTTACTTTTAAGAAAACATAAAAGAGAAGAAATTTACACAAAAACTACTAGACAGATTTTCACGAAATTTTGTAAGGTAGTAGTTTATATATCAATATAACATACTAGCTTCTGCTCTCGACTTCGTCCGCGTGTAATAGTTACTTTTGGCCCCCGAACCCGAGAAAAACCTCTTTTTTGGAACATTCTTCATTGATGCTCCACCCCCATTGGTCTTAGCTTCATGCTATATACTATATAGCCTACCTCGATAAATGAGCTATCTAACACTCTTCAAATCGAAGCAGTAATTCCTGAGATAAGAGCGTTCAAGAAAACAAACTTTTCAGCTTACTGTAACAAGACCAAATCTGTACATTAAATATTTTTTGAAAATTATAGTCGGGGTAGACTTTGTTGTCGATATAGAAGCCAAAGATTATCCTTTTACAATTTTTGTCTGTCTGTCGGTCTGTCCCTTTGAGCACGCATCATTCTGAAAGTACTGGACCAATTTGGACGAAACTTGACACAGTAATAACTAATATTACAAGGTTACATTTAGGATACTTTTTGTCCCATAAAACGCAAGGAGTTCTCCAGGATAACGAAAGACAAAAAATTGTAGTTAATGTAACTAGGCTTTTTTGCGACACCTTAGTACAAGAGCCAGCAACGTTGGAAGAACGAGAATTTTAGAAAAGCTTGTTCTTTAATATGTAGATATATTATGCCCTTCCAAACAGGATTCAGGATACCTGGTAGCCGGTTAACGTTGTGTTTTTTAATGCACATCACACCTTTACAGGTAAAAATTTTGATTTATAAATATTTTTTTCATTTAATTTAATTTTCATTTTATATACCATTACGATATTGAGATTTCACCGTAAACACTGAAAAACAACGATAAACGTAGACATATGACTTGGGACTGAAGCCATCTTGAATACATGCATCTATAACAGGCGTTTCCACAATTATCGCTATCTTTATCATACATAAAATGGGGTAAACATATCAATGCAGTTGCAGAATCTAGCTCTAAGTTTCTAAACGTTTTCAAAGCATTAGCCGGTTTTAATTAGGGTGTTCAGCCATAACATTTAGTTCGTTTATACTTCAATATTACACGCAGTCGAATTGACTATGCGAGCTTTCTTTATGATAGTAGTGCTCAGGTTAACCTCTATAAACTTGAAAAAGTCCAAAACCAGGCCATGAGAATTATCGGGGGTTTCATTAAAAGTACTCCAATGCATGTTATGGAAAGCGAATTGACCATATGTTCGTTACATCTCAGGAGACAATATTTAGCTGGCAAAATTCTATTTAAATTTAAGTCCTTAGAAAAAAACGAACTAACTAATGTATTAGAAGAACTATCCATCTCTTTCTAATCACTCTATTGGCGCAACAGAAAAAAACATTATTAGTTTCTATTTTTTCTCAATATAAAAATACTCCAATTCAAACCAGTATAAAACATGAAATGTTCACTTTACACACCTGGGTCGATAACATTGATTTGCACAATATAATTAAAATAAATGTAGATGGTATTTGGAAGCCAAAGCGTCAATATGATATTCCTTAAACAAAAGATATTTGTCTTCAATATATAAATAAATATTAGGTCTTTACCTATGAAATTGCCGTTTTGTATGAAAAAATTTAAACGATTTTTTTTCCTGTATTTTTTATTTGTATTAATCGAAGTAATCACCCTTGCAATCAATACATCTTTGCCAACGTAGTGGCAGTTTATTGATGCCCTTCTTAAAGAAATCAGCTGGACGGGAGGCAACAAATTCTTCAAAGGCATTTTGTACTGCCTCTCGGGTATTGAATTTTTTTCCCGCCAAGGAGTTATCCAAATTCTGGAAAAAGTAGTAGTCTGTAGGCGCAAGGTCTGGTGAGTAGGGCGGATGACGGAGAACTTCCAACCCCAGTTCTTGCAACTTGGAGACCGTCTGCTGTGCAGTATGAGGTCGCGCGTTGTCGTGCAGGAGCAGCGGAGACGAGCGATTGACCAATGCTGGTTGGAGATTTGCCAGCTTCTCCATCATTGTGTTCAGTTCTTCATAGTACACATCTGCAGTAATGATCACCCCGTTTGGTAAGAAGCTGTGATGAATCACACCGGCGCTAGACCACCAAACAGTGACCATCACTTTTCTAGGGGTATGTTTTCGTTTAGGGCATTGTTTAGGTGCTGAACCAGGATCCAACCAACTTGCTGAGCGCTTGCGGTTATCAAACAGATTCCATTTTTCATCGCAGGTAACAATGCGGTTCAAAATTCCTTCATTTGTGTGTCTGTTGAGCAGTGCAAGGCACGTCTCGACGCATACTTCGCGCTGGCGATCATTGAGTTCGTGGGGCACCCATTTGTCAAGCTTTTTTACCCTGCCAATTTGACGCAAATGGACCAATATTGTTTTGACGCTAACGTCGAAAGCTGCTGCTAATTCAGCCGTAGATTGTGTGTCATCAGCTTCCACAATCGTCTTTAATTCGTCATTGTCGACCAAAGTCTTCGGACGATCGCGAGGTTCATTTTTCAGGTCGAAATTCCCAGAACGGAAGCGAGCAAACCAATAACAGGTGGTGCGTTGGTTTGTAGTGTTAGCTCCGTAAACGTCGTTGATGCTGCGTGCCGCTTGTGCCGCGTTGCTGCCACGACGGTACTCATATTCCATAATTACTCGAATTTTTAACGTATCCATGATGACAAAAAAGATTGAAATGCGATGAAATTGTAACACTAATCAATAAACAAATGACTACTTTTGAAAAAAGAATTCCATGTTTTTAAAATAAAATTAGTTTGAAATTAGAATTCTTAGCCAAACAAAAATTATTTTGATTTGAAATGGCCAGTACTGCAGAACGGCAATTTCATAGGTAAAGACCTATTATTATCCAAATTTTGTTAAAATATACACTGACGGATCTAAAGCTGGTAATTATTTAGGAACCGCATTTTTTTAGTCAAATTCCAAAACTTTTATGAAATTTCAAATTGATGAAAATATTTCAATTATGCACACTGAATTGATAGCAATTGCAAAGGCTTTATCATTTGCACAATCAACTGAGTCCATTAAGATTGTTATTTTATCCGATTCAAAAAGTGCTCTTCAACACGTAGCACAATATACCTCGACTTTTCGAGGAATACTGATAGCCTACACTATTTTGAAGCAATTACTAGATTTCAAAGCAGAGAACAAAGTAATTGTTTTACAATGGATCCCTTCTCATATAGGTATAACTGGGAATGAAAGCGCTGATCTTTTAGACAGAGAAGGATCCTCCGAAGGTGCTCCTATTAACATTTTATCAACTTACTGGATGTATGCTCAGTATTTAAAAATAGCTGTTACTCGCATTGGAAGGAATACTTTGATTAGCGTTCTAAAACAAATCGAATATGGTACAGAACGATTCAGCCACACCCGTTAAGGTCACCATGGATTGATGACAGTACGATTTGCCGTCGGGAAGCAATCACAGGAATTAGATTACGCTCAGAACACATCCCGTGTAAAAAGTAAAGTACTATCACCACTCTGCCAAAGTTGTGAGCTCATTGATGATGTGCACCACATCCTGGCAGAATGTGTTCGAAACGAAGATATTAGATCTCGGCTTAATGCCTCTGGTTCGTTCCACACTGGTTTGTACAATTCGTTATTGTCTAACCCCACTTCGAAAGATGCTAAAGAATTGTACAAAATTAATATAAGCTATTGTTAAGTTTATTATCATTCTTATTGTTATATAGTTGTATGTCACTTAGGCGATATAGTTGCGCAGGTGACTAAGCCTTCATTAAAAAATAAAATAATATTAAAATTACAGCTCTCTTAACATGTTTTGAACATACTTTATTTTATTTACAAAAAAATAGCATCGGGCACATTATTGTTAATAACAAAAATGTCTGGCAATAATAATTTCATATTTTAGTGGCGTTTTAAAGTTAGTAAAAAACAAAACATTCAAAAATTATATAAAAATAAATATTTTTGCATTTAAAGGTGCGATATGAACTAATAAACGCAACGTTTACCGGCAGCCAGGTAGCCCGCACACTGTTCGGAAGAACATAAAGATATATAAAAAACTGGCTTATTGACGTTCTTTGTCGAAACCGTTCCTAGCTCTTAGACAAATAGTTACAGGCAAGTGACATTTGACGCGTCGTCCTCATATCTTTTTAATATATTTTTTTCTTCAATACAATGGAGTGTGAAAAAGTTTTAATACAAGTTGAAAATAGTTATGATATCATTCATGGTTCATTTATCATTATTTATTTTATGAATATATTTTATCGTTTAATTTACAATTTAACTCTATCAACTTGATATTTTATAATGTAAACTCTACTGACTGTATAGTAAACGTCTACAAAAAAGGGAAAGGAACTTCGTTAGGACCTGGGGGTCCATAGACCTCTAAAGCTTTTTTCACATTACCGCCAATATATGTAGGTTAGTTTTTATTTTAATGGAACCCGGTAGATGCTGCTACGAACGGGTTGTAGGCTTATTTTAAAACCATACCACATACCATCTGGGTATATGTTTGAGTGAGTCCCTTGATAGTTTGGATTCACAATTTGAAACCGTAGGTGTGGCTGCAATAAGGTTTTAGATTTAATAACATTTTTCGCGTTTAAATATACAATTGACACCAGTGATAACCGATTTGGTGCAGACAAAGTTGCACGGGTCAGCTAGTATGTATATATAAAGATATATTTTTTATGAATAACTAGCTGTTCCCGCGACTTCATCCGCGTGGAATAGCTACTTTGGGCTATCGCAGCGAAAGCTTTTACAAGGATAAAAACCCCGATTTTGAAACATTCTTCATTAGTGCTCCGCTCTTATTTGTCTTAGTGATGATATATAATCTATAGCCTTCCTCATTAAATGAGCTAACACTGAAAGAATTGTTCAGATTGGACCAGTAGTTCCTGAGATGAACGCGAACAACCAAACAAACAAACAAACCCTCCAGCTTTACAATATTAGTATAGATTATCGTGTTCAACCATATGATAAACTTTCTATTGGGCCATATATATACGTTATATCCATTCGGTTAAACTTTGACTTTGTGTTGCATAAATACCTAGGGCTAAGCCGCACAAAGGGTGCACGCAGATCAAAGCTAGGATTCCAATCAGCTTTGTGAATTGGACCGTGAGTTTATACTACTATATACTGGTATACTGGACATACGCTGTAGTTATTTCTGATAAACTTAATTCTAACATCGGAATTATCCTCGATATTATTGGTCAGGTACATTAAATATCAAAAGACAAGAAGTGAAAACTGAAAATAATGGGAAAACTGTGTTCTTTTTAAAAAACTTAAATCACTTATAGTATGGATTATTTAGGTTCTTTTTTTTAATTTGTAAATTCAAATTATTAATACATTGGAACCTGGTTAATTGGGATCACAAGGGACCAAGAACGTTGTACCATTTATTGAGGGTTTCCATTAATCCAGTTTTTCAATTAGGCAGGTTTAAAATTATAGTTGCCTCATTTACAGAAGCTCCCGATTATAGAGGTCGAAATGTACGGGTATTCCATTTATGTTATGCTCCCTACACAGTTCATCACGCGACTTTCCACAATCATAATCTGATAGAAGTTTAAATTTTTCAGATACTGATAACGTTTTATATTTACGTTTGGGCATTTTGTACACTTTTACTCCCTTGTTTTTAGGTCAAAACCTGAGATAGTACTGACAAACAAAGCATGTGCGAAAGACATTCTAATGTTTGTAAACAAAAGTGTCCCAACCCGATTAGTTTGTCTCATTTATAAAGGGAATTGAGTTACAGAGTCCCAATTATAAAGGTAAACATCGAATAAATCCTAGAAATCAGATCTTATTTAACCAGGTTCGAAAAATCCCATTAATAGAGGTAATTCAATGAAAAAGTACCGGGACCTCATTGCAACTCTCAATAATAGAGGTTTCTCATTCGTCCAGGTCGCATTTAACCAAGTTTCACTGTATTAGTCACAACTATCGGCAATAATTATATACATTTTTATACAGTTTATTAATTAGTCAAAAATATGATGAGCTGCACAAACTCAATACAAATCAATGTTACAATTACACAGGCCGCTTTACTATTCGTCGCTAGGCTGACGTAAGCGAAATACGTCACGAGCATGTCGAGGTCATCGGTGACGCGAACCTATAAGTTTTCCTCTTATCAAAAATCACTAAACGCGACTCACGAAATTTTCACATCAAAACAGATTATTGAAGTGTTTAATTTAATAAATAAATACAATAAGATAAACAAATAAATTTAGGATTATAGAGTGGTATAACTAAGGTGCAGAAATTCGCGAGAACATAAACGCTACAAAACATAGGTATAGGTACTTTTAGGTGGTAGAGCCACGCTGAAGCTCTTACTGGTTTCAGCATGAATGGGTCGGCTCGCCCGGGGTACTACCACTCTACACAGAAAACCGACGTGAAGTAACAGTGCTTGGATTGTTGCGTTTCGTTCGGTCAGTGAGAGCGCCGGAGGCCTACTTTCCTTCCCTCTTCCCCGTCCCCCTTCCCTTCTGCCCCTCCTCCCAAAGACAGGCTGGCAACGCACTTGCGACTTTTCAAATCACGTAGTTAAAGAATAAAGATTAAAAATTGTAACATTATTCACCGTAAATATTTTTCCATAAACCTGTGAGGTAATAACAAGCCCGCCTTAGAAAGCGCTCGAATTTAGATGAAATATTAACTCGTGGTCGACTTATTTCATGCTAAGTTAATTCCAATGCGACCTTTGAAGCAAGCTCAACTTAAAACACTATACATTATAATGTTAAAAAGTGTAATTATTGCAAAAAGTATAATAATCAGGAAATGAATTAGAAGTTGAAAGAAATAAATATTTTGATATACATAATGCAGTACATTCCTCATTTACTAACAATGTTTTGTTAAATCTCGAGTAAGATTGATTTGTTGCTTTTTATTATTGTGTAAGATGGTATATTTACAGTGATTACATTGTATTACAAATTATATCCAATCAGAGCCCTGATGAGGCGCCATCTTGATATGATATTCGCCGGATGCGAACTTTGTTAATGTTTGTCAAATGAATTAGTCATAATCATGTTGATTTTAATCTCATTTCCTAATATATCGATTGTTTTACTAAAGTTATACTTTGTTAAATCTCAGTTTAAATTAATTTGATTTCCCGCATTTACTTATTGTGTAGAATTTTATAAATTAAATTAAAGTTACTGTGTTGTATTGCATGCGTCCAATCAGAGTAGAGGAGGCCTTGAGCGGGTCGGAGCACCATCTTGGCGTTCGGCGAACGTTAACTTGTTTTGAGTATAGAGGGTAGAGGTAAGGAGCACTGCTCCAAGTACTAAATAATAGTTCCAAAATCATCCAAAATGGCGCTAACACGAGCAAAGGATATTGTTAGTACGAAATAATTTTGTAATTATATATTGAACCCTGTTGAAACTATATCTCCACCCTAATTTCCACATAAAGAAATAGATGTTTCTCCTTACATCTACACTCCATAGTTTTGAGTAAAGTGTGAAGAAATTTATCAATAAACAACTTATAAATTCCTTGGTTAGTGTTCAAAGATTATTTCATTAATATGGATAATAGGATAAACGGTTATTTTTTAAATAGTCAGACCAGATCTGTATTGTGAACCAGCCTTTCGAATATAAATGGGTTTATAGTTGTAGTGTTTTTGAAGTAATTATAATTATTTTTTAATTTATTCTTATATTTAACGCTGTAACGAGATTTTGTGTATTGTCTGAAAGTAGATACCCCAGGAAATGAATGTCAAACGTTGATGTCTCACCTTTAATATTCGTTAATACACTCTTTTTGTTCACATAAATTAAATTGTGGTAAAATCAAGGTGGTATAGTGTCTATACACGACTGATTGGCTCCCACCATAATATGTCACCTTTCAGACCTCTCAGAGTCACCTTTTGGTTCGTCAAGTTACAGTCACTATATGTCGTTGCAAAAGGGCTTGCAGGCTGACATGGTGGTGGTAACGCGCATTTGATTGCAGATGTCTAGATGGACACCGTTATTGTTAGATTGTACTGTACTACAAGTACTAGGCAGCAGGTATAATGTAGTTCTTTTATTATATTTTACTTCAAAATGTATAATGGATGGATATATATAAAAAAATAACACAAATTACAAATCCCAACAAGAAAACTCACATTAACAATTAAATAATTCTAGTAACACAATACATCATATAAACCCAAAGAAATAGAAATAACATTGTAAATTGGAAAGAACTTACGCGACATAACAACAATCACGCAATACAACCTTCCAGAGAGACAACCGAGCAAGAATGTCCCCACAGACTACTAAGAGGATACTACGTATCAGACGGGAAACCTCATACAACCAATCACGAGCGGGCACTTTTGGTTTTGACGTTCACTTTTTTTTTATTTCGTCAATTCATTTTTGGCAAAGGCGAAAAAAATTCCATAGATAAATACTTATAGTCATTTTTATTGTATCTTTAGCATTTACCTAAGCAATAACAAAACGTTCCTCTTATCGATTTAAAATTAGTTTTGCACCTAAAATAATGTTCAGTGATAAAAACCTACATGACATAATATTGGGAATATTTGAGAAATAAAAGAAAATTAGTTTTTTCACTTCCATATTTATTATTCAGTTTTTATTACATTCATTAATTACACAATCATCTACAAGTCCAAAAAAAAATTATGCCAGAAGACTAGTTCTACCAAAATAAAGAGTTTAATATTTCATTAAATAAAATCGTCAAGAATTCAAAAATGTTGCTATAGGTACTGTAAAAAAAATTGCTTATCTGTAGGCCCATATATACACTGCAACCACTTGAGTCCTATCTCATTTTTTGGGAAACGGTGCAACCTAACAATCCTTCGCTTACTTGCACAATTTTGAACACAACAATAATTTCGCATGGTTTAGCTGTTTATTGCAACCAAACTTTACAATTTTGATTGTGAGACGATAAGCACGGAGACGAACTCGACGTAACTTCACTCGATCACTACCAAAACTGTAATGGCGGCAGACTTGCTAATTATTAACATAAAAATTTACAGGGGTGTGCGGCTTGGGATGAGGGAGGGTGGGTAAAACGTCAAAATCGTTGGGAACCGTATTTGTCTATGCCTGGTAATTTGTTCTTTTTCTTTAGTACTATGATTCCGTGCCATGAATGTCCCCAATGACTCGACCGACTCGCCTTTTATAACATTCAGTCAAGTTACGACCGGCCGATAACTTTCGACCAATGGCGTGTCAGGTCATTAGTAACACCCCCGATGTAGGCAATAGTAAGTCAATAGTAGTACGGAGAGTGCTAACAATATATTATTTACCACCATGGATATATAACGTCCCAAAATCTTCCGCATAAAATGAGCGCATAATTGAAAACTGTGTGCGTCTTTGGAATTTTTTACACTGCTTTGTAAAAACAACTTTAAATAATTTGCGTAAGGTTCAATTTGCAAAAACTTAAGTTATATTGTATTTATTATTTATAGTGTAACTACTTAGGTATATCGATGAGTTTCTGGGGACGGTTTTGAGCGTTACTTTTATCCGAGACTGTGCATCTAGGGTTGTTATATACCAATGTTTACCACTATTTTTTTTTCTATCAATTTCTATCAATTTTTTGATATCCATAATCTTCTTATACAAATGAGGCGATAGATGGTTGCCGTTGTGCACGCAATAATCAAAAACTACTGTATACATTTCGACAATTTTCTTTTTACTTTTTCTTCTTAGACAGATGGCTCTTATCTAAAATAATATCACAATAACATCATCACTTGATATTATAAAACTAAGGCCTCTGCTACGTCTGTCCGTTCGTTCGAACGTTCAGCGATGTTTTTTTGCCGTAGAAAAGGTGTGGTGCTTATGTTTTAAAATACGTAAGACATAGGTAAAGATAATAACAACGCAGACGATGTCGCGGGTATCAGCTAGCATACCATATACAAGATTAAACGGTAAGTTTTTATCTATAGTAATATTATAAAACTGGAGGGTTTGTTTGTTTGATTGAACGCGCTAATCTCAGGAACTACTGGTCCGATTTGAAAAAAACTTTCAGTATTAGATAGTTCATTTATTGAGGAAGGTTATATAAGACCGCTTCCGATGTGCGTTAGTCAGCCAAAAGTGACTATTTCACGCCGATGAAGTTGCAAGCAGAAGCTAGTAGATTATATTCGGAGAGATCACAATTTTAATAATGGCGACACGTTTAAGAACGAAGTCATAAAGTATTTCAGAATATATAAAATATGTTATATGTTAAGCGTATGTCACGATGCGCTCCACTTTACGAGAAATTTTTCCATCGGCGGCAAAATAAAATTATTGTATGTAGCACTTTTTCCCTCCTACCAAGTCATTTTTTATAATTTTAATACTTTATGGGTTTCAGGTTTTTTCTTCAGATTTTCAGATGTTAAGATTTTGGTCCAAGATGGTAAAAACGCTAAACCTAGACGCTGCGAGACTCAAGTGGAGCTGCCGGAATACACGAACACATACTCGGCGACAGATATTCAACTCGAGGGTGGTAGCTAGGCAATGGGCTTTTTTAAATGTATTCTGCATATACCAGGTGACCATTTAAAGGGTGACATCGTTCAATCGTCTGATAGTTCATGGTCACATTTAACATATAAAAAAAATCACACCTAGGTTCAATGAACAAAATTGAAAGGGCGCTTTTCAAGGTTAATCATTACGTTACTGCTTATTGTCGAAATGCCGCACCGTCGAACAAAGCGAAGCGGGGCACGGGCCGGAGTATGCGGCACGGAGTGATTCACCACGTCTTTATTTATTACACCAGTTCGTTTTAGCGTAAATTGTGAATATCAGTTTTGAGTTTCTAGAGATAATTGAGTCAAATTTTAAGCATCTATTTTTTTAATTGATTTAGAACCAGAAACGACTACTCAATGGACCCTGAGAATATTGCGACTCTTTAACCATTCACCCTGTATATGCGTTCGAGGGTAGTATTTTAGTTTTTTTTTTTCAGAATGAAAGCTACTCTTTGTCCTTTTCTGTACCCTTGACAACTGTATGTAATTATTTATTTCATGATGATCTGTTGACGATATACTATTGTTAGAATAACGATTATTCTACATTCACATGATGTTTATATAAAAGTATATATCTATACTAATATTATAAAGAGCTAAAGTTTGTGAGTTTGTGGGGGGTAATCTCAGGAAGTACTAAACCGATTTTGAAAATTCTTTTACCAATAGATATCCACGTTATTTGTGAATGTCATATAATCACGCTAAGACCAATAGGAGCGGAGCAACAATGAAGAATGTTTTAAAATCGTTTTTTTTTTCCTTTTAAGAGCTTCTGCTGCGTGTTAGCCCAAAATAACTATTCCACGCGTACGAAGTCGTGGGCAGAAGCTATTAATTAATTATATTATTATTATAATATTATAAAGAGGTAAAGTTTGTGAGGTTGTAAGGGGTAATATCTGGGGAGTCCGAGAAAAGGTTTCTTACGAACGCTGCCTTTACGATGAAAGTTATATGAGTAAGTTCTAAAAAAAGTTGTAGCTTGATAATGCCTATTACCACCCAACGAAGTGGGCACGGGTCAGCTAGTATATATATATAAAACTTTATTATACCCAAAATAGCATGCTTAAAGAAAATTTTTAAATCATAAACTCTAATCGACTAATCTCACAAACGGCTAAGCCAATTTTGCCAAAACTTATACTTGTCGGTAGAGGATTCTAGGCTACTTACTATCCAATATACATATTATTAAGTTTTCCCTTAAAAGTTAGGCTGTATTAAAACAAAATTACACAGATGACCAAAGTTACAAGAAAAACATCATTGCGTATATCAGTGTATACACGCGGAGGAAGTGAAACTTCTTTAGCTTATATGTATTATATTATATATATACTATCGGTCCCACCAGATATAGTCCTACCTTGATAATATAAAAAAATCCTAAAACTCAACCGCAGGGCCACCTACCGGGTCCAATTGTGAATCTACATCATTCTCGGATCCACTGGAACACGCACACAAAATTTCATAAAAATCGCTCCAGCCGTTTAGGAGGAGTTCAGTGACATACACACGTATTGAAGAAATTTATATATAAAGAATATACTATACGAAGTCCTACAGTATAAATACTTAACTATATATTTACTCATTTTGGTATACTACTAGACCCAGTCAGGCACTTATACATACATACGCATACACACAAATGCGTACCTTAAGTTTAACGCGTAACGACATTTTTTCCCTACCGTGCAATAAGAAGTTTCATTCCAGTAAATACAATAACCTGTTATGTAATATTTTTATTGCACTCTTCACTACATATTATAAAAACAAAATCCCCTGCCACGTCTGTCTGTTCGCGATAACCTCAAAAACTACTAAACAGATTTTCATGCGGTTTTCACCTGTAGATAAAGTGATTCATGAGGAAGGTTTAGGTTTATAATTTGTCAAGGTTATTGTTATTATCAGGGTGGTACAACGTCCGCCGAGCCCGCTAATTTAAAAATAGAGTCAGGAAAAATCGGAAATTATATATGTGTTGTTGTGAGTGGTTGTGTTAAAATATGCACATTACTGTTTCGTGTGTGTGTGTGTGTTAATAAAAGATTTCTCTACCATGCCATAAGAAGTTTAACTTGAAAAACTAAAACACGTGGTTCCCACTACAAAACGTTACCATTTTTAGCATATCGAAATACCGTGTACCAACAAATTAAATAACACTCGGAGTATCGACCCAATTATGTAGAAACTTCTAAGTTATAAGCGATCGTTGATTATAATTTGCAACGTATACGAACGCCGTTCACAAATGGAAGTATCGTGGTACAGGGTTGCCCGGGGAGCGTGTACGCGCTTTGGCGACGTGATGTCTGGCGAAAATGTAGTGTAATGTAAAATGTAAGATAAAATTTTATTCATTTACTTAATTATATTTTTACATTACCTGCTAACATATATTAGGTACACACCGAGCTCTTTTTTATGCCACAGCAGGCAAACGAATAGGTGAGTCACCTGATATTAAGTGATCACCACCGTCCATAGACACTAACAACACCAGGGGAGGCGAAAGTGCGTTGCCAGCCTGTGTTTGGGGGAAAGGGAGGGAGGGGGGAGAGGAGAGGGGAGGTGGGCCTCCGGCGCTCACACTGACCTAACGAAACGCAACAATGCAAGCACTGTTACTTCACGTCGGTGTTTCTGTGAGATGGTGGTACTACGCCAGGCGTGCCGACCCATTCGTGCTGAAACCACTAATAGCTTCAGCGCGGCTCTACCACCTAAAAATGCTTCGAAAATATATAATCAGCTTACTTCTATGTACAGCGTTTAAGAGTAACTTACTCTTTATCAAATAAACACATGATTTTTGTTTCTTCGTGCTTGAGATGTCTTTTCATACAAAAGAAGTTATCCGATTATCTCTTCCTAAAACTAGTCACGTACGTAATATTTACTGCCGGCTACTGTATCATCTATTTGATGGAATTTTATTAAAAAAAAATAGATTGTCTGTAATGGTTTACGACTCGGACGCATCAGCGGGTAGAGTGGAAGAGAGATAGATGCGTCACAAGCCGAACGCTTATGCCGATCGCTCCTCTCTATCGCTTGTTCCGCGCTATCGCTTGCACGCTCGGCTCAGGCGGAACGTGACAATGAATGATGCTTTTTCGTGCGTGCAGACGGCGTACATCGATTTATAAGATATTATCACGTCAAAATAGCATGTGTTTTATTAAGATTTATTCAATACTTTATCTATATAAGATCATTTAGTACTTTTTTTTCTCCTAATTGTCAACGTCGTTTTGAAGTAAAACTTCGTATGGGAGGGCTGTGAAATTCTGATCGGTAAACTTTTTGTATAACGAAAAGTGGTGGGGATAAACACTGTGTCGGGTAGAGTGTCGAAAACACCGATTCTCGTCCGATCACTGAACTTAGAAACGTCGGGCGCGGTCAGTACCTCTATAGATGATCGCCTGGGAACACCGGGTGACGTTGTTTTTGTTGTATTTTTTTAATTTAAAAGTTTATCTGTAATACAAAAGATTCACTTTAAGAAAATGATAAAGCATATCCTCGAGAGTAACTTAGTCTTTGTTTTATTAAAATCGGTCCACTCTATCAAAAGTTATTGTAATTTGAATGACGGCTCGAGTTAAGTACGAGAGAAGAATAGTAACCTATTAGTATTATAAAACTGGAGGGTTTATTTAGCTGAACGCGCTAAGCTCAGGAACTACTCCGCTCCGAATTGAAAAATTCTTTCAGTGTTAAATAGCTAATTTATCGAGGAAGACTATAGGCTATGTATCATCACGCTAAAACCAATAAGAGCGGAGCACCAATGAAGAATGTTTCAAAATCGTTTTTCTCTTTTTGAGAACTTCCGCCGCGTGTTAACGTTAGCCCAAAGTGACTATTCCACGCGGACGACGTCCCGGGCTGAAGCTATTACTTAATACAGTTTAAGGGAAAAAAAATAATATCAAATATCTATATTCAATACGTAAAGAAAAAGTTTGTACGCATTATTAAAGTCGAATTTCAATCAATGGGCAACGACTAGTATTAATAAATTCACGTTTTTGTCTGTCTGTGAGTTTGATATTAACTTTAGAACGACTTGACTGATTTCAACAGAATTCTGTATATGGGAAGCATACATTATTCCAATATCATTATAATAATAACATACGAAAGTACTTTTAGAATTCGTAAAAAAAATATGAAACTCGAGATGAAACCAATTAAACCCTAGTAAAGCATGCAGAGTCGCGGGCACGACTAGATTCATTCATTCATTGATTTTTGTCAAATTGTTCAAGTAATGACGTAAACCTTCCAGAGTTTTCCTTCACAATGTCTGTCGTCACAAGAATGAAACTATAATGTGTAGCTTAACACAATAATAATTATTCAATTTCGATGTTAACCAAAGCGTTTGATTATATACACGACGTAATCAAAGCAAATAACATAAATCTAATAAATACAAGATGGCGTGACCACTCTCACACTCTGGAATCACGTTATCATAACGCGTGGCGTGATTGGACGAATCGCTTCCATATTCAAATCAAATCGGCGGCTGTCAATCAATTGATCTGTCACTCGGAGTGCTCTGTGTCGATCGCCGGGAGACGGTTGCTAGGCAACGCGCGATCGTTCCCCCGACGCGACCTCACGCTCCGACTTTGCGTCAGGGTTCCTATTTTGAATTTAAAAGTTAACGAACACGCCCGTGTTGCACCTTTTTTTTTACTTCGATCAGTATGGGCTCTCGATGATAAGGCTTAAATAGTTTTATTTAAAAAAATAATTACTTCAAACTAATTTTTATAAGTGACTTCTTCAAGCGGGTTTCATGTGTCCTTTTCCCGTGTAATTTTATTGTTAATCATATCGTATGAATTGTTAAAGTATTATTGATAATCAAATCAAAATCAAAAATGTTTTATTGCAGATAAAATTCCATTTGGTTAATATACACAGAACTTGAAAGTAGTGTTAGTACTTACATCTATAATGAACATGAACTAATTATTTTTATAACGCCACAGTGTGTAGGCGTACCCAATGTCCCAGTATGGGGCTGTCCCACCTGTCTGCTACAGCATTCAGGATGCTGTTGGTGCTGACGCGTACCCTGCGCATCATTGAGGCACATCGCTTGCACATGATGGCGTGAAAGCCATAAATTCTCGCCTCCGCGAACATGCCTGAGGCGCTGCAGTAGTGCTACAAACCCACCAGCACCCTGAATGCGTTTTTATATTCAAAATCAAAATCAGTTTATTCAATTCAGGCCCTAAGAAGGCATTTACGGACGTCAAAACTACCACTGGTTCGAAAAACAACCTAGTTATCGAGAAGAACCCGCAAGAAACTCGATCTGGTTTATCTTTTTAACAAATATATATAATATTTAGAATACATTAGGTACATGTCACAAACGTTTTTAATGGATGCACAGAGATGAGTCAATTCCAGACATCACCATCGTTCACATATTGATCCACTCTATAATAGCCTTTTGATTGTATGCACAGAGCGTTGTATGCCCTCTGCGTATAGTAGACCCACAGACTGCATGTGTAAAATGACTGGCTACACTAGTTCGTAAATAGCGTAGCCTTCACACTTCAGTCGAGCATTTAGAAAATCTGCGAGCCAAAATATTTCAGCGGACAGCCAACGATTTGCGTTCACGCTCAATGTCCAGGCCATCTCTCAAGTCATCGAATACCCAGAGACCTAGATACTTGAATTTAGTAACTTGCTTTAAGGGGCATCTGCACAGTCTCAACTGTTGTGTAATTAGGTAGGTTTTAGTGCCTACCTTAAAGATTAGTACCTCACTCTTCTTAACATTATATCTGAGCCCATGGGCCTCCGCGTATCTTTCACAAATTGTGAGCAGACTCATCATAGCGTTGATCGAAGGGCTCACCAACACTATATCATCAGCATAACTAATATTGTTGACGCATACTCCGTCTACATAACAACTTTGAAAAGTGTTGCTGAGCTCAGCGATCGAACGGTTATATACAAACTAAAGAGGCGCAGAGAAATCAGACCACCTTCTCACTCCGCACTCCAGCCTATAATTATCCGATAATGATCTTGCCCATCTAACACAGTTGGGCTGATTGCTATACCAATACTGTAGCATTGATATAAATTCCCTATCCACTGAGGTATCCCTTTATCAATTTCTGCCACAATAAATCGTATGACACCAGGTCAAACGCTTTAGAAAGGTCTAGGAAACACGCGTTAACGGGCGTTGCCCGTACCGTAACAGTATGCTTGAGAGACAGTATGACACTTTCGGTGGAGAGACCCGGCTTGAACTCAAACTGCACATAATGTAATTGGATGCGGGTCGCCATATACCTGTCAAGCAAACCATCTAGCACCGTAGCAATGACAGTAGCAAGCGATATGGGCCTGTAGTTCGAAAGATCTGATGTGTCCTCAGTTTTGTTTTTTGCAATAGGCACAGCCACCATTTTCATCAGATCATAACTCAGGTAGATGAGCATAACTCAGGTAGATGAGCATAACTCAGGCAGAGCGAGTAAAACATTGCCAATACCCTAGGTAAATGAACTCCTGTATGCTGCAAATGCTCGACACTGAGGTAGTCATGTCCTGGCGATTTACCCCTAAACATACTTTTTATAAAATCAGTCATCTGTTTTGCTGAGAACCTGACGTTTAACTCCGTCCGAAAATCCTTAATATCAACCACCTGGAATAGTAAACCAAGAAGAGACTCCACTTAAAATATTTTACGAACAAGTTGGCAAAAGTATTAGGCTCATGTTGACCTGCTACGTTCACGGGGACGCCCGACTTCGGATTGAATTTATTAGTATTTTTGTAGAACCTTTATTAAATTTATGATTTTCTGCTATTATAACCTTGCTTTGCTCATTCCTGCAGAATGACCTAACACATCAATGGGCGGAGGCAGCCTAAATCAAGGGGGAGGCTATAGCCGTAAGTTTAGACGTAGCGAAGGCTTTTGATCGGGTTTGGCACAAAGCGCTTCTATCGAAGCTGACTTCCTTTGGACTTTCTGAGAATTTATGCAATTGGCTCACGGGCCGATGCATAAAAGCCTTAGTCGACGGTGCATGCTCTGATTTGAAGCCTCTGAATGCTGGCGTCCCACAAGGCTGTGTACTATCACCTACTCTCTTCTGTATATCAATGATATGTTGCAAGTAATTCATTGCTACGCGAACAATAGTACTGAGGACGCTTTATACACTGGCCGTGTTAATATTTCCTGGGAATACATTGTTGAGTGCCAGAACCAACTTGTGTCTGAAATGGAAACTTCGGGTAGATGGGGTAGACAGAACTTGGTCCATTTTAACCCCACAAAAACACTAGTTTGCGCCCTTTACCGCAAAAAAGACAAAATTTGAATTAATGCCTAGCTTTCAGGGAGTCCCCTTAGTCACCAAGCCTAATATTGGTATCCTCGGCGTTGAAATATCGAGTGACGTCCAGTTTGGCGGTCATTTGGAAAACAAAGCAATGCTGCCCTTCAAAAAACTAGGTTTCCTTAATAGGGCAAGAGAGTATTTCACACCAGAACATCGTTTACTACTCTATAAAGCGCAAGTCCGCTCACACTTGGAATACTGTTCTCACCTTTGGTCTGGAGCGCCTCAATATCAGCTGCTTCTGTTTGACTGTATAAAATCTTAAAATACACTTTATATGATAGTGGTTATAATGATTAAGATTTTCATCTAAAAATGGAGAGTCTAATGTCTATATATTTCTGTTAGCTACAATTCATATAAGAAATATTACTCAGAGTCTGTAGTCTAGAATTAATCCAACATCCCATAGCATGTCTTCTAAACATTAAAATGCTGCTCTTATTTAATACTTACTATTCCCGCGACTTCATCCGCGTGAAATAGTTACTTTGGGCTAACGTTAACACGCAGTGAAAGCTCTAAAAAGAAAACAAAAACGATTGTGAAAGATTCTTCATTGGTGCTCCGTTCCTATTGGTCTTAGCTTAATAATATACTGCCTTCCTCGATAAATGAGCAATCTAACACTTAAGGAATTTTTCTAATCGGACCAGTAGTTCCTGAGATTAGCGTAAACAAACCCACTATCTTTATAATATTAGTATAGATACATATTGTATTCACATTACTCAACAACCGCTTTTGTGAATGCCTCTTCTGATATATTAAAAATGATAGAAGCCATGATTTATGTTGTACATAATTAACACAGAGGTTGTGTCATATATATATTTTTTATATATCATAGGAGGCAAACGAACAGGTGGGTCACCTGATGTAAGTGATCACCACCGTCCATAGACACTTGCAACACCAGAGGAGTCGCAAGTGCGTTGCCAACCTGTGTGGGGGGGTGAGGAAGAGAAGGGAAGGGAGGTGGGTCTCCGGCGCTCTCACTGACCGAACGAAACGCAACAATGCAAGCACTGTTACTTCACGTCGGTTTTCTGTGAGAGGGTGGTACTAACCCGGGCGAGCCGACCCATTCATGTTGAAATCAGTAGTAGTTTCAGCGTGGCTCTACCACATACTAAACTTATAACTAAACTTTTAAAATACAGACCACAGTGTTCAGTTGATCAAAGAATACACGCGTTTGTAGATAGATGGCGTTAAAGGTGAATTTACATTTATAATCTTTACTGCCATCTATTAAACAACTGCACAATGAATGTCATAGTTATTTAAACAGTTATTGGTAATTCGACGTATTCCTGTTAGGTGATAGGGATGACTATTCGTAATAATCCTACATGCATTATACAAAAGTGAATCATTTCTGAGT
This sequence comes from Antheraea yamamai, assembly GCA_036509395.1. NCBI lineage: Eukaryota > Metazoa > Arthropoda > Insecta > Lepidoptera > Saturniidae > Antheraea > Antheraea yamamai. The sequence goes on from AP028447.1 coordinate 8,586,184, forward strand.
TATAATTTTTTTTTTCTCGAACTGACTACGCTATTGACCTGGCAAGGTCTTTATAGCTTCACCGGGCTACTGTTCTGAGTTATCATGTTTTTTAGCTTCTTTCTAAATAAGTCAAGAATGCAATATTATCGCGATATAGTTAGTCACCTAGCCCATAAGGAATTAAACATTAATCAGACACTATGACACTACTCAGCGTACACTCCTTCTAGCTACTCTACTACAATGATAGATTTGTTTGCATCATATACTTTACAAATTCTTATTAAATGAAATAGCTAAATCAAAATTAAAATTTCATGGAGATACAGTATACTTTTTACAGCATTACATTGTGGGAGTTGGTTAGAAGACAATGGAAATAAAAACTATAAGCAAGTAAACTATTGCGTTGTTAGACAGAAAACCGACGTGGAGTAACAGTGCTTGCATTGTTGCGTTTTGTTCGATCAATGAGAGTGCCGGAGTGCGACTCCCTTGGAGTTGCTAGTGTCTATGGACGGCGGTGACCACTTAACATCAGCTGACCCACTTGTTCATTTGCCTCCTATGATATAAAAAATAGATGTTACTAATCTTTTATTATATAGATATAGAATGCCCGTATTGTCGATATACTTAAGTTATTCTTATACGTTGTTATAATCACTGAGTTATGTAGAAGCAAACGCGGTAAATAAAACAATATGGCCGCCAAATTGACCAAAAAGATGATATAATTCATATTACATACAAATATATGACTTTCAATTATGTATATTTATTCTTGGATTATAGTAAGGCACACGTCTCACGCGGTTGTAACATATTTTTGATCAATTTCACACGGACGAATGCACAGGTAGTAGTTAATCACTACATAGTGTACCAATTCAAATAAAAAAAGAATCATTAAAATCGGTTCACAATTGACGAGAATATCGATTAACATACATAAAAAATTACATACAACCGAACATAGTAGCCTCGTCCTTTTTCGAAGTCGGTAAAAAAGAAAGTCAAAAACTACCATTTTCATGCCGTTTTCACCAGTAGATAGAATAATGATTAATAGGTTCAGGTATATGAGGTTTAATAATGAGGTTTAGGTATAATTTGTCAAAGTTTTCGTTTTATTATCGGGGCGGGACAACGTCTTCCGAGCCCGCTAGTTATCTGCCCGTAAAAGCCCCGTGAAAGTCGGTCCAACCAATTAGTAGATAGTAGGATATTGCGGACGAAGTCTTGAGTAACAAAATAAAATAGTCTAAGTTACTTCTTATACGGTGAGTTATCTGCCAGTAAAAGTTCCGTGAAAATCAGTTCAAGCATTACGGATATTCCACTGCGGCCGAAGGCGAATAAAAAACCTAAATGACTTTTTATGAGGTCTGCTATCTACCAGTGAATACCCCGTGAAATTCGGTCCAACCATTTTGGAAATAGCAATGCGGACGAAGCCGCGGACAAATAAAATAGAATATGTCAACCGCTATAATTTCGGCTATCTGGCAGTAAAAAGTAAAATTCCCGTTAAAATAGGTCCAGCCGTTTTGGAGATTACCTGGAACAAACAAACAAAATATAATAATGTAAAAATATAGATAAAGTATAAAAAAAAATTTTTTTGGTCATTTGTAGCCATACCCATTCATCAAAAAGTTGTTATTTTAATTGTATATACACAAATTTTATTTTTATAATACGTAATAGAGAACAAATAAAAAAATGGAAATAAAAGTAGTGTTACACCATCGCTACGCACCACAATTGCTGACTAAGAGTTCCAGTCCCACGATGCGGTAGGTGTTCAAAGTATTACGCCATCGCTATACAACACAATCGATGAATAAGAAGAATGCCGAGTTCCCAGTTCCAAGTTGCGGCAGGTGTTCAAGCATACGAGTCAGCAATTTCCACAACAGGTGCACAAACTTAGTGGAAACGTTCGGTGGTCCGACTCCTCCGTTCCCACATTGTCCATGTATAAATACTTGGACGAAAACAACGGAAAAACAGTGTTAACCTAATATCGGTAGCATTCAGTATGCTATTAGTTTTAGTTTAGGTTTAGTGTGAGAGTAAGCCTAACATCGGCGATAATCTCTAGTTTTAGATTCATTTTTGTAATTCTTATGTTTAATAAATTCATTTAAAGTAATTTGGTTTTTTTTTGGATCCTCCGGCTCTGACCTACGTAACTGTAGTAAAAACTTTTTGAATAGGAAAACAAAATAAACTTTGTTAATGTTTGCGATAGAAACTTACCACGTCACCATGGCAACGTATATAAATACTAACGCTAATGAAATCTCTCGAAAGGAAAAAAGTGCCCGATTTTGAAACATTTTTCATTGATGCTCTGCTTCTATTACTTTTAGCGTGATGATATATAGCCTAAAGCCTTCCCCGATAAATGAGCTATTTAAAACCGAAGGATTTTCTCAAATCGGACTGGTAGTTCCTGAGATCATAGCGTTCAACCAAACAAACAAACAAACTCTTCAGCTTTATCTTAATATATATATTTCTTGTGTGCGTGTGTATGTGACTGAACTCCTCCTAAACGACTGGACCGATTTTGATGAAATTTTTTGTGTGTGTTCGTGGAGATTCGAGAATGGTTTAGATTCACAATTGGACCCGGCAGGTGGCGCTGCGATCGACTTTTAGGATTTTTTTTGTTTTCAAGGCAGGACAACGTCCGCCCGGTCCGCTAGTATATTAGTATAGATATATGAATATATTTTTAACTCCACTGATATAAAACACATGTTGTAGATTCATATACATATGAATAACTACGTTGAATATAGTTATTAGTTCTCACCAAAACTTCACAGACAATTAGCAACCAACGCCACAGGTATCGGTTTACGCGCGCATCGTAAAAATTCACTCTCATCGCTTTTTTCAAACGAGCCAAAAGAACTATAATTACAACAAAGTACAATAAAATATTGTTATCAAGAAGTTGTGATTAAAGGACATATATATATTTATTTAACAAATGCATGTGTAGACACATAACATTGTATGAAACCATACACATGACTAAAAGCATTACGCTAAAAAAAATAAAGCATATTAAAAAAAAATTCAAATCAAATCAAAATACTCTTTACTCAATTTAGGCCCTAATAAATAATAGTTTAAAAAAACTAAAAAACCACGCTTTCATATAAAAACCAACTAAAAAACAGAAAATAAAATTTAATAAATTTGGATTAAGAATAGTGTAAATTAGAAATAAATGTATATTTTTGTAAAAAGTGACAAAAAAATGATAAAAATACTGATATCTGGAGGTGCTGATATTAACATGCGATGCGTCACTGTGATTTTTTAGATTCGTGTTTTTTTAGTTTTTTTAAACTATTATTTATTTTTAATTTTTTAGTTAAAACATTTTTTTAACTTTTTTTTCGGATTATTGCATTGTCATCGACCTTTGACAGGTGTGCAAAGTTTGAATTGAATCTGATCGTTCAAAGTAGGACAAAATCGAGCTCAAAGGGGTCGGTTACATACATACATACAGGTGAAGCTAATAAAAGCGTGATAGAAAGGCACTTATGAACGTCAAAATTACCACCGGTTCGAAAAACAACCCAGTCATCGACAAGAACCGGCAAGAAACTCGATCTGGTTTATCTTTTCATTATACATAACATACTTTCTAATTATTACAACAGAATAAACCTATACAGTTACATTCGTTTTTGGTGGATGCACAGAGAGAGGCGTCACGTCACTTCCACACAGTTGATGTTAAAAAAGTAATGAGTGAAAACAAAACACTTAAGTACTTGGCTATGTACTAAAATTCAACATAACTCGCAAATCGATCCTAAAAGTACACAGATGAAAGAAACTCAACGGTGACCAAGATTCCAAACAAATTGATAACAGTTATTCTATATATACAAACAATATTAATAATAGTATTTGTTCACAAATTACTGCACAATTATATCTCATCTTCATCCTTGTCAGAGTCTTTAAATTTTAACACCAATTATGACTATCGATTACCTAAAACATTTATCCTTAAAACTTGCAAAAATTATACTTCTTACCATAATCCAATTGTACGTATAACTCGTTTGTACAAGGAGTTCGCATCCGGGCACATCTCATTAGACATATTTGACCGTAGAGCTTTTAAATTAAAAATGTCAAACACATTTTATATCTATGACTATTTAAACAACATTCAGTAAATAATGTTTCAATATTCGTGATTATATTTGGAATCTAGGCTAATTTTAGTTTTTATACATGGACTCATTTATTCTTGTTCTATTTTTTTTTTTTTCAAATGTTTATCAATATTTACTGTTACATAATTTTAATTTTTCATTGTTATTAATAGCGTAAGTTGTATCTACGTGATAGCGTTGTAGGTTTAGTCTAGTATAATCCTTATTATTATATTATTCATCGGACTGTTAACTGTTGCATTAGCCATATATGTAAATAAATAAATAAGTTAATACATAATATAATTACAGTGAAATTGTAACAGTAACTCAAAGTAAATTAATTCTATTTTCAGATGAATAAAGAAGAGGAGAGACAATTAATACATATTGATGGTAACAAAAAAAAATGTGTGCGTGTACTAGTGTACACACGTAAGAAGTGAAACTTGTTTAAGGCCTTATTTTTCGCAAAATGATCTATATGCAACTTTCCAGAAATTAGTTAAAAAAAAAAAAAAAAAAAAAACCCTTTCTTTCTTTATGGCAAACAATTTCATTAATATATTAAAAAATAAAGTTAAATTAGATAAAGTTTAAACAAAAGGATTTTATTATCATAGACATGAATACAAAAAAGATGGCGCGTAACGGAAAAATGTGACGGTAATTTTTTTCCAACGCCGATAAAGAAGTTTCACTTCAACAAGATAAGTTACTAACAAACCTTATTAAATTACGACGATATTACAAGACCATTAAAAGGAAACAAGCACATTTGATTAAGAAAAAAATACATTCATTTATGCACGGACTCAGATTGTGACATATAAAATTCGCCCGGTGTTACAGAGTAACGCAATTTAATCGAAGTTTATGAATTTATTTTTTATTTATTAAGTATAAAACATTGAATTACAGTCAGTTAAAATGTTAACATAAATGCAAATATATATACAAAAAAGGATAAGGAACTTCATTCCAATAGATTTGGATTCTATTTCATCTATACTATAATAAAACTGTAGCAAGGTCAAATCTGTACATTAAATATTTTTTGAAAATTTTTATCGGAATAGACTTTATTATCGATATAGAAGCCAAAAATAATCTTTTTACAATTTTTGTCTGTCTGTCTGTCTGTCTGTCTGTCTTTCTGTCCCTGTGAACACGCATCACGCTGAAAGTACTGAACCGATTTTAACGAAACTTGACACAATAATAACTAATATTCCAAGGTTACATTTAGGATACTTTTTGTCCCATAAAACGCAAGGGGTTCTCCAGGATAACGAAAGATAAAAAATTGTAGTTAATGTAACAAGACTTTTTTGCAACACCTTAGTACAAGAGCCAGCAACGTTGGAAGAACGAGAATTTTAGAAAAGCTGGTTCTTTAATATGAAGATATATTATGCCCTTCCAAACAGGATTCAGGATACATGGTAGCCGGTTAACGTTGTGTTTTTTAATACGCATCACACCTTTACAGGTCAAAATTTTGGGTTATAAATAATTTAAGGAACATTTTTTTTCAGTAACTTTTAAACGCTATTAAAACATGAATTTATCACTGTCAGGGAATTTTGTTATTGACACTAATATGCCCGATGATATTCTTTATAAATAAAATAATTCATTTCAAACCATTTTATTTTTTCCATTGCAAAGAACATATTTTATTTTATTAACCATTATGATATTGAGATTTCACCGTAAACAATGAAAAACAACAATAAACGTAGACATATGACTTGGGACTGACGCCATCTTGATTACATGCGTCTATAACAGGCGCTTTCACAAGTATCACTATCTTTATCACACATAAAATGGGGTAAACAAATCAATGCAGATGCAGAATCTAGCTCTAAGTCTCTTAACGTTTTCAAAGCATTAGCCTGTTCTAACTGGGGTGTTCATCCATAACATTGAGTTCGTTTATACTTCAATGTTATACGCAGTCGAATTGACCATGCGAGCTTTCTTTATGATAATAGTGCTCAGATTAACCCTATAAACTTGAAAAAGTCCAAAACCAGGCCATGAGAATTATCGGGGGTTACATTAAAAGTACTCCAATCCATGCTATGAAAAGCGAATTGAGCATATGTCCGTTACATCTTAGGAGACAATATTAAGCTGGCAAAATTCTATTTAAATTTAAGTCATTCGAAAAGAACGAACTAACTAATGTATCAGAAGAACTGTCCACCTCTTTCCAATCACTCTATTCGCGTAAAAGAAAAAGACAACTCTTTTTTCTCAATATAAAAATACTCCAAGTCAAACAAGTATAAAACATGAAATGTTCACTTTACACACCTGGGTCGATAACATTAATTTGCACAATATAATTAAAATAAATGTAGATGGTATTTGGAAGCCAAAGCGTCAATATGGTGTTGTTAAAATAAAAGATATTTGTCTTCAATATATAAATAAATATTATCGAAATTTTGTTAAAATATACACTGAGGGATCTAAAGCTGGTAATTATTTAGGAGCCGCATTTTCTGAGTCAAATTCCAAAACTTTTATGAAATTTAAATTGATGACAATATTTCAATTATGCACACTGAATTAATAGCAATTGCAGAGGCCTTATCATTTGCACAATCAACTGAGTCCATTAAGATTGTTATTTTATCCGATTCAAAAAGTGTTCTTCAACACGTAGCGCGATGTACCTCGACTTTTCGAGGAATACCGATAGCCTACATACACTATTTTGAAGCAATTACTAGATTTCAAAGCAAAGAACAAAGTAATTGTTTTACAATGGATCCCTTCTCATATAGGTATAACTGGGAATGAAAGAGCTGATCTTTTAGGTAGAGAAGGATCCTCCGAAGGTGCTCCTATTAATATTTTACCAACTTACTTGCTCAGTATTTAAAAATAGCTGTTACTCGCATTGGAAGGAATACTTTGATGAGCGTTCTAAAACAAAACGAATATGGTACAGAACGATTCAGCCACGCCCCTTAAGGTCACCATGGATTGATGACAGTACGATTTGCCGTCGGGAAGCAATCACAGGAATGAGATTACACTCAGAACACATCCCATGTAAAAAGTTCGCCTACCTGATGCGTAAAGTACCATCAACACTCTGCCCGAGTTGTGAGCTCATCGATGACGTGCACCACATCCTGGCAGAATGTGTTCGAAGCGAAGATATTAGATCTCGGCTTAATGCTACTGGTTCGTTCCACACCGGTTTGTACAATGCGTTATTGTCTGACCCAATTTCGAAAGACGCTAAAGAATTGTACAAAATGAATATAAGCTATTGTTAAGTTTATTGTCATTCTTATTGTTATATAGTTGTATGTTACTTAGGCGATATAGTCACGCAGGCGACTACGCCTTCATTAAAAATAATAATAATACTACAGCTATCTTAACATGGTTTGAACATACTTATTTGATTTACAAAAAAATAGCATCGGGCCTAGCTCTAAGACAAATAGTTATAGGTAAGTGACATTTGACGCGTCGTGTTCATATCTTTTTAATATTTATATTTTTCTTCAATACAATGGAGTATGAAAAAGTTTTAATACAAGTTGAAAATAGTTATGATATCATGCAGTGTTTCATTTATCATTATTTATTTTATGAATACATTTTATCGTTTAATTTACAATTTAACTCTATCAACTTGATATTTTATAATGTAAGCTCTACTGACTGTATAGTAAACGTCTACAAAAAAGGGAAAAGAACTTCGTTAGGACCTGGGGATCCATAGACCTCTAAAGCTTTTTTTCACATTACCGCCAATATATGTTGGTTGCTACGAACGGGTTGTAGCCTTATTTTAAAAGATTTCTCACAAACCATCTGGGTTTGAATGAGTCCCTTGATAGTTTGGATTCACAATTGGAAATCGATGGTGTGGCTGCAATAAGGTTTTAGGTATATTAAAATTTTTCGCGTTTAAAAATACAATTGACACCAGTTATAACCGATTTGGTGCAGACGAAGTTGCACGGGTCAGCTAGTTTAATAATATAATTGTTGAATAGATAATTATATGAACGTTGATACTACAGTTAACAACTGTGTTGCAGCCACTAACGCTCACCGAATTGCAAATATAAACTCTGTGAGTAATCAGGTACACGCTAAAACATGACAGTGTATTTATTTTTAAACATAAAAACATATTATTCATAATCTTATATATGTGAAAATATTTAAAACGCTATAGTCTAAACGCTTAACTTTTGTGTAGCAAATTTATAGTTGGTATATACAATAAACAGTTAATATTAATTTCTTTTTTTTTCTATTCTGCAGACTCTTGGTCCACCCTTTTTTTATTGAGGACGTCAAAAATCGTATCTGTGAGCAACTATTGGGTGTTTTTTTTTTAAATTTATTACTAGCGGTACCCGCAGCTCCGCACGCGATTTTTTTAATCGCATTAAAGAATTATAAAATTGTGAGACTATGTACAATTATAGAAATGCTCTTTAAAAGCAATTGTAAGTACGACACGCACGCCACTTACAGTAACATGTAACGTGTATATTAGATTTATAAATACTAACAGTGTGGCAAATGAGGTTTATCATCAGCAACATATTTGGAACCTTAACCCAGTGCTCACTTCCCCTCAGTGCTCACTTACATTCTTTAAAGACCTAATGAAAAAATAACTTAAAGATAGATAATGATATAATTTGCCCATATTATCAATAAGTACTACGTTCATGGTCCAATATCTTATTAGAAAGACCCCTTCTATCTTTAAAATTACTATTAATAATTATAATGTTAAATTGTAAACAATGAATGAGCTGACGTCTTGAAATCTTGCATAAATATAAATCAAGATACACTATCACTACTATATATCTATCTAAGCAGTTTTTGATATTTGACAATTTAAATAAAATAAAATGGCCGCCAAAATGACCAAAAAGACAATATAATTCAGAATACATACATACACACATACAGATATATGAATTTCAATTATATTTATTCTTGGAGTCCAGTACAACGCACGTCTTATGCACATGTTTACAGTGAATAAGATATTTTTGCTAAATTTCATGTGGACAATTTAATAAAAGCTAATCTAAAATGGAATAACCTAAAGTACTTTTTATTCGGTCAGCTATCTGCTAGTGAAAGTCCCGTGAAAATCAGTCCAATAGTTTTGGAGATATCACTGTGGGCGAAGCCACGTTTCACAGCTAGTATAAATTAAAATTACTTAAATGACTTCTTGTAAAGTCAGATATCTGTCAGTGAAAGTCTCGTGAAGACCGGTCTAACCGTTTTGGAGATAGCACTGCGGGCGAAGCCACGGTTAACAGCTAGTATAAACTAAAATAACTTGAATTACTTTTTGTAAAAATAGATATCTGTCAATAAAAATTTCGTGAAGATCGGTCCAACCGTTTTGAAGATAGTACTGCAGGCGAAGCCACGGTTAACAGTTAGTCTAAATTAAAATAAATTAAATTACTTATTATAATGTCCACTATCTGCTGGTGAAAGTTCTGTGAAAATCGGTCCAACAGTTTTGGTGATAGCATTGCGGACGAAACCGCGGTTAATAGCTAGTCTAATTTAGAGTAGCCTAAGTAACCCGCTGTAATTTCAACTATTTGCCAGTGAACTTTCGTCAAAATCGGTCCAGCCGTTCCGGAGATTAGCCGGAACAAACAGACAGGCAACAATTTTAAAAATTGCATTTTTGTTATCAGTAGCGTGTATACTTTCGTACCCTACCAGATTTTTTTTTTATTTTGATATTACATACAGACACTTCATTTTTATTATATGTATAGAAGATGACGTTATTGACTTTATGACGGTTACATTTTGGTCATTTATGGCCATTTTAGGTTATAATCAACAATATCCCGCGCCGGAGCGTCCACGGCCCGATAGTTGAACCTACTAACCGCGTCGTCAGTCACGTGGGTTTATTAATTTCACACTTATTAATACGACAAGTACTCATAATTGAGTATGATTATCGACAGACCATGAATCCCTATAAATATAATATTTAATACAAAATTATTTACTCCGTGTCGTTAGAAAACATGAAGTCTATTATACGCCTGTGCTTTTACTTAGCCACGGTCTTGGCTCGCCCACAGGTATTTTTTTTTTAATTTTATATAGAATTCATGCACGTACGTTTGGTTGATGTTTTTTTCCGTGGCAGCATTATTAATATTTGCTTAAAAATATAACCATTTCATTGCAGCAATCTCGCATATAGATTATTTGAAAATAGGCTTTTAGTTAGGTTAGGTACTTCAAAGTACAATTTAAAAATAACAATCAATCTAATGGCATATGATATGGCATAGTCCGTGCGAGTCGGACATGACCAATCTCTCCCCCGAGAGGGTGGGCGTATCCATAAAGGATTACCTCACGTTAATAAAAAAAAAGTGTGTGTGTACTTATGTACACGCGTTAGAAGTTATACTTATTTGGCGTAACAAGATAAAAATCTTTTCAAAAATTTTATCTTTCGCCTTATTTTATGTTTTTAGAAAAAACGACACTAACAATAGAAAAAAGGTATTTAATACATTGAAAGTTTTAATACAAAGAAATACAAACAACAAATACAAAGAAAAAATGTTGACTATAGCTAACTTCAGGGTGTCGGTTTTTCGTGACGGTGTGCGCGCGCATCGTAAAAATTTACTCTCATCATTTTTCCCTAACGCGCCAAAAGAAGTATAACTTAAAAAAAATGATATTAATGACATTCCTATGAGATGGAAAATATGACTTTGTCCTGATATGAATCTAAGGCGTAAGGTCAATAATATCTTTCACTTGAGTCCAATTAATTTTGGAACTTCCTCATTTGTAATTTACATGAATTCACAAAGCTTAAATTTCAAGCAACACTGAAAAATAATTTTAGTAGAATAACAAATAATTTCATTTCACAGGACAGTTACATTTTTATGAATCCTTATGAATCGAACCGTGCATATGATTCCTTGGATAGTCTAGACATGAATCCTTATGGGTTCAACTGTGCAGATGATTCCTTGTATAGCCTAAACCAGGTGAGTCTCAAAGAGCATAATATAATTATAGACTTGCTCGATACTAATTTTTTGCGGCGATCTTTGACTTATGAAATCATTGTATGAGGACTAATGACCTTTATGTCATATATGTTTATCCCTTAACTAGTCTTCACTATTATTATTATTTATTAATACTATATTCCTATTATTTAGTCTTAGTTAATATCATAAAAGTGAAATTGAGTTTGTTTGTTTGTTACACTTTCAAGCCACCGCTACTAAACCGATTGTGATAAAGTTTAGTACACACGTTATCAAGGTACATAAGCTACCTTTACCCATAAAAACACATTTTATTTTGTAATTATTAAATCATGTAATATTTTATTAATAAATTATATTATAAGTTATTATTCTTTGAATACTAGGAATACGAAACATAATAAATAGCAAACAGTTGCGTAGCGGCGAACACATTTTATATTTTGTATTTATCTATATTAATCTTCTATACTAATATTATAAAGAGTTAAAGTTTGTGAGTATGTGACGTTGTGGCGTTGTAGGGGGTAATCTCAGGAACTACTGGTCTGATTCGAATAATTCTTTCAGTGTTATATAGCTCTTTCATCGAGAATGGTTATAGGCTATATATTATCGCGCTAAGGCCAAAGGAGCGGAGCACAGATGAAAAATGTTTCAAAATCGAGATGTTTTTTTCTTTTTGAGAGCCTCTGCTGTGTGTCAGCGTTAGCCCAGAGTAGTAACTATTACTACGCGGACGAAGTCGCGGGCAGGGGCTAGTAGAAAAATATAATGTAAATATAATGTGCATTAAAACACTATGAGATAGTTTAATACGTCATTATTTATTTAACATTTATGTAATTCGACAGCTACCTTATGTGTATACTTCACCATATGGATACTACCGCAGGACGAGTGACTGCGAAGTAAGAAACCACGATCTTTTTTAATCCTTTAAGTTAATCTACCATATTTCAGTCCACTTGATTTTAAAACTCATATCAGTATATATAACTCGCCCTTTTTTTTCTCGGGAAAATCCTTAACGGCTATCCATCTCGCCGGGCAGCAGAGGATGGATATGCCCGAGTCGCACGGACTAAAACCCCATGGTACCTTCTTACACCTTTTGGCAGGGTGAGCAGGGACTGTCTAGTCGGCACTACGTTTGTTCCTCCGACAGGTGTCCCCTCCTAAGTAACTCACTCTTACCCACATTCATTAAATAAAAGTACTAAATGCGTGTTCTTTAGGAAATTCAATAGTCACGAAACAAAAGTCTTTTTTAACGAGTTTTATGCGAAGATAGAATTCCCATTTAACGTGTATTTTTTTTAATGTTACGACTCTGCATATAAATTTTAATATCTATACATATAATAAGAATGTAAATCTAACGTGTCTCTACTTTTTAAAATATTGTGGAAAAAATTGTTGCAGGTGTCTTGAAATAAGTAATAAAACACATTTCAATCATTTTTAGGAATGTCTGTCTGTTTCTATGAACACGCATCAATGCTAAAGTACTGGGTTCACGATAAAACCTCATGAAGAAAATCACAAAGCATATCCTCGAGTAACATTTAATCTTGGTTTTAATAAAATCGATTCACTCTATCAAAACGTATTATAATTTTAATGACGACGCGACTTAAGTGAGAGAAAAAATTAGATAAGTGGGCTCAATATATTCAGGTGATTTTATTAGTCACTGTTTTTTTTACACGCGGTCGGAGTCGCGGGCACAGCTAGTATGTATATAAAATTATTAGTTACACGTTGTAAGGCATTTTACTGTGTTTTTAGTTTCACAGTATTAATTATACTGTTATACTTTAATATGCAGCAACCGAAATGAACCTAGAATGATACGATTCCTTATTATTAATTCTTCGGAATTTAACTACCATTAAGGAACACTTTTATTTATATTGAAGAAATTATAAAAATTTAATATCTTACATCAAATAAACTACGTTTCTCACGACTTAATACGAGTTAAAATGTATACACATTAATCGGTATTACAAGCAATCAGTAAGCAGCGTCTCTTCGAGTGAGTGGTACGTAGTTATAAAGATATGCCATGAGAATGCACCATATTACGTAAGTAGTAGGGTTTTATTGCCAATTTTTACTAACAACAAATAAAAGAAAAAAGAATATTCGCAGTATTAAGATAATACTGGTTACATTCAAAGTTCTTTCCAACGAACACTTTTTAACCAGGTGAGATAAAATATAAAGACGTGTAAGATATATATTCACACAAGTCGCAAAGAAAGCCGATAATTCTAGCTTCACCAGAACTATCGTTTTTTAGAAGCTGTAAATAAAAATTACATATTTATAGCAAACTAATATATAGTCATAATCATTTTCAGGGAGACTACGTGTACTGCAAAGTTAAATTTGGAAAGTATTCTTGTGAATTTAAAGCTGGAAAGGATTGTAAAGAGAAAGATAAGGGCAAAAAGGGCAAAAAGGACAAAAAAGGCAAAAAGTTCAAAATAGGATAAAATAACTTTATAGACTACATTGATTTTCCATTTACTGTAAAGTAAAACAAAACGAATAAATAAGTGAACATAGATTTTGATGATATTATTTTCAAGCAATAGCACACCGAGGCCGAAACTTGGAAATATGAACACGGTCCAGTAATTAAATATTCAAACTAACTGTTTGTTGGCGTGCATTATATATGTAGGTTTCCGAACGCACAAGCATCCCTTCCACCCACCTTCCTTCCTTCCAATCTGTCACTTACGCACGATCCTTACCGCGGACGCAACGAAAACGATATCTAGCATATTCATACGTAAGAATTGCTAGAGTCACCGATCACTAATATTGTGAAGTTAGGTGTAAAAACCTCATAGCCGCAAAAAACAATATAGTGCCGATTGTATATCGCCGCGAGTGAAGTGAATTCAAACCCGCATCATCAACACCGGTGACTCCGTAATCCGTAATTTCCGCAACCCCCCTGAACCAGCACCTTTACGCAACAAACACTGTTACCCGAATATCTTCCCATTTTAAGTAATGCTAACACTATTACTTAGTACATATATTACACATAACCTAAATAATACTCTGCCACTTGCCAACAAAAACTTCGTCTTACTGTGTCAGCCGTTTTGTAGATACATTCGCACAAGCAACATAGATTTAAGCGATGACTGAAGTTTTCGATGAAGGAAGACATCATGATTGTGGTGGACTTCTTTTCTAAACCCGTCTGGCTAACTACTATCCTCAAATTGAAAATCTGTGACTAAGCACCTAAATGTATGTTCCGGCAACTGTACTTGCGAGCCATTCCCAGTCTCTAGGTTTAGCGTGCTTACCGACTTAGATCACATCGCCATTTAACATTATAGTATGCAAACGAACAGGCGGGTCACCTGATGTTAAGTGATCACCGCCGTCCATAGACACTTGCAACATCAGGCAAGTCGCAAGTACGTTGCCAGCCTGGGTTGGAGGGGGGAGGAAGGGAAGTGGGCCTCCGGCGTTCTCACTGACCGAACGAAACGCAGCAATGCAAGCGTTGTTACTTTACGTCGGTTTTCTGTGAGAGGGTGGTACTACCCCGGACGAGCCGACCCATAATAGGTACAGCGTGGCTCTACCACCTATAGACTCTATCACTTTTAAAAATTATTCCGTGTTGTCTATTATTAATATTGTTAATATGTATTATAACATTACCTCATAATACAGATAACTAATGTTTACCACACCCATAGTGTATTCATCTCATTCTCTTAAAAATTAATCAGAATCCTAAATTTCACTTTTAGGGCGTGCGAAGGCACACTCGATTTTTTTTTTAATTTATTATTTTATAGACTTTCAAGTTTCACTACGATATCACCTGATGTGGTCCAAGTTAGTAAATACGCGAAAACTAGAGGGGGTCTAACTATCAAGTACAACTGCTTGAACACGTCCATAGGTTGGTAACTAGCCAGGCAGGCTTAGAAGATTCCCTAAAACTACGCCATGGTCTTGCTATGAGATTTTCCTTCAATGCTCCAACTCATTCGGAAAGGTTAGAACGTGCCTCGATCGACGCTGTGTCTTACCACACTAACTACTGTGTACGTTCGATGTCTCTGCCTTCTCTGTCTCTGATGTGTGCGGAATACAGAGCTGATCAGTTGTATTTGTTAGAAAGCACCATAGGTTCAGAGTTTAGATTTGTATAAGATTTTTCACAGGTGGCAGCAACCGCGTGTGTAGGTACAAGCGAGGGTCATTGTTAATTGGAAGAGGTTGGGGTATGAGATGAGTACTAAAATGGCCGAAAATATGCGATCATCCAATTAAATTCGAGCATTTATGAAAGAAAGAAAGAAAATATATTGTAGCAAATACCCTGACAATGTAATAGTGAAGAAATAGAGTTATAAAGATATATTTAACATAAACTCAATAAAAGAAATTAAACGATAGAAGATATTAAAATTATGCTATGATGTTGCTACAAATGGCACACAATTTAGTATGTCCTGGCTGCCACCTTTGCAAGTGGCCCCAGCGCTGATTTTCAATTGTGGCCAAGTGGGTTTCAGAACTAAAAAAATAAGAACATGATAATTACAATAAATGTGATGTTTATAATACATAGATGTTTGTGTATACCAGGTGAAAGGTTAGACACTCGCAGTATTCTACGATATGGTACTTCATGGTCACATTTAACACATAAAATAATAATATCAAAACAAATACTAATAGACAACAAAGAGAACCTTAGGTAAAAGTTTGTTCCAACAATTTCAAAAGTAAGGATGATAACTTAAATAAACTTAGGGTGTATGACCGATGATAACACCTGCGAGCGGTGACACGGAGTTAAAAACTTTCGATAATAAAACGGAGAATAACCCCTTTCGTTTGTTCAAACTTCGAAAAATTATCCTTTGTTAGTTGGCGGGCTTCACTTTCAATCCACTTTCATTTGACCCGATGGTCATTGACACTGTGCTTTAACATAGACGCTTACAGGATTGGCTACAATTTTTTTATGTTTAGACAATTAGGTCAAATATTAAGCACCTATTTTTTAAATTGATTTAGAACATTAAATTTTGTTTTGATTTAAAAGGCCCGCAACGTACTTGCGACTTCCCTCGTGGTGCTGGTGTCTATGGACGGCGGTGATCACTTATCATCACATGACCCACCTGTTCATTTTCCCCATACAAATTTAAAAAAAAATCTTATTAGTTAGATCTAGTATACATATAATATTAGCATCACTGCTAAAGTACTAGGTTCACAATAAAAGCACACCAAGAAAATTGCATCTATGAGAATAACTTGGTCTTTGTTTCATTAAAATCGGTCCACTCTATCAAAAGTCATTGTAATTTTAATGACGACGCAGCGTAAGTACGAGAGAAAAGTAGATAAGTAAATGGACTTAATACATTCAGGTGACTATATTAATCATTTACATAAGGTTCCACGCGGATAAAGTCGCGGGCACAACTAGTATTACATAAAATGTTATTATTTAATAGCGGTACTAAAAACAATTTCACAATCATTTTCAGAGCCCACTAATGGACCGATTCGGCGTTTTACGTTCAATTGGGAAAAATAACATCGACATTAGTGGTGCGACAAGTACCATCACCATAAGCAAATCATATTAACCATGACAACTTTAAACTATACGACCTCTATTGACAACCTCTTTAATGTAAAATCAAAGGATAATAATAAATGATTGTACCGACTTCTTTTTGTTATTATTTATTGGTAATACGTTGTATTTGACGCTTACACACTGATTACACTAACTCCCTCCTATTCCATTTATCATAGCCACAAGCAATGTCCTTTGGAGCCACAGTGCTAAGGTAATCTACTTCTCAGGACGAACAAAGAATCTGGAATGATGTAACGGCCAGTACACCCTTCAATTTATAGCATCTGATTCTTTACGTGTAAGGTAAAGTATTTGTATAGATCGATATGATAGGATTTCGATAGGACTTTTAGGTGGTAGAGCCTCTCTGAAGTTTTATTGGTTTCAGCATGAATGGGTCGGCTCGCCCGGGGTACTACCACCCTCTCTTAGAAAACCGACGTGAAGTAACAGTGCTTGCATTGTTGCGTTTCGTTCGGTCAGTGAGAACGCCGGGGGCTCACCTCTCCGCCCCTCCCTTCTCCTCTCTCGCCTCCCTCCCTGTCCTCAAAATACAGTCTGGCAACGCACTTTCGACTCCCCTGATATTGTTAGTGTCTTTGGATCTACGACGATCACTTAACATCAGGTGACCCACGTGTTCGTTTGTGATGACATAAAAAAAACACTGTATTTAACATCAAATAAGTCCGCGCCAATCTTTTTAATACCGCTATGAAGTAGATGCGTAGCACACAAATTTAGGTATCAGAGGGACGCAGCTGAGGTCAAAGGGAATCAGGTTCGCCGGCGCGCGTATCTCGCCCCCTATTGTACCCACGTTGACACATGTGTCCTGACATGACTAGTGCAGTCGCATTCACAATAATTTTGGTGTCGTTAATTACATGTTATTGCGTTATTTGTAGTTTTCTTTTCTTTTATTGATATTTGTTATTACTAAAACCCATCCACTTCGAAAAATGATGTTCCTATGTAAAGATTTTCCCCTCTGTATGAATTAAATTGAATTATTATATCAAATCGCAATATATATAGATAGATGCCTCACGAGCCGAACCCTTAGGCCGATCGCTTCTCTCTATCGCTTGTTCCACGCTCTCGCTTGCACGCTCGGCTCGGACGGAACGTGACAATGAGTCACGCTTTTTCGTGCAGGCAGCCGGCGTCCATCGATTTATAAGACGTTACGACGTCAAAAAATAAACAATATAAATTGGTTTGGTAGCGAACAAAGTTATGGGTCGCGTCTCCGATGACCTCGACATGCTCTTGACGCATTGCGCTTGCGTTAGACTGCAACGCGTTGACGTTATTCAACGCCCGTTGGCCTGTGAACATTTTTTTTTCTCGAACTCACTACGCTATTGTTCTAGCAAGGTCTTAACCGCTTCACCGGACTACAAGGCCTGTGTACATGTAATATTGATATTTTGTATTGACTTTGTGCAGCTCATCATATATTTCATCATTACATAGTATAAAACAAAGTCCCCTACCGCGTCTGTCTGACTGTCTGTTCGCGATAAACTCAAAAACTACTAATCGGATTCTCATGCGGTCTTCACCAGTGGATAAAATAATTCATGTGGAACGTTTTGGTATATAATTTGTCAAGGATTTACTTTTAATCAGGGCGGGACAACGTCTGCCGGGCCCGCTAATTAATTAATAAACCGTATAAAAATGTATATAAACATTGTTCGGAGCGCCAACAGTTGTGAAAACCAAAGTATTGTTAATAATTTCCTTTTACAAATTATAAATTTTATATAATTCAGACTATAAGTAATTTAAAAAAGTGTGTGTGTACTTATGTACACGCGTTAGAAGTTATACTCATTTGGCGTAACAAGATAAAAATCTTTTCAAAAATTTTATCTTTCGCCTTATTCTACGTTTGTAGAAAAAACGTCACTAGTAATAGAAAAAAGGTATAATATGACTGACTACATTTATAATTTATCACAATAGTCCATTTTTTACATACTTACTAATGTATTGTCATGTTGACGATCCTAAAATAAATAAAGGTATTTAACACATTGAAAGTTTTAATACAAAGAAATACAAACAACAAATACAAAGAAACAAAATGTTGACTATAGCTAACTTCAGGGCGTCGGTTTTTCGTGACGGTGTGAGTGCGCATCGTAAAAATTTACTCTCATCATTTTTCCCTAACGCGCCAAAAGAAGTACAACTTCAAAATTGAAAAAAGAACACAATAATTCCATTGATTTAAGTTTCATTTTAATTTTATTTTTGACAACCAATCTTCTGGTAGTTTATTACTGCCATTGTCGAATAGGTAATATTACAAGCGTCTTGCGATCATTTAATAAACTAACAAGATGGTGGCCGTCTTGTTAGAACTTTTCAGGGAGTTTTTATGCCAAGTCAGAATCCATGCTCCGTGATATTATTTCCAATCCACTTCACATGTGCACAATAACCAAACTAAATTACATAAAATACCACTAATATTACACAATATAGAGCCAAAAAACACAAGATAAATAAAATAAAAAAAATACTACATGACATTCCAGGATCACGCCAAAAACTCCTGTTTTAATGACATCGCGACTTAAGTATGACAAAAAAGTAGTTAAGTGAATGGACTTAATACATTCAGATGATTTTATTAGTCACTGTTCTTTACATTAGCTTCTACATGGACGGAGTCGCGGGCACAGCTAGTTATAAAATATTAAATAAACAAAAATCAATAGCCAAATGTATGTATGAATCACGTCACATCAGAAATGCTGAACTTATTCGGGTTGTTTTGTGTTTGCAATTGTCAGACCAAGGTTTGTATGAAGAAAAAAAATATCAAAAAACGCATGAAAAATGAATAATTTAGATTAAAAATCTCCATATAAATTAATAAAAGAGAATCAAATAAAAAAATATTTCCTTCGATTTAGGCTTATGAACGTCAGAGCTACCGCCGCAAAGTTTAATCGCATTTTCCCCACAAAATTGAAATTTTGATTTACGTCTTTATATTAATTAGGTCTTTACCTATGAAATTGCCGTTTTGTATGAAAAAATTTAAACGATTTTTCATGTATTTTTTATTTGTATTAATCGAAGTAATCACCCATGCAATATTGATTTGTGCAGCTGCGTTGGCAAAGATGCATTGGCATCTTTGCCAACGCAGTGGCAGTTTACTGATGCCCTTCTTAAAGAAATCAGCTGGACGGGAGGCAACAAATTCTTCAAAGGCATTTTGTACTGCCTCTCGGGTATTGAATTTTTTTCTCGCCAAGGAGTTATCCAAATTCTGGAAAAAGTAGTAGTCTGTAGGCGCAAGGTCTGGTGAGTAAGGCGGATGACGGAGAACTTCCAACCCCAGTTCTTGCAACTTGAAGACCGTCTGCTGTGCAGTATGAGGTCGCGCGTTGTCGTGCAGGAGCAGCGGAGACGAGCGATTGACCAATGCTGGTTGGAGATGTGCCAGCTTCTCCATCATTGTGTTCAGTTCTTCACAGTACACATCTGCAGTAATGCTCACCCCATTTGGTAAGAAGCTGTGATGAATCACACCGGTGCTAGACCACCAAACAGTGACCATCAATTTTCTAGGGGTAAGTTTTCGTTTAGGGAATTAGGTGCTGAACCAGAATCCAACCAACTTGCTGAGCGCTTGCGGTTATCAAGCAGAATCCATTTTTCATCGCAGGTAACAATGCGGTTCAAAATTCCTTCATTTGAGTGTCTGTTGAGCAGTGCAACGCACGTCTCGACGCGTACTTCGCGCTGGCGATCATTGAGTTCGTGGGGCACCCATTTGTCAAGCTTTTTTACCTTGCCAATTTGACGCAAATGGACCAATATTGTTTTGACGCTAACGTCGTAAGCTGCTGCTAATTCAGCCGTGGATTGTGTATCATCAGCTTCCACAATCGCCTTTAATTCGTCATTGTCGACCAAAGTCTTCGGACGACCGCGAGGTTCATTTTTCAGGTCGAAATTCCCAGAACGGAAGCGAGCAAACCAATAACAGGTGGTGCGTTGGTTTGTAGTTTTAGCTCCGTAAACGTCGTTGATGTTGCGTACCGCTTGTAGCGCGTTGCTGCCACGACGATACTCATATTCCATAATTACTCGAATTTTTAACGTATCCATGATGACAAAAAAGATTGAAATGCGATGAAAATGTAACACTAATCAATAAACAAATGACTACTTTTGGAAAAAGAATTCCATGTTTTTAAAATAAAATTAATTTGAAATTAGAATTCTTAGCCAAACAAAAATTATTTTGATTTGAAATGGCCAGTACTGCAGAACGGCAATTTCATAGGTAAAGACCTATTATATCTTAATCTAATATATCTCTTAATATAAACGTATAATCATAAAGGTAAATATTAAACACAATCGTATTATTCTAAAGTAGAGATATAATCCTATGAGTAGAGGTTATAATCATATAGGTATTCTAAATTGGCAACATAATTTTGCCCTAAAGTGGCAAGATGCAGATGTAACCATATGAGTACTCTAAGATGGAGATATTATTCTATGAGTACTCTAAAGTGCAGAATATAATAGCACAACTATTACAATTTGCCAAAATAATTTTATAACTTCCCTAAGATGGCATTACAATCGTATGAGTGCTCTTTTAGGAAGCCATTAGGGAACTGATTAGGACAATATTAAAGGATAACGGTCTATTTATCCTTATAAGGTAAGGAGAAATGAAATATTCATTATAAAGATCATTTATTAATTATGCATTTATTATTATTAATCTTTATTACTCTGTCATATACAACATTAAATGCAAACTAGTAGATAAGTAAAAATGCCGTCCATAAAACAATTCTTTATTAAATAAACTTATTTTTCATACAACTATTGTGATTATAAAATATACATATTGCTAATTATTTTAAAAGTATTACCATGATAATATTTAGACCAATGGAATGTCCACTTCCATCTATTCTGAAATTCTGATACAGTTTTAAACACGATAGTAACATGTATTGCCAGCGATGAAAACCATAGAACCTATACGCTGTGAATTTATATAAATTTCTTTAGTTTGATCCCTTGAACTAGTTGGCCTTGAACTAGATCCTAGAACTAAAATCGGCCGAGTGCCTTAAGCGCTCCCCTTAGTAGTCCGGTGAAGCTGTTAAGACCTTGGTATCTTAACTCTGCCCTCCCAATACATTCTTGATAATTTAATGTATGTCCGTAAAAACTTTGTAAATCTGAATTTAGTAAAAGACCGGCATAATCTAAATACTAGAAACTGTGATAAACTGGTGGTCCCATGTTTTAGACTTAGCAAAACCAGTAATAGTTTTTTAGGTAATAGTGTTAGGTTCTACAATAAAGTCCCAAAGCATGTTACCGATTTGCCGGACTGTAAATTTAAGCGCCACGTCAAACGGGTTTTAGTTTCAAAAGGATATTATAGAGTGGATCACTATGTGAATGATAGTGATGTCTGGAATTGACTCCTCTCTGTGCATCCACTAAAAGCATTGTATGATGTATTGGAAATATATGTTAAAAATATGTACCCAATCGAGTTTCTTGCCGGTTCTTCTCGATGACTGGGTTGTTTTCCGAACCGGTGGTAGTATTTGACGTTCATAAGTGCCTTATTAGGGCCTAAACTGAATAAAGTATTTTAGATTTGATTTGAATTGCTAGGTCAATAGCGAAAACAAAAAGTTGGATATCACTAATACATGGTCGAGTGGTTTGAACCGGTAGAATTTCTATTCGATGTCCGCAAGTTCAAAACCAGATGTCTATCAAGGATTTATAAAGTCAAAACTTCTTTACGTTGAACGGTATATTTGCCAGGAGATAAATTTGTAATTTCGCGTCATGACGATGCGTAGTATAGGGGACTCTGTATATCCAATATTGAGTTTGTGCGTCATCTATTTGATTAATTAATGAATTGTATAAAAATGTACATATTTATTGTTCGAAGTACCAATAGATGTGAAAACCAGACTAATGTTAACAATTACCATTAATAAATTTAAATAATTCACACTGTAATTCATTTAAAAACTCAAAACAAAACTTATTCTATTAGGTGTAAGGTGGTAGAGCTACGCTGAAGCTATTGATGGCTTCTGCATGAATGGGTCGGCTCGTCCGGGGTAGTACCACCCGACCTTCGATCAACAATAACTAGATAAAGGTCACGTACAAAATCGAAGCTAACTGCTGTCCGTGTAAATATATACTTATGTGTAGCTATTTGTTTACTAAGGGAGAAAAAAAGTTTTAAAACAGTTTTAAGTTCAACCTAATTACAACCATGAGACCTAGTAATAAAGTCACAAATGTTCAAAATATTATCTAATACTTACGATAAAACGAGCAAAGCAATAAATTACTCCCCTCACAAATGAAAAGACAACATAAACAACATTTAGTGTGAATTCAACCTTAACACGTAATTAATAAAGTACGTTTTCCCGTTATTGCGCGTGGTTGGAGAGCCTAGGCCAAACATTTGTACCATAAGTTTAAAATCGGTAATTTTGTTCAAAATTTGATATTATTTATTAGTTTAAAGCTTAAAATATAACTTATTCAACATGTATTTAGCGAAAGTAATATACTCCGGCCGTTAAATTGCTTTATCGGGTATTATTTTTGCATCTTTTGAATACACTGCGGCATGTGAAACGTGCTTACATTGTCTGTGTTTCAAACAAACTAAACAAAATAAAAGCTCACATTTCAAGTGAGCTGTTATTTATCGAGACGTATTTTTCGCGCCGACCCTTTATCTAGTTATTGCTGATCGAAGCACCCTTTTTTTTTTTTGAAGTGAAACTTCTTTATCGGCGTTGGAAAAAATTTACCGTCACATTTTTCCGTTACGCGCCATCTTTTTTGTATTCATGTCTATGATAATAAAATCCTTTTGTTTAAACTTTATCTAATTTAACTTTATTTTTTAATATATTAATGAAATTGTTTGCCATAAAGAAAGAAAGGGTTTTTTTTTTTTTTTTATTTTTTTTTTTTTTTTTAAGTTGCATATAGATCATTTTGCGAAAAATAAGGCCTTAAACAAGTTTCACTTCTTACGTGTGTACACTAGTACACGCACACATTTTTTTTTTTTTTTTAACGTGGGGAAATCCCTTATGGATACCCACCCTCCCGGGGGAGAGAGTGGGTTATGTCCGACTCGCACGGACTAAAACCCCACGGTGTACCGACAGACCGTTGTGTGGGGGCGGCAAGGGATCGTTCAAGCTAATCAACCTTGTAGAGCCGCCCCCACGGTCCGCCCGGCGGAAGGTGACCGCCGGGCTCCTACCTATAGAGGGACAGACCGGGTACACGCCGGCTGCCCCCCCTCGTCCGCCGGACCTGTGCAATGAGGAGATGGGCCCCCCGGCCCATCCCCTCAGGTCCGGCTACGGTGGCAGGAGGAGTTGGGCAAAGCGCCGCCTCCTCCTGCCAATCCTCCGTTGGCGGAGACGGCCACTCAGCGGGTCCGCCTCGCGGGCCCTCTCCGCCGCCTCCTTCTGCGAGATGACGTCCTCGCAGAAGGAGGACATCGCTCGCCACGCCTGTTCGCTGCCGAGCATGGCCGAGACCACGCTCGGCAGCGATAAGTCCGTTCCCACCGCCGCCGCCAGAATGCGGCGCTGCTCCCCCCACGCAGCACACTCAGACAGAGTGTGCTGCGCGGTATCTTCGTCAGCGCCGCACTCGTGACAGGCGGCGGTCGGCTCCCTGCGCGCGATCCAGTGCAGGTACCACCCGAAACAACCGTGTCCGGTGAGTACTTGCACCAGTCGGAACGTCAGGGAGCCCCACTCCCTATCAATCCACTCCCGCAGGACCGGGCGGACGGCGTCTACGGTAAACCGCCCGAACCGCTGATCGAAGCACCCGACCCAAGAAACACCAACGTGAAGTAACAGTGCTTGCATTATTGCGTTTCGTTCGGTCAGTGAGAGCGCCGGAGGCCCCCCTTCCCTCACTCCCCCTTTCCCTCAAGACAGGTTGGCAACGCATTTGCGACTCCCTGGTATTGCAAGTGTCTATGGACGGTGGTGATCACTTAACATCAGGTGACCCACCTGTCCGTTTGCCTCCAACGATATAAAAAAAAGAGTTCACATCTGTCGGCACTCCTTATGGCTGCGTCGATTTTTTTATTTTTACTCAGGATTTAGCCATGTACATTAGTATCACTGTCGTGAAGAAACGTGAACTTGAGAAATGTTCTTGTAGTATCACTGTATGTTGGAAATACTTGGAACGATGTTCCTTAACGCGGTTTGAGGTAATAGTCGACTGATAGTAATCGTCATGTAAGGTAAAACCGTTACACTAGGATTTTTATATACACTTATAATTCACTGTTTTTTTATGATTTGCTTCCTTACTTCGCTCTCGATGGTGGTATAATCTGGCTACACACTTTTACAATATCTCAACTAATATTACAAATGCGAATGTTCGTTTGTTTAGTACGCTTTCTCGCGTTAACTTTTACGTGTACCTTAAGTTTTACATACGCATTGTTAAGGACATAAATAGCACTGTTATGAGAGGTTAAATTTACATTAAAACGAGCAAAACCGCGATCAAAAACTAGTATATTATAATAGTAATTCACTTATGTGGTTTTTAAACCCGTACATTCCAACAACGAGTAGGCTATAGCATATATAACCCAGTACTGGGATAAAGGGTTTTATCGGGGAGTTTATAGATCTTCTGTACTCCATTTATAAGCCTCTTCTTCCTGTGCCTTCCTCTTACTTTGATGGTCAAAGTGCTTCTTCTCATATCCATTGGAACGATCGACTCCATCCCATCGATACCCGGGACGTACATTGAAGCGGTTTGGTGGAAAATTACCTTTGTAAATAGGTTTCTCTGTGAAATAATCAAGGAAATCTTACTATATTAATTGTTGTAGCTTTTCTATATACTGAAATAAAACTGAACATGGAAACACTATAAGTCCTTTTATTTAAAAATGAGCTAAATCCAATTTTGTTCCTTCATATAACATGTTTAATATATGGCGTCCATAAGGTTTTTAGTTGTTTTTTATGATCTACATATTTTGCATGTAAAAAATTATAAAGATCTTCAAGAGTTTTTGGCGGGATTTTGGTCTGTCATGTAGTGGATTTTATATTTTATTCATAATCTTGTGTTACTTGACTCTATATTGTGTAAAATTGGCGGTGTTTTATGTAATATAGTTTGTTTATTGTGCATAAGTGAAGTCAATGGAAAATAATACCACGGACCATGAATTTTGTGATGCCACAAAAACTCCATGGAAAGTTCTAACAAGATGGCCACCATCTTGTTAGTTCATTGAAATTATATCAAGAAACTTGTAATATCGATACTCACTTGACAATGGCAGTAATAGTCTACTAGAAGACTGGTTGCCAAAAATGGAATGGAAGAAGAACTTGTAATACTATTAACTACTCGACAATGGCAGTAATAATCTAAAAGATTGGTTGCCAAAAATAAAGACAAAAAAAATCTTGAAAAATAACGTAAAAATTGGATATAGCTCATTTTGAAATATAACTATAGATATAGTATACTATAGTTATACATATATCATTTGGAAATGAGTGTACCTAATTAATAATTTTGTCCAAAGATGATATATTCTATCAGTTTTACGAGAAACTGCACGTCACTATTCAGAATAAATAATAACTAATTGTCCCTTCAGAGGTGGTTATTAATTTACACGAAAGTTCACGTTGAAATGTTAAAACGGCCATCACAGCGTGCCGCCATTATTATATAAATAAGAACTGCCATTTACAGCATATCCTTCCAATAAATAGCTTTGAACATAATATCACATATTTAAAATTACGGGTAGTAAAAAATAAATTGTCACTGTGAAAAGATTTATAAAGCCACTTTGGCTTTGATGTACTGTTAATGTCGAATTCGGGAGTTATTGGTCAAATAGTACATGTGTCTAAGACACTTAGACACTTATGCTGACGCATTAAAAAGTTCATTGTACCAGCACGAAGCAGGGTCAGGTAGCAAGTTAAAAATATTTTTTCGAAGGACAATTGAAAATGCCCGGGTTTTTTGGCGAGATCTTGGTCTGTCATGCAGTGGATTTTATTTTTTATTCATAATCTTGTGTTACTTGACTCTGTATTGTGTAAGATTGGTGGTGTTTTATGTGATATAGTTTGTTTATTGTGCATAAGTAAAGCAAATGGAAAATAATACCACGGATCATGAATTCTGAGATGCCACAAAAATTCCATGGAAGGTTCTAACAAGATGGCCACCATCTTGTTAGTTCATTGAAATTATATCAAGAAACTTGTAATATTGATACTCACTTGACAATGGCAGTAATAGTCTACTACAAAGCTGGTTGCCAAAATGGAATAGAAGAAGAAAATGCCCGATATATCACCAATAAGTCGATTTGGACAATTGTCAAGTGCCCGGAAACTAGAATTTGCCTGGAATATTTAAACACTTTTTTTTAATCATTCAAATTACCTGGAGGTAGTTCCCCTCTCTCCTTTTTCTTCTCTTTCATGTACTGCAGCATCGGATCACCATCCCGTTCCACCTGTTTCAGTCTGGATTCTAGATCCCGGTCATCTTTGTGCCTTGCTAAAGGTTTTGAAGCTTCGTGCATGAACTCTTGCACCCGAGCCTCTTGTGCTTCTAGCTGTTTTATACTGTAAATACGCTATCTATATACATATATACATAAAACACAAATACAATATAAGACAGTCCAAACTACTGGGGCTGGTAGGGTATTAAGGAAGTATTTTTAGAAATTTAACCCCTTGAAGTGGTGAGAAAGGGGATGAAAGTCAGTATTAAACTTTCATTTTTCCATTAGTCCATACTAATATTATAAAGAGGTAAAGTTTGTGTATTTGTGAGTTTGTGACGTTGTTGGGGGTAATCTCAAGGAACTACTGGTCTGATTTGAAAAGTTCTTTCATTGTTATATAACTAATTTATCGAGGAAGGTTATAAGCTATATATCATCACGCTAAGACAGACAGGAGCGAGCCCTTATGAAGAATGTATCAAAATCAGGGTTTTTTTTTCCTCTTGAGAGCTTCTGTTTCGTGTTAACGTTAGCCCAAAGTAACTATTCCACGCGGACGAAGTCGCGGGCAGAGGCTAGTTAGTATATATATATGTATATATATATATATATATGTGTATATATATATATATGTATATATATATATATATATGTGTATATATATATATGTATATATATATATATATATGTGTATATATATATGGACATAAAATAAAGATCCGAAAGTAATTACTACAAAGAAAAGGCGTATGAAGCCGCGGGCTATTGTTAGTTTAAAATATAATTGAATTCTTTAGCTGCTAGAACATTGGTGTTTGTCACAGCATCTTGGCTGAACCCTGTTCAGGTGAAGCTAAAATGCTGTATGACTTGGTAATAATACCTCATCAGCGACTCTCCTGATTGAGTTAGAAAGATTGGGGAACAATGGGGCTGATATGTTAGGTGGAACGAAGGCTCCTAAAAATAAAATAAAAAAAACCCCATAATTCTATAACATAAACCGATGAGGTATCACACAATGACACATTAAGCATACAATAAAAATTTATTCCTATTATCTATATCTATACTAATATTATAAAGAGGTAAAGTTTATGAGGTTTTAGGGAATCTCAGGAACTACTGGTCCGTTTTAGATAGCTCATTTATCGCGGAAGGTTTTAGGCTATATATCATCACGCAATAGAAGTGGAGCTCCGATGAAGAATATTTCAAAATCGGGGGTATCCTTTTGAGAGCTTCCGCTGCCTGTCAGCGTTAGCTCAAAGTAACTCTTTCACACGGACGAAGTCACGGGCAGAAGCTAAGACTTTTATATGCATGTAAAATAAAGATTCGAAAGTAAATACTGCATAGAAAAGGCGTGTGAATCCGCGGGAAATCACTAGATTAAAATATAATTGAATTCAAACAAAATACTATAACATAAACTGATGCAGTATTAGCTAATAACACATTAAGCATACAATAGAAATTCATTTTTATTATTATCTATTGTAAATTCAAATAATGAACCTTTAAAACTGATATATACACCTTTTAAATTATTATTTCATGTAAACAATCAAAACTTACCCTTTACTCCACTTCTTATACTTCTCATCTAATTCCTTCTGCCTTTCTGCTTTATCTTTCTGTTTTCTTCTATCCTCTGATGTTTCTCTTTTACCTAAAATAATATAATTCTTAGTATAATAAATACGCCTAAAATCAATGGTTATTACAAGTAAAAAAACTGTAGATACGTTATAAGAGCTTCGACAGCGTCTTGTTAAAACTTGGCTAACTAGCAAACGTGATCTCAGTATCGTGTCAGCTTTAATGGAAGCATGTCGTGTACTGATTGTTTCATAAAACGCCTTAAAACTATGGCAAATGCCATACTGCTTCTTATAGTTTATTTAGTCACATATCAATCATATCACTATTACCAAGAATTAATTATATTTTTCATATATTACAAAACCAAATGATATTACGTGAAGAAACGAAGCCACATGTTATGTCTGTATTAATTATTCTTAGTTCTGACGGGCAGATCTAAGCAACATATAACTATTTCTTTTTCACCACCGATATTCAGAATATGCCATCTTATTTCCACATTATATCGTAAGACAATGTGGCGTTACAATATTAATTTACGTATGTGTGCGTAACCGTGCCATTTGTTTTGTCAAAATATGTAGGTAACATATCTAGAACTTTTTGTTTATAATACCATTGCCTAAAATGAACAACAAAACAATATCAGTTTACCTTTCCTGGAAACAGCTTGTGCATTTCTCCCAGACACTTCATCCGTCATCCGGCTAAATACTTCCTCTTCTTTTTTTCTAAAATCTTCATTCTCATGTCTCAACTGCCTCGCATCCTGTAGTCCTGCTCTCTTTCCCTCTAAAGTTCTTGCCATTTTTTTATTTGACGGTGGTGGACTGTTACTACTCTGCCTATATTTTACATCTCTCTCTGATCTACTACTCTCATTTTTTCTCCTTGGTGGGGAGACATCAGAATCATTGTTATATTTTCTCTTTTTGTCTATAGTATCTCTTCTAGATTTCCTCTGTGGCGATGGAGATTTTTCTCGTCTACTATGCTTCCTCGGTGGTGACAAGTCAGAATCATCAGACTGGTCCTTTCTCCTATCATTATTATGCTTTGGTTTTCTTGAATTATATTTCCTGTGAGAATCTTTTTTTGATTTTCTAGGAGGTGATATATCAGAATCATAAGTCACTTCTCTATGTGAATTCTTCTTTGATTTTCTAGGAGGTGATATATCAGAATCATAAGTCACTTCTCTATTTGAATTGTTCTTTGATTTTCTAGGTGATATATCAGAATCATAAGTCACTTCTCTATGTGAATTCTTCTTTGATTTTCTAGGTGGTGACACATCAGAATCATAATCTTTACCAATCTGTGTCTTCCTCTTTGGAGAATGTTCTTTACTATGTGAACGTTTTGATCTCTCATTCCTACTAGGAGATATATTTGTTTTTTCAAAATCACCCCACCTACTCGGTTTCCTGGCCCGTTCTTTAGGGTTACTACTTTGTTTTCTTGGAGGAGAGTTATCAGAATCATATACTTTTCGCTCTTTAGATTTCGTGTTTGGAGATTCCGCTTTTCTCGGTGGACTGGTATCACTGTCATTATCTTTGTTCCCACTTGTAGTTTTCTGATCATTACTTTGTTTCCTCGGCGGCGATAGATCGGAATTACGATTCTTTTCGTCTTCGGAATCACTATACATTTTACCGAATATTAACGTGTTCTCCTTTTCATGCTGTTTAACATCTTTCTGTATCTCTTCTATTTGTAGTTTACTGTTGAAACCATCATCCTGAAAATCATAATTGACGGTGGAATGTGTTTAATATATTGTTAAAATATTTACATAAAACGATGGATTACAATTTGATTCTTCCTCATACAATATATGTTTTCTACAAATTATGTAGTACTAGCGGGCCCGGTAGACGTTGTCCCGCCCTGATTATAAAAAAAATCCTGGACAAATTATACCAAAACGTTCCTCGTGAATCACTTTATCCACTGGTGAAAGCCGCATAAAGGTCCGTTCAGTAGTTTTTGAGTTTATCGCGAACAGACAGACAGACAGACACGGTAGTGGACTTTGTTTTATACAATGTAATGATATATAAAAGTGTACAACACTAGAAAGACAAAGGAGAGGTCCTTATTAAGTTTAATGTTTAAACAACTGTTCACACTTTTCTTTTTTTTAATAACTTAATAATAATAATAATAAATTATAATAATAAATAATAATACAGCGACACCTGAGCTTCGCTGGACTATAAAATAGAAAGCTGAACGTATTATTATTCAGATAAGCGCATATAGCACCATCTCACTAAATTTTGAGGTACCAATAGGTTAAATACCATGCATTAGCAACAATACATGTACCTCGAAGATTTACGAAATGGCGCTATATGATATTTATAATGAGTTATAAAAACTTTTTTTTTTCATTTTGTATACAATCTGCGTAACTATTAACGTAGGCAGTAGTCAGTTGGAGCTGTTAAGGCCTTGCTAGGCCAATAGAGTAGTCAGTTCGAGAAATAAAATTAACTTAGGTCCATGGTTATCTATATTTAGGCCTAAAAATTCCTCCTCAAACCTCTTCAGTGTTCCAGTTGCCACACGCAAGAAACAACTTTTATAAATATTCTAAGCATAATATCTTGTTTATATGCCCATTAAATATATAGTATAATCAAATATTACCTTATATTTTTACAATAAGGTTAGCCTATACACGCCACTCATCCCAATTGTTCGTTATTTTAACAAAATATAATATTTAACACTAGCTGACCCTTGCCCACTTCGTTGGGCGGTAATAGGCATTATCAAGCTATAACTTTTCTCTAGAACTCAATCATATATATCTCATAATTAAGGCAGCGTTCGTAAGAAACGTTTTCGTTCGACCATTTTTCTCCGACTCCCCAGATATTACCCCCTACAACCTCACAAACTTTACCTCTTTATAATATTAGTATAGATTATAGATAATATAACTAGTTAATAGCTTCTGCCCGCGACTTCGCACGCGTGGAATAGTTATTTTGGGCTAAGACGCAGCGGAAGCTCTCAAAAGGAAAAAATACCCCGATTTTAAAAAATTTTTCATTGTTGTTCCGCTCCTATTGGTCTTAGCGTGATGATATGTAGCCTATAATCATTCTCGATGAATGAGCTATATAACACTGAAAGAATTATTCAAATCGGACCAGTAGTTCCTGAGATTACCCCCTACAACGCCCCAACGTCACAAACTCACAAACTTTACCTTTTTATAATATTAGTATATAGATTATAGCCCCTGCCCGCGACTTCGTCCGCGTAGTAATAGTTACTACTCTGGGCTAACGCTTACACACAGCAGAAGCTCTCAAAAAGAAAAAAACATCTCGATTTTGAACCATTTTTCATCTGTGTTCCGCTCCTATTAGCCTTAGCGTGATGATATATAGCCTATAACCATCCTATCCTATCACCCCTTACAACGCAACAACGTCACAAACTCACAAACTCACAACGTCACAAACTTTACCTCTTTATAATATTAGTATAGATATAGCAGAAAATCTTTAAAGAAAAATTGAAAACAAAAGTGTCCTTTGCTTGTGTTTAAAAACAATGTTATCCTTGCACCATCCTCTTTGCCCCTACTTCTCTACAGCACAAAATCACACATAACTGAATGCACAATTCTAGTATATTCCTTGTATGATATTTTGCCTGACAGTATACAGTCCTTCTGATTTTAAATCTTTGCTTTTATATGTGTTTTCTCCGTTTGTCATTACTCTGGCCAATTTTATAACTAGTAACAAAATTAAACTTTAACATTATTGACACTAATTATTATGTAAATTTATATTTATTTATTTAACCATGATATCTATTGTGTTTGTCCTTGAATATTACACTGGCCTAATCTGGAAGAGCAAAATTATACAATTAATATTTAATACTACCTATAAAGTGACTCTCCCATGACTAACTTGACACTGGCAGAATTCGTATTTACGAGACTCCATTATTTAAATGTTGAAGTTGAATACACAATATGTAGTAAATATCTTAAAATAACTGATATGCCTTAAAGTATTTTATAACCATTAAAATATAAATAATATATGTACTTAAAAAAAAACGTATTTTCTTATAACTTTATACTAGAAGAAACCATTACGATATTTTTTTAGATACAGGTCAAATATGTAAGTAGTAAAACTAAAAAAAAATTTTAATCTATCCAGTAATTTATGAATGATGCACACACATTGAAAGGTCTCTATAATTTTTCTTATATGCAAAAAGTTCAGCTAATAACAACCCCAATATTATGAGGTATACACAATCATTGTCTTCAAATTTATCATATAAAATTTTATATCATTACATAGTATAAAACAAAGTCCCCTACCGCGTCTGTCTGTCTGTCTGTTCGCGATAAACTCAAAAAATACCGAACGGATTTTCATGTGGTTTTCACCAGTGGATAGGGTGATTCACGAGAAACGTTTTAGTATATAATTTGTCAAGGATTTTTGCATAATCAGGGCGAGACAACGTCTGCCAGGCCCGCTAGTTAATATATATTTAATTATTTGAAATTCTGGATTTTGGCTATTTTGGAATGTTTTTGTAGCTGGAAAAAAGATTCTCAATGTACACTGACCTGATTTACGACTTTCCATTTCGAGCTAATCTTAAACTGTTCCTGTTTCTTGACATCTTCAGGCCTTTCATCTACAATTCCAGCTATTTGAGGAGCATCTTCGCCCATATCGAGGATATCCAGCTCATCACAATCAAGAGGCCTGAGCTTTGACAAATCTATATCATCATCTATTATTTTGAACCTGGAATACATACAGAATATTATTAATTCAGTGACTCGGTTTTAGCTGAATAATTAATTAGCAAATAAATATGAGTTATACATGGATAGCATAATAGATTAATTTATGCCTAGTAATATTGTAATTATATCTTTATTGATTATATGTAGTAAATAATATATCGAACATAAATTGATCTATAGGTTAATTCTAAAATCATTTTTGCATCTTGGCTAAAGTGAACTAAATCAGACCTTTTTTATATTAGAGAATCTTGGGAAAATGATTGACTAATATTATATTTATCCATTAACATAATCTTAATACAGATATTCACAACAGTCCTTAGAAATTTTCTATTGAGACTTCAAACCAACTCAAACCATACTTCATTGGTTTTAATTAAAAGAAAAGAGTTAATAGTATTGTTATAATATATTGTTCAAGTGCTGATGATAGAAATTATATTATTACATTCTTAGAACAGTCTACTTATTCAGACAGATTGACAAACTACAAAAAAATAGTATTAAAGAGCACGAGACATGTTCATAGAGATTGTGGAACCGTTGACATTTCTCACAGTCGAACAAACAAATTACGAGACACTGGAACTTTTATTCTCGATGATACCATGTTAGTTTTCAAATGTGCTTTTATATCTAAGAATTTATTTTGCTAAATTGCGGTGATATTCATTTAAAAATAGTGAAGTAATCTGTAGAACAGCAATCACGGGCATGTAAAGCTGTAAAAGTTTAATGACCCTATGACTAAAGCAAAGTTTATTAGAACCAGTTTCCTGAAAATAAATTTGATATAATGACCTATTAAATTCACTTGAATTTTCTCATAATGTAACATTGTAATCTTCATAAGGGATACAAATTCATATTATTCATAATCATCAATCCACTACTTTGTATTGAATAAATTTTACATATACTGAAAAATCATAGGGCAAATAGGTCAAATAGGGCAAATCATATGCTCTATCCATACTCGGGTCGCTGAGTTAGCATTTCAATGGTAAAGAAAAGTACAGGAAAAAGGTATTTCTTTTTATTTTAATGATTTAATGGACACCATGTGTCTAGTATGTAGAACTACTAATGTAAAGTTACACAAGTGACTTCTGTCAAAGTTGTATGCTCATATGTTACCATGTTTGAATCTCATTCAAAAGATTTGCCAGCTAACAGATATTGCCACTGCTAGGTTGATCTACTTCGCTTACTTCCATAGCTTATTGTCTTATGGCATTTTGTTATGGAGGGCAGTAGCTGAGGTGGATACCATATTCCTACTACAAAAACGGGCAGTTCGAGCTATCTATAATTTGGGGTCTTGCGAATCATTAAAGACTAAGTTTCAGGAATTCGGTATTTTAACTCTGCCCTTCCAATATATTCTTGAGAATTGGATTTATGTTGCCTCTCTCTGCGCATCCACCAAAAACAAATGTAACTTTATATGTCATTATGTTGTAATAATCAAAAAATATGTTATGTATTATGAAAAGATAAACCAGATCGAGTTTCTTGCCAGTTCTTCTCGATGTCTGGGTTGTTTTCTGAACCGGTGGTAGTTTTGACGTTCATAAGTGCCTTCTCAGGGCCTACATTGAACAAAGAGTATTTTGATTTTTAACTTTGATTCATTGTTATCTAAAACCTGCATTGGTAACTACGGAATATAATTTGTACTTTCTACCTTCGACTTTGCCAATGTGATATAGTTACTTTGGGCTAATGCTAACTTTAACTTTAAATAATATGTATGTTAACCCCAATTTTGAAATAGTCTTCATTGGTGCTTTGCTCCTATTGGTCTTAGTGTGATATATAGCCTTCCTTGATAGATGAGTGCGTTCAATTAAATACACTCTTCAACTTTATAACATTAGTATAGATTTCTTCCTAAGAGAGCTATTTGAGTAAGGATATGCAAGACTGTGTTCTCTTTATATGAAAATGGTGGGATAATACCAACAGTGAGTGATAGAATGAGAGGAAAAGACTTTATTCTAAGAATATAATATACAATAAAATATTTTTACATACTATTTGTCGGTTTTAATCTAAATAAATAACCTCCTCATATCATGATTACTATATGTAATTATATTCCTTTAGTGTTTGTTTGCGTATCAGAAATTTATACTTTCAAAAATTATATCTGTATAATTGTAAGTATATCTATTGTAAGTATGTCTATCTGTATAGTGTAAGAAAACAAATACTACATTATATTTATGATAGTTAATATATAGAATCTTAACCTATAAAAATGGGTAAATAGACAAACAAAAGCATCATAAAAGTGTATATACATGTGCGACAATTACGGTACGTCTTGTTCATTATTTCAATGATATCTGTAAGTAAATTATATATAAAAATAATATGTACTGTACTAACCCACTACCTTTTACAGGTTTTTTCTTCTTTTTCTTTTTATTTTCGGAAGGACCAGCTAAATATTTTTGTAAATATGCTTTTTGATTTATTGTGGAAGACATTTTGAATGATATTACGATTGGTTTTAATTAAAAATATATCAAAATCGTACTTGATATTTTTCTCTGAATTCAGATATAATTCGTTGACAGTTATCAGATGACATTAATGACAGCAATTAGCGGTGCTACTATAAAGGGCGCGTTCCACAAGACGTTCACAACGCTCACCACAGACTATTAGTCGTACAAGTACGCTCACAACAGCCTTTTAGGCGTTCCACTAGACGACCGCGAGCGTTGCGGTCGCGCCGAAAACGTCATAACAAACGCCCACGCGAAGCTCACGACGCCCCGTGTCTGGAGATGGGTCAATGTCAGCGTTGACAAAATTGGCGGGATTTTCAATAAAGATGGCGACCGTAAAAATGTCATTATTTGATGCAGTAGAATATTTATATGAAATAACATATTGTAATGGAACAATGAAATTTATTAAAATATTTACATGAAATATGTTAATTAAGTTTTGATAATTTTAAATTCTATTTAAAAATGTTTGCAATTGTTAAATTCTGAAAGGAAATTAATTTATTATCACTTAATGATAATTTAATATTTTTTATTAAACCAAAAAATATATTTTATGATTTTATAATAAAGTTAAATGAGAAAAATATATCATTTGTACACTTTTATAAAACATAGTTTAATATATACAATTATCACCAAATATCCTACTGTTGCCTCGAAAGACATTGTTATTTTATTTGAATGCAAATTAATTAAATACTGCACTAAAATTAAATATAAAAATTGAATTATACATTTATCTTTCAATATACTTAAATCAATTTACGTAATAATTATTACAATTTACTGTTAAGACATAACCTCTTAAAGCTTTTGCTTTATTATTTCTAGATCGCCATTTGTATTATTTACCTGAACGCTCACAACGCCCCAATATGCGTTCCACTTGGGTGTACGATTGTAACGCCCGCAAGTAAGTGGAACGGGGAAACTGGCGGTTGTGAGCGTCGTGAGCGTCTAGTGGAACGCAGTCAAAATAGAATTTGAAAAAAATTACATTTTGTTTATAGTTGCTACCTGCTACTTTACTACTCATATTAGTATATTTTGGACAATTACGTCCATAGATAAGATACTATATACTGAGAATTACGTCTTTAAAACATATTCATTATTATTTACATATATATAACAACTTCTTTAATAACGTTCTTTTTGGAGTGTAACACTAGAAATTTTAAGATAAACTTGTCTCAAAAGTAATATGAAATCGGGTTACGACCTTTAATATTATGTGGGAATTAATTATAAGAAATTTATACATTCAAATGTAAATCGTTTTTTTTTTCTCCAACTGACTACGCTATTGACCTGGCAAGGTCTTTACAGCTTTACCGGACTACTAAGGCGAGCGCTTAAGGCACTCAGCCGATTTTATTTTTAGGTAACACGCTCAAGGGTGCACGGCACACCTCGGCTTGGTCTGTTACCTGAGAAATTCCGTCTGACCTAGCTAAACTATTCTGAGCTATTCATACATTTATTCATTTGTGAATCATACATTCGAAGTTGCATGATTCACAAATGCATACGTGTATATCGGAATAAAACGAACTAAACTATTCGATTCAGTTCGATAAGGGAAAAAAACAAAACCCTTCCACCATGTATATGTATGTGCATGTGTGTGAGAGGTGATCTCATGTGTGAGTACAAGTGACGTAGGTGAGTCACTGTATCGCGAAAGTAATATCTCGGGGGCTCCATCCGGGGACGACCTCGGCTCGAGATATCACTGAGAACCACGATGTGTGCGGGAGCGAAAGAGGAGACCTTCCCTCACGGCGGCGTGAGGGTTACGCGTACGTGGGCGCAAACACGCATGTTAAAAAGATCGAATTTAAAGTTAATTGAACGGCGTCGGCACCGGAATCTAAAAATAGAAATAACAAAAATTATTATTATTGTTCGGTCGTTTTAGGGGAAGATAGACGTAAATACACGGATTTACACTATCTTATACGAGTTATTTATTTTTGAACGGCGGCGCGCGCGAGCCTTTGTAGTGCAGTCGCGATGGCAGGAAACCTATGGATCGCCGTTATGAGACCTAGTTTCGGATTTTTAGATGTCTCTTCGTACGCCGAGATCTCCGAGATCTCGTGGAAAATAAGTAATTGACCTGCGTAGTCAATACTTGACAGGGAGAAGGAAAAGGCGGTATCAGCCTGTGAAGGCTTAGCCGCCTGGGGTCTGGGATTTGGTTGGGACGCGGGCTTAGGAGCCCACGGAGCTTGAGGGTCCCGTGAGGGCCGGGGGCGCGCTAGTCGCGAGTACGGACGCTGCCGGTGCACGAGATGTGCTCGGCAGGGTCGGGAAGGCCTCTAGGGACATGAGAGGCGGAGGTCGAGGGCAGGCGGGGGCGGCGGCCGTCCTAGACGTCGAGACCTGCCTGGGGTAGCGAGGGCGCTTAGAGCGCGGGGCGCGGGGATATCCGCGATAGTTCGCGGTATGACCCATGCCGCGGCACAGAACGCAACTCGAAGGGTCGGAGGAGGATGACGTGCGAGAGCACTCCTTAGTGGAGTGATCACTGAGGCACTTAACGCACCTGGGTTTCAGGCGACAGTTTCGTGCGGAGTGTCCGTATACCTGGCAGTTGTGACACTTTGTTGACACTGTGTTGTGTATACAGCGGTACTCACGGTGAAGGTGTAAGGAATGCCCGCCGTTTCCAGCAGGCTGGAAATCTCGACCCAAGACGTTTTGTCTTGTCTCCATCGACGTTAAGGATTTTTGAAGGCAAA
The DNA here is from genome assembly GCA_036509395.1 of Antheraea yamamai. NCBI lineage: Eukaryota > Metazoa > Arthropoda > Insecta > Lepidoptera > Saturniidae > Antheraea > Antheraea yamamai. Next base: position 8,625,396 of record AP028447.1, read on the forward strand.
GTGCCTTCAATGTCGGAAGCGGGGTTTTGGCACTTATGGCGCTGTTTGCGATGCGTGACGGTGGTGAAGCAATCGTCCGCGGGAGGGTCTTGCTCTATATCGGAGCCCGAGTCTGAGTCGTCCCGATCGGGCGGAATCTCGAAATTGTTAGATTCCTCGATCCTGGCAAAGACCGAGGGAGCGGGCTGGGAGTTTGGGATTTCGGCGCGACGCTGCTTAGCGTACGCGTCGTAGTCGTCAACAAGACGGGGACAAATGTCGGCTACGAAGCCGCGAAAACGGAAAAGTTCGTCTTCTAAAAGACGAACCTCGGTATCGGAGGCCATATCGGGGCCTGAGGAGGGGAACGGAGCGGGGGAAGACATTCAAAACCTCCCTGCCAGAGGGGCAGGGGGGCGCGCCTTATTGAATTTAACGGACTATCCCAAGTCCGGATCAAGGGAGCTGTGGGCGAAGTGCAATGCCTCACAGGGGACCTACAGTGCCTAGGGGGAAGCCCTAACACTTCTTTCTTGCACGGCGCGACGACACGCAGCGCGAACCACGGAGCACGACGTATGCAGGCACGACGCGCTGGATCCCTGGAACGCGAGACGGCGACACGCAGAGCACGGCGGGCGGCAGACGCACTGAAAAGTGCGGTTTGATCGTACTGAAAAGTACGTTTTACAACGTTCTGACAAGAACGTTACGATCGACTAACGTTCTAATAAGAACGTTACGATTGACTCGATTGACAACGATTGACCGTGTGATAGAAGCGAGCAATCACGAAAAAACCGGGACTCTCGATGCGAGAACTCGACCGCGTAAAACACGTCGCGAACTAAACGGAAAACGTAACGAACACGAATGTAAACAAACGCATCGAAAGTCACTTAGCGCACGCGTCCGTCGCCACCGGTGGTGTGATCGGAACTCAAATGTAAATAGCTTCTGAAGCAATAGTCGGACAATTGTATTTTTTAAAATTATATCTACAATGGCTTATTCAAAGAAAAGTTATTAAGAAGATAAATTGAAAAGCGGAGTTGGTATTATATAAGTAATTGTATTCTTCCATTGAATATTTAGTATTTAAATAAAATTTGTTCAAAATAATATAAGTCAGAACGAAGTTCACAAGAACCTTCTTAATAATTGTCAAGATATAACTGTAATATAGTATTTATACCAACCAAAGTAGTAACCAAATATTTTGGTTCTGTTGAATATTTAATATAGGTTAAAATTATGCTAAACAAAAAAAATGTTAATTTGAAGATTCTTATGTAGTGTTACCATCTCCAGTGCTATCGCATGGCGTCCGGTAAGCGAGACTACAACGCGACCGGACTGCTGACGCTAGCGCCGCCATGTTAAACATACATACATAAATAACATTAATTATATAGACAATACATAAATAACATTAATTATATAGACTTCATATATTACTGTAATAACAATAATTTCATTGTTTTTGTCTTACATAAATTATTTTGCGGAATTACGAGTAAACAGTAATTGCTTTGATTATTCTAGTTCAGCCTATAAAAGGCAAGATATCGCTGATCCTACACACGTGTATCGAAACATATTAAAGATACATAAATAAGAATAGTTGTATAATATGATAATAAGAACAGTTGTATAAAATGATTAAATTGGTTAAATAACATTATTTTGTTCGTAATTTATTATTTTTGTGTGGAATTAAGTCTAAATAATAATTGCTTTGACTTGCATAGTTCGGCCTATAAAAGGCAAGATGTCGAAGATCCACATTTCGAAACATATTAAAGATATATAAATACGAATAATTGTAGAAAATGATTGCATTGCTTAAATAACATTAATTTATTCGTTATTTTTTTATTTTTGGGGTACTTTGATTATTTTGTGGAATTATATGTAAATAATCATTGTTTTGACTTATATAAGTTCGACTTATATAAGTTCGTCCTATAAAAGGCAAGATGATCGGCGCTATCTACACCTCGGCTGAGTGCCTTAAGCGCTCGCCTTAGTAGTCCGGTGAAGCTGTAGAGGCCTCTAAAAAGGCCAATAGAGTAGTCAGTTCGAGGAAAAAAAAAGCTATCTACACACTTCTAATACTTCTAATGTAAGGCGAAGCTCTGCCCGATTAAATAGTGACAAGTACCTACGAAGTATTGATTTTCCCTGACCCAGCTATACTTCAACAGTAGCTTCTAAGATTTTTATGAACTATAAATATCAAAGCCACAAACATTTAAATAATAAATTATTTGAATAGGTGCTCATTACACCGCAATATAGTATACATTGCATGCATGTAAAACCGGGGCCAGTCGCTAGTTACTGATATATTATTAACGCAATATTATTTGTATCAATTTAACTTGTGCTTAATAATTCGCTCAGTGCTACACAGTAATGCAATATTTAATTCAAATGCATTGAAATTGAAACATTATATGACCACCAAATTTAAGCATAAATCTTTGGCGTTGTGTAGCCTTGAGGGTTCGTGTTAGTTGTTAGGGGTGGAGTGAAATGAAATGTTGAAGGTGCGATATGATTGCCCTTTTAATGCATATGTAATACAACGCTTTACGTTAGCATCCCTATGCGTCCCGGATGGAAGTGGCCACAGACTACGAAGTGGCAGTTCTAGGGGTAGCGCGTGGGTTTACATTTTTTTGGCCCCGTGGATACGAGTATTTTAGGTGTTTTATCGACAATGTTGCCGGTATTATATCCTAACACTTGTTGCAAACAAGTGGCATTAAAATTAAAGGCGGAACGCCACAAATCTATTGGTATGGTATGTAGGTATTTAATTTTGATAATAAAAATAGTCGTAAGAAAATTAAAATAGTCGAAACGCAATTAAAATTGTTAGAATAAATAGAGTAACGAGTTAATATTAATTTCACAGTCGATAATATGATAAAAAGTCATAAATATGATTATTAACGGTCCACGACTCTATAAATAGCAGATGAAATTTATAATGATTTATTTAGTCTGTGCCGTTTGGAACCATGAAGTCTACTATACTGCTGTGCCTTTGCCTAACTGTGGTTTGCGTTTTTGGACAGGTTATATATCTATTTATAAATAAAATTACAGAAGACTGATGTTGTATGTGCATCACTAAAAAACTACTGGTTATGGTTAAGATCGGTTGTTTTATTTTACTTCTTAGACACTTGATGCTTATTTAAAAAAGAATCATTACGATATTTGTTTAAAATAAAGTTATGAGAGTTTTAAGAAAATGATGTTTTTGAGTACTGCGCGTTCAACGACGTATCTTTTCTTGGCGTAGAGAAGTGGGGTAAGCGGTGTTTCGCATACGCAGGACAACACGATGAAGTCGCGGGTATCCGCTAGTTGATATCAGCACAAACATCTTCACTAGCATTATTAATGCGTATTATGTATTATTCTTGATTTCTCTATAGATAGGCTGAAAGTTTAGACAGTGACAATATTTATGGAGGAAAGTCTGCACTCGGTTCTCGTCCTAAATCAATTAAAAGAATAGGTACTTAATATTTGACCTAATTATCTGGAAAAATACAAAAATTATACGCAATCCTCTACGCTTCTATGTTAAAGCACAGTGTCATGTCGGGTGATTTCACTTTCATTTGAAAGGGATCTTGGGTCCGGTATGAACAAAACAAATGCGTTTATTGTCCGTTTTGTTATCGAAGATTATTAACTCTGGGTTGCCCCGTAGAGCTTTGGGCAGCAGTCATTGCACCTAGGTTTATTACGATCGTGTTTATACTTTTGAAAGACTTAGAACAAATTTTAACTAAGGTTCTCTTTGTTATTTATTAATATTTGTTCTGATATTATTATTTTATATGTTAAATGTAACCATGAAGTATTATATCGTATAATACTGAGTGTTTAATCTTTCACCTGGTATAACGCAAATACCGCTTCACCATTCAACTACCTAAACGATTTAGGTGATGAGTTAAACACGCCTAAATGATCATTTAATAGAAAAGCTTTTTATGTTATCTTTTTTACTATAATTCTTCGTTAGGTGGAGTCGCAGTACTGTGAATGTTTTTTGTTAATTTTGTTAAAGTTGGAAGTTTTTTTTTCAGTAGTAAAATAATAATTAAAGTTATAATTTAATTTTACAGGATTTTAGTGGGTTTTTGTATCCCATAAGACGAATGCATTCTAATGGATTGAGCCGCGTTGACGGTTCCCTCGGTAACCTAAACCAGGTGTGTGTCAAACAATATACATATGTATATTCGTAAAATTATTTGATGAATGATTTATGAAGATAAATATTTATTATCATTATTTCTTAGATTATTATTAAACAGATTTTTTTTTAATAAATTTTTACTTTTGTGTGACGAAACCCAGTGGGGGTAAACACTGTGTCGAGTGGAGTGGGAGCAGTGTTTCGTTTGTCTTCGGGTCTTTGCTTCCAGTATTGCAGAACAACAAGAAATACGCTTTTGTTGTCCGTGGATATACTGTACGTGCATGTACTGCGTGGCGATCACTGCACACAATCTATGCTATTCAAAAGTTATTGGTGAATAATTAAAATCCCTGTTATAGCAAAGTTTCACTCCTATCGTGTCTTTACGACATCCTGCTTTTTACTAAACTAATTGAAGTGATTTATTTTTACAGGACACTTTTGGTTTTACGAATTCTAATGGATTTAACCGTGCAGATGGCTCCCTTGGTAACCTATAGCTGGTAATTTTCATGCAGATATTTGTTAGACTTACTCGATCTCGTTTACGAATATCCGCCTTTGAAGTGTTGAAAGTGGTTGATTATACTCAACTTAATCAATTTATCCACCTTCATTTTGTATATATTTAATAAAAAGATATATACTGGTTAAACATATATATGGTATCTCTAACATAGCAATAAACATAGTGGATTCTAGTTCAAGTTCCGGATAACTGGTCTGCAGTAGGTGCTTGCGTAAAATCATTACATATTATAAAACAAGGTTCCCTACCACGTCTGTCTGTCTGTTCGCGATAAACTCAAAAACTACTGAACGGCTTTCCATTCGGTTTTCACCAGTAGATAAAGTGATACATGAGGAAGGTATAATTTGTCAAGGTTCTTTTTATTATCAGGGCGGGACAACGATTGTAGCTACCGAGTATGTCATCCTCTTTGACAAACTGGCTGTATCTTTTGTATGTATTGTAAATAGAATGGCGTTCAAACAAATGAACGATCGTGTCACTGTATAAATACCGTATATGGAGATATGAATAAACATTCTATTTTACGCACTCCGAGTATTATTATTAGGCTGTCCGGCTCAGTCTAGACTATTAAAGTAGTGAGCCCCTACACGTTATTAAAATTACTAATGCAAAGAGAAAATACATGATTTTGTGTTTGGAGTTGATAAACTAAAAAAAAACGATTTAAAAAAATCTTTCAGCTGTAGAAACATTACCCGAATACCTCTAACATTGTATTCCTCACTTTTCAAGCGTCAATACCTAATTTGAGCCCTCGATAAGTCGAAATAATTATTCTTAGCTTCCAAGGTATTTCAGTATATATTTACTCTCTGTGACCTGAATACACATATTTGCATTCAGTAGATACGTACGTCTACTGAACTAATACGTAGAAAAATGATTAAATTGTCAACTTTAAAGAAATCTGCCGACCTTACAACATATTTTGCAAAGAATATTTTACTATACATACAGATGTTTTTAACAAGATTTATAGTTTATTTCATCTGTGCCAATCTAAATACCTTATTTGTAAACGCTAGGGCGCCGTGTATTATAACCGAAGTGCATTAAATGTTGAGGCACAAAGTTAAATGTTATCGACGCTTTATCAGTCATAGTTTTATCTCGATACATTCATGATTGCATACTTCACTCTAGTCCGATACGAAATATATATAAGAGTTGTTGAGTTATGTATGCTTGGTACACATATATGTTTCAACAACTCATATATGTATGAATAGTTAGCTTAGCTTAGGTTAGCTCACATATGTCGCGAATTGCATGTATCAGGCAACAGCCAAAGCCGAGGTGTGCCGCGCACCCTTGAGCTAGTTGTCAAAATAAAATCGGCTGAGTGCCTTAAGCGCTCGCCTTAGTAGTCCGGTGAAGCTGTTAAGAAAAAAAAAACTTCACTCTAGACCAGACCTGTCGTCTTGTAAGGACAATGAATGAAAATCTTAGTTTGACAACCAGAATAAAACCCATTCGTAATAATTTTCAGGCAAGAAGACTACAAGAATATGATCGTTAAATTGTGAACCATAGTAAGGTTATGTTCACAGTACTCAAATAAACAGCACAAACCAATCAATTGTCACCATATAAAACAGAGCTATATTCATGAATAAATAATTATGTTCAATCCATTTCTATTTGACTATTTTTTATTAATTAGTTCTATTTCGGACTAAGGTTCAAAGTTATTTTATAATATGCAACCAGTACTTTTGAAGTGAAACTTCTAATGCGACTTCCAACAAGGTTGCGTTAAACGTTTAACGCTACCATGGAGGGGGTATGGAAGCACTGTTGCGTTAAACGTTGAACGCTCCTGGGGAGGGGGAATAGAAAGAGACAATGAGAAAAATAATCAAACATTTCGTATCTTACTTTAGTTATCATGATCCCATTGTAAATGTTATAGATTTGGATATTTCTCCACTCGAAAATGATAATTAAAAGATGCGATCAATTGTGAATTGTAAGCAATGTTAATAAAGTTTGTCTTAAAGAAACAATATGATTTCACTAAAAATCAATTTCTACCCCTTCCTATTTTCATTTCCACATTACGAAGTTTCACTTCTTCCGCGCGTAGGGACTCCACGCACTATTTTTTTTATGGCACGGTAGGGGAAAATTTGCGTTAAACGTAAGGTATGTATTTGTGTGTGTATAAGTGTCTGTTTGGGTCTAGTAGTATACCAAAATGAGTAAATACCTAGTTTTTATACTGTAGGACTTCTTATAGTATATAGTTTATGAGCATCTATACATATAAGAAAGTAAATATAACGTGTCTGTACTTTTTAGATTTTTGTGAAAAAAATTGTTGCAGATGTCTTGGAATAAGTAATAAAATGCATTTCAATCTTTTTTAGAAATGTCTGTCTGTCTACCTGTTTGTTTGTGTATTGGTTTTTTGATATATTTTTTAAATTAAAATGTTTACCTGCAATACATAACTTTCACTTCTATCGTTTGTTTTTACGACACATCCTGCTTTCTATTACTCGAATGCTTAATCAATTATGTATTAATGAAACACATTGGCAGATAATGATGATTTACTTTTTATTGGTTAAATATGATCATCCAGAATAAATGTTAGTAATTATATCGGCTGTGTTTTCCAGTTGTTTGTGGTCAATTGTCTATATTACATCAATCTGAAAATGGAGATATATTCAAATAGCAAGATTTTCTACAAGCAAATACACTGCAACATTTAAATGAAACCAATGAGTTTTACACATTAGAGAGCATACCATTATATATATAATTCTACTGTCCGTGTGTATGTGATTGAACTCTTAAACGGCTGGACAGATTTTGATAAACAAAAAAACTAATGTGTTCCGGTGAATTCAGGAATGATTTGGATTCATAATTAGACGCGATAGATGGCGCTATCAGTTTTTGTATATTTTCAAGGCAGAAGAAAGTCTACCAGACCCGCTAGTATGATTAACACAAAATACAAGATACGATACATTTTAATGATTGTGGAATATAATAGTAAACTATATGGAAACTATATAGAAGAGAGGAGTGAAGGGGAGAAGAGGTGGGCCTCCCGCGCTCTCACTGATCGAACGAAACGCAACAATGCAAGCACTGTTACTTCACGTCGGTGTTTCTGTGGGTCGGGTGGTAGAACCCCGGGCGAGCCGGCCCACTCATGTTAAAACCAGTAATAGCTTCAGCATGGCTCTATCAACTACAAAACGCCTCCCACGCCATATTGACTGTTTTCAATCTTGCCGCGTTATCTTGTGAGACCTATTAACATGATCACCCACCCTTCGTAGGTATATTATTTGGGAAAGACAAAGTGACTACACTGCGTCTGATGATAAGCGCAGTGTGATTCAAGAATAACAGAAACATAAACCATCGGCTCCTGGATATACACTGGTTGATTCGAACACGTTACAAATTAATAGAGAGCCACTATGACTGGCTTAATAGAGCACTCCGTAATAAAAAGACAAACAAAATAACTTACCAAGTGGTCGGTCCCTACACGGGAATATCCATTGGATTGATATTGCATGTATTAATTTTCTGAAATAAAATAAAATTAACACAAAATTTAAAAATAAATCAAATTAATCATAGTTTTTCTTTTATTTTTCGCACCCAATCTATTAGATTATTACTGCCATTGTCGAGTAGGTAATAATATTGCAAATATCTTATGATAAGGGTTCTGACAAGATAGTGGCCCATTTGTCAGAATTTTCCAGGGAGTTTTGTGGCGTCTTAGAATTCATGCTCACCCACTTAACTAGTGCACTATAACCGAATTATACTACCTAAAAGATCACCAACATTACAAAATATATAGTCAAATAATACAAGTTTATGGATAAAATATAAAAACCACTACATGACAGACTAAGCTCTTACCTAAAACTCCCTTAGTCGTAGTTAAAGACTCGAGATAGTTTTTACTAGTCATTCTAAGGTAATTAAGTCCAATTTAGAGTAAATATAAATTGCAGCTAATTAAAAAGCTGGTTTAATAATAAAAGCTACAGCCAGCTGGATGAACGGTTAAGGGTTTTGAAACTCTAATAGATGGTGAAACATTTCAAAGTTTCAATTTGTAAGGGAAATTGTAATGAGGTAAGACTGTGACAAGTGAATCAAGCTTCTGATGTAACCATATGGAGCTATATGAGATAGGTATCGGCAACTGCTTGTGTTCTGAGTTATCACTGACAAAGTTTTCGCTATAGTATTCGCTTAGTCATGTTGTATGCATCCGAGTGCTAAGCGACGAAAGAGACAGCTGAGAGGAAACTATATGTGGTAGAGATGCGAATGTTAAGATGTGTGGTGTAACTAGAATGGATAAGGTTAAGACTGAATATATCAGAGGAAGTTTGAAAACAGCACCAGTGACAGAGTAGTTGAGAAGTAATAGGTTAGCATGGTATGGGCATGTCATGAGGAGAGATGAAGACCATGTAACTTGAAAAGCTTTAAGTATGAGTGTGGATGGATATAGGAGTAGAGGAAGACCGAAAAAGGTGTAGATGGATTGTGTAAGGAATGATATGAGGGAGTGATGATGATGATATCAAAAGAGAGAGAAGTGAGAAGAATATTACCAGATTACGTGACAATTTTGATATTTTAGCTTTCTTATTCCAGCCAGATTTAGAGCATGATCAAGATCATGTAGAAATGTGTAACGATGAACATAATGAGATAGTAGGTAAAGTTTTCCAAGACGATGTAAAAGAAAGAGATATGAAGGAGAAAAGATAGTATGCTGACATCACCATATGTGAGACTAATTGAGAGATATATCGAATATTTACCGTGAACATATTGCCCTTGTAATTGTCAGCGTCATTTAATCCGTAACGTTTGGGATACCCGTAGGTGAGCTATGGAATATCATAATGTATGTAAAATAAAATAAAAAAATACTGATGGTGTAGTGGTATGACCGGTGGAAAATTAATTCGATGCCTCCAGGCGTGATGCCCAGTATGTACCAACCAATTTCTTGAAATTCGCATACAGTTACTAATTTAAATTGGTACGACCGTCATCTCATGGTGAAGAAGGACATCGCAAGGAAACCTTAACCTTTTTGGGGAATGTGGGCAAATCCATTATGAATATGCCACCCTCTTAGTGGAGAGAGTGGGTTATATCCGACTTGCACGGACTAAAACCTTACGGTGTACCCTCTGCTCCCGTAATGGAGTGGCATGGGTTCGTACCAGCTAATACCGTGTCACTCCGGCAAGGAAGTCTTAACCTGAGGAATGTTCTTTTAGTAGCATCGTCTGTGGGAAAAATAGGACCGGATGTCTCGGACTCCGAGATCCCAAATAAGCCGTTATACCCATACCTTCCTTTGGAAAGAGCCTAGAGTCTAGAGCCCTGCAATTCATCTTTTACAGGCTGACGTGATGATAATGTAAAACACAGTTATATGTCTTGATAATTTTTTGATAGAGTCCAAAAACATCAAATTCGGAGGATGTTTTTTGTCAAAGAATAACATCTATATCGGGAATGTGGGTGTTATCACAGTATTCTGGCAGAACCGACATCGGACTGTTCCAAAAGGCTGTGTAGCTTATTTAATAGTAATTAATCAATTTATGTTTTTCTATTCGAGAGTTTTTTTTTTGTGTTTAGATATATAAGGTATGATGGGACTGACATATTAGAGATGTTAAAAGTCCCTAAATAAAATAAAGAGGGAAAACGAAAGCACTACCGTGTAATGACATAGAATGGCGACTCTGTCTCTGTCTGTAGAATGGAGACTTTTCAACAGTCCAATTTTTCATCATTTCACCATCACCATAATTTGTTTACCGTCAGGTATAGTCACTTTGCAGGGGCGGTTTCTCAGGAAGACAGCATGTTCGATCTCTGGCCGCCCCTACCATGCGGCGCACGGTACACCGTGGGGTTTTAGTCTGTGCGAGTCGGGCGTAACCCACTCTCTCCCCCGAGAGGGTGGCGTATCCATAAAGGACTTCCCCACGTAAAAAAAAAGTTATAGTCACTTTATTGCGCTACCATAAAAAAACAGTGCGTATATCAGTGTATACACGCGGACGAAGTGGAACTTCTTTGGCTTATATTATATTATATTATATTATATTGACACCCACCTTATATTTCAAGCGTAACGCGTAATGAAAATTTTTCCCTACCATGCTATAAGAAATTTCACTTCAAAAAACAAATATTACACTATGTCACATAACTTACTTTATCCAAATAGTCGGTCGGTTTGCGATAGTTTCCATAAGGTTGATATTGCAACAATGAATGCTGTAAATAAAATAAAATGAACATCTTCTATACATATAATAAGAATATAAATGTAACGTGTCTGTACGTTTCGATTTTCGTGAAAAAAATTGTTCCAGGTTTCTGGGAATAAGTAATAGATACATTTCTATCATTTTTAGAAATGTCTGTCTGTTTGTATGAACACGCTTCACTGCTAAAGTACTGAGTTCCCAATAAACCCTCAGCAAGAAAATCGTAAAGCATATCCTCGGGAGTAACATAGTGATTGTTTAATTAAAATCGGTCCACTATATTAAAAGTTATTGTGGTTTTAATGACGACGCGGCGTAAGTATGAGAGAAAAGTAGACAAGTACATGGACTTAATACATTCAGATGACTTTAATAATCACTGTTTTTTACATAAGCTTCCACGCAGACGACGTCGCGGGCACAGTTAGTTTGCAATAAAATTATTCATCTTTTTTATAGTTAATGAGTAGATAAAGTTACGGTGTCACACGTGAAGCGAACAACGAAATAAAAGCGAGGTAATTTTATATATTAGGTCTTTACCTATGAAATTGCCGTTTTGTATGAAAAAATTTAAACGATTTTTTTTCATGTATTTTTTACTTGTATTAATCGAAGTAATCACCCATGCAATCAATGCATCTTTGCCAACGCAGTGCCAGTTTATTGATGCCCTTCTTAAAGAAATCAGCTGGACGGGAGGCAACAAATTCTTCAAAGGCATTTTGTACTGCCTCTCGGGTATTGAATTTTTTTCCCGCCAAAGAGTTATCCAAATTCTGGAAAAAGTAGTAGTCTGTAGGCGCAAGATGTGCCAGCTTCTCCATCATTGTGTTCAGTTCTTCACAGTACACATCTGCAGTAATGCTCACCCCGTTTGGTAAGAAGCTGTAATGAATCACACCGGCGCTAGACCACCAAACAGTGACCATCACTTTTTGAGGGGTAAGTTTTCGTTTAGGGCATTGTTTAGGTACTGAACCAGGATCTAACCAACTTGATGAGCGCTTGCGGTTATAAAACAGAATCCATTTTTCATCGCAGGTAACAATGCGGTTCAAAATTCCTTCATTTGTGTGTCTGTTGAGCAGTGCAAGGCACGTCTCGACGCGTACTTCGCGCTGGTGATCATTGAGTTCGTGGGGCACCCATTTGTCAAGCTTTTTTACCTTGCCATTTTGACACAAATGGATCAATATTGTTTTGACGCTAACGTCGAAAGCTGCTGCTAATTCAGCCGTAGATTGTGTATCATCAGCTTCCACAATTGCCTTTAATTCGTCATTGTCGACCAAAGTCTTCGGACGACCGCGAGGTTCATTTTTCAGGTCGAAATTCCCAGAACGGAAGCGAGCAAACCAATAACAGGTGGTGCTTTGGTTTGTAGTGTTAGCTCCGTAAACGTCGTTGATGTTGCGTACCGCTTGTGCCGCGTTGCTGCCACGACGGTACTCATACTTATTCCATAATTACTCGAATTTTTAACGTATCCATGATGACAAAAAAGATTGAAATGCGATGAAAATGTAACACTAATCAATAAACAAATGACTACTTTTGGAAAAAGAATTCCATGTTTTTAAAATAAAATTAATTTGAAATTAGAATTCTTAGCCAAACAAAAATTATATTGATTTGAAATGGCCAGTACTGCAGAACGGCAATTTCATAGGTAAAGACCTATTATTTTCTATCTAATCTTTATTATCTTTAGTTATTATTTTATTTTAAAACACAAACGTAAACGTATAAACGTTACTATTGAAACACAGTGAAAATGCAATTTTCTGAAGAAAATAGCTTTTCAATGCTAATAAATAAAAATATATTATGATTTTTTCAAATTTTTCATAATTTTATTGATAAAATAAAATTATTATCTATAAAAAGATCAAATTTTTCAATAGGCTCAAAAAAAATTAATTTACAGCGAGAAAAACAAGAATTTCATTTTGACTTCAACTTTAACTTTGAATAACTTTCAAAGGAGTGAATTTAGCTAAAAATGTTAAGAGACGTTTTTTGTAGGAAATTAAATTCCCTTCAAGAATCTTTATTGAATTTTTTTCGGATACTAATTTTTAAGTGAATGACAAAATCCTAAAGTTAAAAATCAAATTCTGAAATCATACCAATTTTCAAGGCGTGGTTATGAGAAAACGGTTCATCTGACAAAAAATTTCAATCAGTCTTTTTTTGTAGACAATTAAATTTTCATAAAAAAATGTCTCTTAGTCAATTTCATTTACCTCGACGGTTTAGGAGTTATGAGACAAAAACCCGCTCCGGAAAAAAAATTAAAAGTTGCGATGATAGATAGACCTCTTAATATAAATATTAAGGGCTCAAATTCTCACAACATTGTTTTTTTGTCGTCCCAAATAATATTTTCGATATACTTAAAAAAAAATAGTTGATTTTTTTGGCCTAGTCTAATACATACTAGCTTTTGCCCGCGACTTCGTCTGCATGAAATAGTTATTTTGAGCTATTACGCTAACACGCAGCAGAAGCGCTCAGAAGAGAGCGTGATGACATATAGCCTTCCTCGATAAATGAGTTATGTAACACTGAAAGAACTTTTCAAATCGGAGTTCCTGAGATTAGCGCGTACTATCAAACAAACATACCAAATAATATTAGTTTATATATACATATGTATACGTAAATAGATATGCAAGAAAGATTTACCTTGTACATATTGCTGTGAAATTTTTGACCGCGGCTATTCCCATGAGGTACGAAGTAAAGCTATCGAAAGAAAGTGTTATCTTAATATATATATTTCTTGTGTGCGTGTGTATGTGACTGAACTCCTCCTAAACGACTGGACCGATTTTGATGAAATTTTGTGTGCGTGTTCGAGTGGATCCGAGAATGGTTTAGATTCACAATTGGACCCGGTAGGTGGCGCTGCGGTCGACTTTTAGGATTTTTTTGTTTTCAAGGCAGGACAACGTCCGCCCGGTCCGCTAGTCTTAATATATATTTCTTGTGTGCGTGTGTATGTGACTGAACTCCTCCTAAACGACTGGACCGATTTTGATGAAATTTTTTGTGCGTGTTCGAGTGGATCCGAGAATGGTTTAGATTCACAATTGGAACCGGTAGGTGGCGCTGCGATCGACTTTTAGGATTTTTTTTGTTTTCAAGGCAGGACAACGTCCGCCCGGTCCGCTAGTATTTATTGATAGTCCCTGTATGCTAAGACATTAATTTTGTTTTTAAAGAAACTGCCTCAAAATTGTGAATACAGGTGGTATCTATATGAAATTACTTTGAATATATTTGTATACAAATGTAATGAAAATACAGTTTATTGATAACTCAATCACGACAAAAGTATTGAATCGTTTATTCTATGAATGTTTATTAGGCCAGTCACAAAACGCAGCTCGCGGGTCGCATGCGGCTCTTTCACTCTTTAGTTGCTTGCGGCTCTTCCACACAATGTTTAGTGCACACACAGAATATTGTCTATTAAGAGACGAGTAAACATTTTTGAAACGTACGCTTACCGAAAAGAGGTACATTTTTCGAAAGCAACAATAGCATGGCTCAGAAAAGAGGCATATTGAGCAAAGGCAAGGTCGAGAATGTATTTTTAATCGTAATTATTTCGATAAAAGTTTATCTACTAAAGCAAAGCTTAAATTAAACAAAAGGCTATATATATATATATAAATTTCAGTTTTGTGTTGTTTATATTTGTCTCTCTTGGATTATTCTTCTTGGGGGGCAGTAGCTGCAAGCCACCTTCCATGAATGGAAAGTCGTCTCCACCGGTGACAACACCTCAACAGAGGTCAGCGTAAACGTTGGGTGGACGTGGGGAGATGATTCGTTCGCCTCCTACGTTAGTCCTTAAGCCGGACCAAGGGAAGAGGGGCCGGGGGGCTCTTCTCTCCATTGCACAGGTTCGGCCGTCTGGGAGACAGTCTATGTTTGCCAGGCTGACTCTCTTTTAGTGCAGGAGGCTCAGCGTCAACCTGGGCCGGCCGCCGGGGCGACATGCGGCGGTCATCCCTTGTCCCCTGTTATGGCGATAGTGAGCAACCATGGGGTTTTAGTCCGTGCGAGTCGGACGTAACCCACTGTCTCCCCCGGGAGGGTGGTGTTTCCATAACGGATTTCCCCATGTAAAAAAAGGGTATCTATACTTGAGTTTCGATTGAGCCTTTGTTCAGACTCTGTGAACATCATCAGGTATAGTGCAGTCTTCTTGTGTCACAATAAAAAACAGAATAATCTAAGAACTTACTTGGTGCATGTGGTCCATCCTACCGTGGGAATTCCCATTACATTGATGATGCGTTAATGAATGCTATAAAGTAAAAGAAAATGAACACTTATTACTTACACTACATTTATTACACATTATATTATTACTTATTGTATGCTTTTTTTAATAAGATACGATTTTTATAAGCACTAAATGTTCAGCGATGTGTGTTTTCATACGGTGGGAAGTGGGGCAAGCAGTGCCGTGCATATGTGTTTTTCACTATACATAAAATATGATATTAAGATAATAAAATATGCAGACGAAGTGGCGGGTATCAGGTAGTATATATTATAAAACAAAATCTCTATCCACGTCTATCTGTCTGTTTCCTTAGTTTAAGCTACGCAATCGATTTCCTAACGGTTTTTACAAATATTTATAGAATTTATTGTGGAAGCCGCAACAATATATTTCCGGCTCTTACTATCTTTTTCTCTACCTATGAAAATGCATTTGGTGCAAGCCGTTACGACACTGACCTGACCCGAAGAAATGGATTTTCCGTATTTTAATTCCGAATTATCCGTCGAATAATTTTGATCGAAGTATATGACGTAGTCTGTATTAGTGTAGTCTGCCAATAAACATGGCGTATTTTTAATATGACGAGGAAGCTTACCACAGTAATGCGTTAAATAAAATTTTACGGCGCCCTTGGGCTTTTGGAAAACTATAATTTAAAGAAAACTAGCAATCCCCTGTAACTTAAGTATTGTTTTCGGCAAAGATAATGACACTTTCCGGGATCAAAAAATACCGCAATGCCTGTACATGTATTTTTAACCAATGTGTCCTGTCGATAATGACGTGTGGTGACGAAACATGGCCGCTCACGTAATAAACTATGCACTTAATATAGGTTCCCCGACGAGCAATGTAATGCATTATGTTGCGGGGAAAATATGGATATTCAAATAAATACTAAAGGGAAGAATGTCGGAGTACATACAGCTAAACTCAAATAGCCTCTGGATTTGAAAGATGTGGTGACGGCAAGTGGAGTAGGCTCCCGACCGAATAATCGCCATCAAATGGTAGGGGAAGTGTGGGCAGACTAATGGCCAGATGGGTTGACGACATCCTTTAATATTCAATAGGTTTTAGCGTTTGACCATAATTTCACCTGACGGTAAATGACGATTTGGTTTAAGATCCCGGGTGCAGTTGCCGGAACACATTTTTAATTTGACAGTGGTGGCTAACCGGGATCCGAAAAATCTCTGCCACTATGCATAATCTTGTGGGAAATATCTGGACAGGTTAGCACAGAGCAGAAAAGAGGGCAGGCATATGGCCTTCAGTGAGCTAAATAGAGTTACCCATAGTAATGATCCTTTTTTTTATCTTTTTCTGCTGACTCTTGGTCTGCACCTTTTTTTGTTTGTCTAGTTAGTTAGTGTAGTTAAAAATCGTTTTGCATGTGAGCAACTATTCTTTACGTTACGTTACGTTACTTTACATTGTAGATTAGGGTGGGTCAAAAAAATCGATTTTTTTTTTTTACAAGTGACACGGAAAAATGTGTTGCTCGACACCTTAAAAAAAATCTCACCAAGCATGAGCTCTTAATTTTAATAGGAAGATCCTCCGCATCGCAGTTTTGTATTTTTTTCTCAGTCCAATAGAAAAAATGACCTCATCATTTATCGATTGAACATAAAAATGTTCCGAGAGAATTTTTTAGGAAATTTAATGCTCTACAAAAAAGGTATCTTATATTTTTTCCGTAAACCTCACCATTTGAAAGATATTAAGGATTTAATTTTGATTATTTTAAGACAAATTTCATTTTTGTTTATGAATTTTATAACTCGACAATAAATGACTTTTACAAAATGCGCAATACAAATTTTTGTTGGAAATTAACTGTTCTATAAAAATGGTTTCTTATGTTTTGCCGATGAAATTAACTGTTCAAAAGATATTCATCATCAAACTTTCATGTGTACGGATTTTAAAAGTTTTTGATGAGATATTCGAAAAAAAAATGTGTGCGTGTACTGGTGTACACACGTAAGAAGTGAAACTTGTTTAAGGCCTTATTTTTCGCAAAATGATCTATATGCAACTTAAAAAAAAAAAAAAAAAAAAAAAACCCTTTCTTTCTTTATGGCAAACAATTTCATTAATATATTACAAAATAAAGTTAAATTAGATAAAGTTTAAACAAAAGGATTTTATTATCATAGACATGAATACAAAAAAGATGGCGCGTAACCGAAAAATGTGACGGTAAATTTTTTCCAACGCCGATAAAGAAGTTTCACTTCAAAATTTCAATTTAATTTATAAATTTCATATGAATTTTTCGCACAATTAAAAGTTGTTAATGATGTGGCAGAGCGAGGTGTCGCATTAGTAAGTGAATATAACCAATGTTTAACAAAAAACGAAGAGCAATTTCAATTTTTATTGCAAGTTGTCAAAGAGCATCGAAAAAATTACCCAACTTGCAACAAAAACTTGTTTGAAAAATGAAATAAAATACATATTTATAACTAATTGGACATTGTTTTTCTCTGATACTGAAACATATCATAATATATGTATAATGAAAACTTTGCTTTTTTTATTAATAAATATTTAACTAAGCGATAAGTAATGTCCAATTTATTTTTTAATTGGAGACAAATATACTTAAACATAAATAAAAACTTGAAAAATATTTTGAAGTTTCTCAGTTGATAACAACTAAAATTAGTGTAAATTTTCTCAAAAATTATAAATTAAATTGAAATTTTTCGAATATCTCACCAAAAACTTTTAAAATCCGTACACATGAAAGTTTGATGATGAATATCTTTTGAACAGTTAATTTCATCGGCAAAACATAAGAAACCATTTTTATAGAACAGTTAATTTCCAACAAAAATTTGTATTGCGCATTTTGTAAAAGTCATTTATTGTCGAGTTATAAAATTCATAAACAAATATGAAATTTGTCTTAAAATAATCAAAATTAAATCCTTAATACCTTTCAAATGGTGAGGTTTACGGAAAAAATATAAGATACCTTTTTTGTAGAGCATTAAATTTCCTAAAAAATTCTCTCGGAACATTTTCCTGTTCAATCGATAAATGATGAGGTATGAATTTTTTTCTATTGGACTGAGAAAAAAATACAAAACTGCGATGCGGAGGATCTTCCTATTAAAATTAAGAGCTCATGCTTGGTGAGAATTTTTTTTAGGTGTCTAGCAACCCATTTTTCCGTGTCACTTGAAAAAAAAAATAATCGATTTTTTGACCCACCCTATAGTAGATGCTTTATGGCGGCTTCATTTTTATCTATTGTTGCCATTTTAAAATTGTAATCCACAATGTCCCGCGCCCGAGCGTCCACGGCCTAATAATGATACTAGCCACAAAAACACTATAGAAAGTTCTTACAAAGGCGCCACCATCTTGTTAGAATATTGAAATTATCACAAGAGACGCAATATTATTACCTATTCGACAATACACATTCGACAGTTATTAGTAATGTTACTTATAATTTAGAAATAACCCCGGACGCAACTAGTAACAAAATAAAGGATGAAGGATGAGAGACCTAAATCAAATTGTAATATTTATTTATGGCAACCAATCTTCTGGATCGTTACTGCCATTATAGAATACGTAATAAAATTACAAGTCCGTTGTGATAATTTCAATATTTTGACAAGATGGTGGCCTTATAAGAACTTTCCATAGAGTTTTTGTGGCATTTCAGAATTCATGGTCCGTGATGTTATTTCTTTATTTCACATCTACTTCACTTGTGCGTAATAACCGAACTATATTGCGTAAAATACCACCGTTACAAAATATAGAGTGAAATAATACAAGTTTATGAATTATAAAATCGACTAATGTCTGACTAACTTAGTCAGTCAGACTAACCCATCAAAAAACTCCCAAATTAGAGTTAAGTGTAAGAATTAGGGTACTAACTGTTCTTTCGTTAGGGTTTTCACGCCAGTCTCCGTCCGCAAAATTGGTGCGCAGTTTGTTCTCTTTGTTATGTTTAGAATCATCATCACTCCTTTCTACCTCCTCATGCGATGTACGTTTAGGCTGTAGGGCATATTTTAATTAAATTATGACATCATAAGGATCATGAGTTTTTTTTTTTTTCGAACTGACTACGCTATTGACCTAGCAAGATCTTAACAGCTTCACCGGACTACTAAGGCGAGCGCTTAAAGCACTCAGCCGATTTTATACTTATTTATTTATATTATATTTATTTCAATAATTCTTACAATAAATCATCGTTATAGCTCA
The DNA here is from genome assembly GCA_036509395.1 of Antheraea yamamai. NCBI lineage: Eukaryota > Metazoa > Arthropoda > Insecta > Lepidoptera > Saturniidae > Antheraea > Antheraea yamamai. The sequence continues at coordinate 8,644,994 of AP028447.1, forward strand.
CATAGGCTTAAATAGGATGATACATGCTAATAATGAGGCAATTTAAAGCGATATCTGGCAACTAAGCCTACTTAGGCAAGCGCCATACCTCAGCGCAGTACGACATGAATGATTTATTAACATTATCTATAATCCATCTATCTCTATATAATCTCTTAAGTATACATTGTCCATTTTAAAAGTTGTAGTATATGTTGTGTGTTTTAAGCTACGTTTTGACATAAAAGTGAAGTGTAATTTTGAAAATTGTACTCCTGATTTTGTACATTAAAAACAAAATTTTTTCATGTTTCGATTTATTTTCAAAAATAGCAATTAAACTTTTATATAAATCGCTGGGTTTAATATTTTATTTTAAATTTGTTCATTTCGTAAAACTACTTCCAAAAAATCCGAATTTTAAATATGACTGTTCTTTAGAAGTTCGTAACTTGACAAATATGATAGAAAAAGAAATTGTGTATTCACATTCATACTTACTAGAAGTCCACTTAGAACCTCAACTTTTTTCGCTGTCCGCTTCACATGAAATGCCCCATTTATAATATTAGTGAAGAAATCATACAAACAACTTGTACTTACATTATCATCGTCACGATCTTGGACGAGCTGTTTAAATTGTAAAATGATTTTTGATTAATTAACAAGTGTAATATAGTTGTAAACATTATTAGCTTTATTTCTCTGCACTATTTTCGGTAATAGATTGCAAAAATACTGTTTTTTTTTTTAATTTTTTGTTTCTTTTTAATCGTTTAGAATGTTACTGCCATTATCGAGGAAGTATTAATATTACAAGTGGGAGTTTTTGGCCGGCTTTTGGTCTGTCATGTAGTGGATTTTATATTTTATTCATAATCTTGTGTTACTTGACTCTGTATTGTGTAAGATTGGTGATGTTTTATGTAATATAGTTTGTTTATTGTGCATAAGTGAAGTGAATGGAAAATAATACCACGGACCATGAATTCTGAGATGCCACAAAAACTCCATGGAAAGTTCTAACAAGATGGCCACCATCTTGTTAGTTCATCGAAATTATATCAAGAAACTTGTAATATCGATACTCACTTGACAATGGCAGAAATAGTCTACTAGAAGACTGGTTGCCAGAAATGGAATGGAAGCACTTGTAATACTATTAACTACTCGACAATGGCAGTAATAATCTAAAAGATTGTTTGCCAAAAATAAAGTAAAAAAATAAAGATTACAAGTGCATTGTGATAATTTCATTATCCTAACAAGATGGTTGTCCCCTTGTTAGAACCTTCCATTTAATTTTCGTGGCATCTCAAAATTCATGGTCCGTGGTATTATTTCCCGTTCACTTCATTTATGCACCATAACCGAACAGTAATATGTAAAATACCTATATTACAACATATAGAGTCAAAGCCACTACATGACAGACTTATTGTTTATGCAGTATCGAATACGTTTGCTGTTTAGTTATGTGTTAACAAGTTAACATCTTTAAAAATCACAAACTGATGGACAGTTTGAGGCAGCGTCACCTTTCCACTGTTAGGTTAGACCTTGTTAACGAGTGAGACCTTAATGCAATCTTTGGTTCTAGATAAAAAAAAAACATGACAATAAATTATTTGCACAGTTATGTCTTGTTAATTCTGAAATAATACTCACTTGTAGACTCAGCTTTTGTAATCGTCGCCGGGTGTTCTGTATAATTAATGATTATGTATATAGTATTTTGAATGTATGAAAAAGAACTTAATTATTTTTTTGATAAGTGTACGTACCTCCAGCTGTTGAGAGTCCTCCAAAGGCTTATGACAAGAGAAAATAATAATTGGATTAAAATAATCGTATTTTAGGCGGTAGAGCCACGCTGAAGCTATTATTGGTTTCAGCATGAATTGGTCGGGTCGTCGGGGGTAGTACCACCCTCTCATAGAAACACCGACGTGAAGTAACTGTGCTTGCATTGTTGCGAGTGCGCTGGAGGACCACCTCCCCCCCTTCATCACAAGTACAGACCGACAACGGACTTGCGACTCCCCTGGTGTTGCTAGTGTCTATGGACGGTGGTGATCACTTAAGATCAAGTGACCTATCTGTTCGGTTGCCTCCTATTACATTAAAAAAATCGTATGCTTATACTTTCAGGCTCAAGGGTTCGTTTCATTTTTGGTTGTATTAACGTTTTGGCTTCAGAGTCACTGAGTCGACTTTTAAATTAATATGCACCATTTGCTATATATTTCATTTGCCACATTCTTAGTTTTTTATGTGATTTTTTTTTTTAAATATGTAACAGCTGTGAATATTTCGACTTACTGCATATGTCAAGGCTAAGCTTCTTTGATAATACAACGTTAAAAACATAGGTAATGTCGAACATACTTTTGAAATTGCTGAATTTCTACTGATAAACGGAGTTTTACGTTCTTGTTTTTGCAAAAGTTTTACAAAAAAATATGTTACAAATTATTATTATTCAAATAATAAGTTGTTGTTAATTTTTACCTCTGGACTGTCCAAACTCATAAGGATTTAAGTTCACACAAACGAATGTAGACCTTATGGTTCACTATTCAACAGACTGCTGGCTTATCCGACTCGAAATACATATAAGAGTTATTGAGGTATGTATGCTTGGTACACATATATTTCAATAACTCATATAAGTATGAATATGTAGCTTAGCTTAGGTTAGCTCAGTTAGGTCACGAATTAGAGGGCGTGGGGCCGAATCTGGCGGACGCGTAGTATGGCTTCCGGACAGGGCGTTCCACGGTGGACGCCTTGTCCCTCCTTAAGTCGCTGTCTGCGGAGGCGACCTCCCAGGGGGAAAGGGTGTTGGCGGTGTCCCTTGACATCGCCAACGCCTTCAACACCCTGCCACATGGCGTCATACGGGAGGCGCTCCGATATTTCGGAGTGCCCCCGTACCTGCGGCGGGTGTTGGAGGAATACCTCGAGGGTAGGGAGGTCGCCTACGTAGACGGCGACGGGCGTATGGTCCGGCGGGCCACAAGGCGGGGGGTTCCACAGGGGTCGGCCTTGGGGCCGCTCCTGTGGAACATGGGCTACGACTGGGTGCTCCGCGGCGTGCTCCCATACGGGGCACGCCTCATATGTTACGCGGATGACACCCTAGTCGTAGCCCGGGGGGGGGAGTGGAGGGAGGTGGAGCGCCTGGCCACGATGGCCACAACCCTCGTGGTCAGGCGCATCAGGAGGCTGGGCCTCAGGGTGGCCCTCGAAAAAACCGAGGCCCTACTCTTTCATGGGCCTCGGCGGGGGCCACCACCGGGGGCCCACATTGTGGTGGAGGGCGCCCGGATCAGGGTGGGGACCCAGATGAAATATCTGGGCCTCACCCTGGACGGGCGCTGGCGGTTCGAGCCCCATTTCGCGGGGCTCGGACCGCGAATTGCTGGGGCGGCGGCGGCACTCGGCCGGTTGCTCCCTAATATAGGGGGGCCTGGCGCCGGGTGCCGCCAACTATACATGGGAGTCGTGCGGGCGATGGCCGCCTACGGGGCACCAGTGTGGGCCGACGCCCTCGGTGCCGCCAACGTGCGCGCGCTGCGTAATGCGCAGCGCACGGTGGCACTGAGGGCGATCCGGGCGTACCGCACGGTGTCCTCGGCGGCGGCCTTTGTGCTCGCCGGCTCCCTGCCCTGGGAGCTGGAGGCAGGAGTTCTCGCCGCCGTGTACGAATTCAAGGCGGCGAGGAAACGAAGGGGGGAGCTTCCGGCTCCCAGGGAGGTAGAGGCGGAGAGGCGGCGTCTACGAGGAGACGCCGTCGAAAGATGGAAGCAGGACCTGGCGGACGAGCGGTTCGGGCGGTTCACCGTGGACGCCGTCCGCCCGGTCCTGCGGGAGTGGACAGAGAGGGAGTGGGGCTCCCTGACGTTCCGACTGGTGCAGGTACTCACCGGACACGGTTGTTTCGGGTGGTACCTGCACCGGATCGCACGCAGGGAGCCGACCGCCGCCTGTCACGAGTGCGGCGCTGTCGAAGATACCGCGCAGCACACTCTATCTGATTCTCTATTCTGGCGGCGGCGGTAGGACCGGACTTATCGCTGCCGAGCGTGGTCTCGGCCATGCTCGGCAGCGAACAGGCGTGGCGAGCGATGTCCTCCTTCTGCGAGGACGTCATCTCGCAGAAGGAGGCGGCGGAGAGGGCCCGCGAGGCAGACCCGCGAAGTGGCCGTCTCCGCCAACGGAGGATTGGCAGGAGGAGGCGGCGCTTTGCCCAACTCCTCCTGCCACCGTAACCGGACCTGAGGGGATGGGCCGGGGGGCCCATCTCCTCATTGCACAGGTCCGGCGGACGAGGGGGGGCAGCCGGCGTGTACCCGGTCTGTCCCTCTATAGGTAGGAGCCCGGCGGTCACCTTCCGCCGGGCGGACCGTGGGGGCGGCTTTACAAGGTTGATTAGCTTGAACGATCCCTTGCCGCCCCCACACAACGGTCTGTCGGTACACCGTGGGGTTTTAGTCCGTGCGAGTCGGACATAACCCACTCTCTCCCCCGGGAGGGTGGGTATCCATAAGGGATTTCCCCACGTTAAAAAAAAAAAAAATAAAATAAAAGTTAGGTCACGAATTGCATGAACTAGGCAACAGCCCAAGTCGAGGATTGCTGTGCATCCTTGAGCTAGTTGTTAAAATAAAATCGGCTGAGTGCCTTAAGCGATCGCCTTAGTAGTCCGGTGAAGCTGTTAAGGCCAATAGCGTAGTCAGTTCGAAAAAACAGACTGCTGGCAGCATACATTAAAAAAACCGTAAATTACAGCATTTTAAATACTTAAACAACAAAAAATTATGTAATGAAAAGTTATAATAAACAAATGGCTTGATATTTAAAAATATGAGACGCCATTTTGTGATATGGGTTTTAAAAAATCAGCCGAGGGGTTAAGATTATAAGGTCGTAAGTTTAAAAAATGGAAGAGAAGTAACGTGAAGAAAATATTTTTGTGGTATAACGACTGAGTTTTTATTAAATTAGAATTCATTGAATAAGCATGTTTTTAATATAATTTCAATCCATCATTTATCTAAGTAGAGCCGAGTAATTGTTGTTTCTTATTTAGATAACAGATAAAGACCACTGGACAGACTTCTATATATTTTTTTAAGATACATATTAATTTTTTTAGAAACTAATAGTTTTATAATCACTACAAAAAAAAAATTGTATGCAAAGTGCATGTTTATTATCATTTTTATGTTTTTTTTTACTCTGTTCATAAAATATATTGTTAATACAATAAATAAGGCAGACAAAGTTACGGGTATTAGCTAGTTATATTTGAGAAACTACTAGAATGTTACCTACATTGAATTTCCTAAGCAAAAGTAAATAAATCCACGAAAATGTGATAAAAAATTATACATTTTGGAATTGTTAAATATGATTTTTAGGTATTAATTATACATACTTGTCCTAACGTCAACACTGCGGACGAGAAAAGACACAGCACTATAACAGACTTCATGTTTGTTACACTGTGGTATGAATTACTCCATATTTTAACGCTGGTTCTTATAAGGAACGACGGACCGTGAACAATCGAATATAATTATTAGCACTTGTCGAGCAATAAAAATGATTCATTGACTGATTAAATCATTGTACTTATTAATTGGTAATTCGAATTAAATAATGACCACTTGTCGAACTATCCAGTGTGAAATTAATTATTTATTGACTGATTTAAGTTATTGAATTTATTAATCGCAAATTTGTATTTAATAATTTTTATGACATTTAAAAATTTTATTTAACCTATTCCATTTAGTCATCTAAATGGAATTGAAATGGTTTGATCGAAACCATAGTCCATATATAGTTAAAAAGTAACTTTAAGGATGATTTTAGAACGGCGTGGCGCTTACCGGTTTCTTGCGATCTTCTATAATACTAATGAAATTTTTAAAACTTTAACCTACTAGCTGTAACCGCAGCTCCGCACGCGGTTTTCAAATTGTATTAAAGAAATATACTATTGTGAGACCACGTACAATTATAGAAATGCTCTTTAAAAACAATTGTAAGTACGACACGCACGCCATTTACAGTAACATGTAACGTATACATTATCGTCTATCTTCTATACATATAATAAAAATGAAGTGTTTGTATGTAATATCAAAATATTTTTTTTTACTGATTGGATACGAAAGTATACACGCTACTGATAACAAAAATGCAATTTTTAAAATTTTTGTCGGTCTGTCTGTCTGTCTGTTTGTTCTGGGAAATCTCCGAAACGGCTCAACCGATTTTGAAGGGAATTTCACTGGCAGATAGCTGAAATAATAGCGGGTAGTAAGCCTAAGTATAGGCTACTTTAAATTAGACTAGGTGTAAACCGCGGCTTCGTCTGCAATGCTATCTCCAAAACGGTTGGACTGCCCCTCACGAAACTTTCACTGGCAAATAGCTGACCTTATAAAAAGTAATTCAAGCAATTTTAGTTTATACTAGCTGTTAACCGTGGCTTCGCCCGCAGTGCTATCTCCAAAACGGTTAGACCGGTCTTCACGAAAATTTCACTGGCAGATAACTGACTTTACAAAAAGTAATTCAAGCAATTTTAGTTTATTGTAGCTGTTAACCGTGGCTTCGCCCGCAGTGCTATCTCCAAAACGGTTAGACCGGTCATCACGAAACTTTCACTGGTAGATAGCGAACCTTATCAAAAGTAATTGAGGTTATTCTATTTTAAATAAGCTGTTACCCGCGACTTTGTCTACATGAAATTTTGCAAAATTTAAACTCATTCTTTATTTTTAATAAGAGAAATAATTATCACCTTATTGTTTACAATTCAACATTATAATTATTAATAACTTTAATGATATAGAAGTGTTCCTAATAAGATCTTAGATTATAAACGTATTACGTAAAGAGTTCCATAATACAATTTCTTGCGGAACAGATAAGCGTTTATTTTTTGTATAGTCACAAAATCTTAATTATAATAATGGCAATGTATATTAAATGTAAATCTTTATAATAATATTTTAAGTTATTGTTTCATTAGTTCCTTATACAGTGTAAGTGAGCACTGAGGTGGTTATATTGTGGGTTAAGATTCCAGATATGTTGCTGATGACAAACCCTATTTGGCACGCTGTTAGTATTTATATATCTAATGTACACGTTACATGTTACTTTTAGTGGCATGCGCGTCGTACTTACAATTGTCTTTAATGAGCATTTCTATAATTGTACATAGTTTGACAATTTTATAATTCTTTAATACGATTTAAGCTGCGGGTTTAAGATTTAAGAGCTGCGGGTACAGCTAGTATATAAATACTAACAGTGTGCCAAATGAGGTTTATCATCGGCAGCATATTTGGAACCTTAATCCACCATATAACTACTTCAGTGCTCACCTACACAGTATAAGGAACTGTCGTGTGTAAGTGTCGTATTTACAATTGTTTTTAAAGAGCATTTCTATATTTGTACATAGTCTCACAATTTTATATTTCTTTAATACAATTTAAAAAAACGCGTGCGGAGCTGCGGGTACAGCTAGTTTGTAAATAAGTAAATAAATGAGTCACTGAAATGGAACTTTTTTTATGTCAAAGGAGACAAACGAACAGACATTATGTGATGTTAAGAGATCAACGTCGTCCATAGACACTAGCAACACCAGGGGAGTCGCAAATGCGTTGCAAGCCTGCGTGTGGAGGAGAGGAGGGGGTGGCGAGAGGAGGTGGGTTTCCGGCGCTCTTACTGACCGAACGAAACGCAACAATACAAGCACTGTTACTTCACGTCGGTGTTTCCGTGTGAGAGGATGGTACTACTACCCCGGGCGAGCCGACCCATCCTTGCTGAAATCAGTAGTAACTCTACTAAAACTAACTACTGAAAAGGTTTAATCAAAGCTTTAGTTGAAGAGTGGGGAAATATTCAAAGGCCATTTTAGAACGGCGCCTGCGGATTTTTGCGATCCGCTTTATAACCTTTTTACATTCGTTTTGCTCCATTACAAATGTCATTTTATTTTTCTTACACTTTAATTCACTGGTAAATCTTTAATCTAAATTAGTTAATACTCGCTGATTCCCACGAATTCGTCTGTGTTGTTTATATCTCAAAGAGATTACTCGGCGTTTTCAACGAAAGCTCCCAGGCAAATTGACTTTTTCCGACACTTCCAACATGTATCGTTATATTTCAACTAATTTACAAAAAACCTTGACAAATGATATACCTATACCTTCTTCGTGAACCACTCTATGTATTAATGACCTATCTATATAAACCGCCTGAAAATCCGCTCAGTAGTTTTTGAGTTTATCGCGAACAGAAAGACAGACAGACGCGGCGGAAGACTTTGTTTTATAATATGTAGTTATTAATAGCGTTTATAATAAAATATGTAATAATAAAGTTTTAACAAACAATTAAACAGGAATTTAAAAAGAGTTGGAAATCACAGCACGCCCGGGAGATGTGGAACATGTAAGGTAATATTAAACTATGTCATTAAAAACGTTCAGTATAGTATGTTCACACAGAGAAGCGATGAAGTATATGATATACACGCACAAAAACAAGGGAGCCGAGAGTGAAGGCATAAAGGCGTAACGGCATATATGTTGATTATGCTGCCAAGGCGCGCTAATAGATGTTCGCGCTAATAGATGTTTCTACTGAAAAAAATTGCACCACAACCTCCTTGGTCATAGCTAAATAGCTACCTAGTCTTAGATTGACATAAAATTAGCAATAACCCAATCACTAGACATTTACTATTCGATTTTGAGCTGTTCCTTGGTGTATCTTCGAAATTAAATATTTATGAAATTAAAAGGAACCCTCTTGAAGATATAGCCCTTACTTTAAAAATATATTCTCCAGATCGGTTTATAAATGTTGTTTGCGCCGCAAAGTGCATTCCTTTTTCTTTTATTTTCATTGTGAAAACGTCCTTCCTGGGTTATGGCTCAAAACACGCGTAGCCTTGTGTTTAAAATTAAAAAAGTTGAGGCAGTCATAACGACTGCTGATAAAACTTAAGTCTTAAGGTTCCGCGGATCACAAGTGATTCAAATGGACCGATGCTAAGTTTTTTTAATGTTCTTGATGACACTTCTACACTGACACGACAATCTAGTTTGGTCTATGGTCGCAATAATATATTTATCTATATGACAATATAATACATTATATATAGTTTTTATTTTATCATATATTTCAAATCGTTAGTGTTATTTATATATATATATATATATATAGTTACTTTATAAAGATATTGTTTATTTTTACAATCAATTGGTAATGTATAAAATATTGTCTAACATAACTGTGGCAAAATCGTGTGACGCTTATTACATTTGTATGACTGTAGTCTGTGCTTATCTCAACGGTTTTTGCTAGAATGGTTAGTTGTTTATTTACTTTTGCACGGTAGAATTTTATAGATAATAGCTTGTTCATTATCACTACTAATAATAAATAGGAACGCAATATAAATTAGTTTTATCTAAGTGTAACATTTCGTGATATATACGTAATATATGTATACTTTTGAATGCAGCAATTTTCTATTCAAAGAGTATAATAGATATTATAACAAGTGTTATTTCTGTCAGCATGTTGTTTACAGTTGATAAATATCTTTAAATTATAAATCTTGTAAATATCTCTATAAGTTGTACAGAGTATAGTGTTATATAGTCTTATGTATTTTATTTACTACTCACAAAATGCTACATGACCATTTACAATGCATTCAGTCCAAAGAGTACTATCCGTAAAAAGGAAATAGAGACCTATCTTTCGGTGGTTGCCGGGCACTTTCTAAAGTGCTATCTGTATTTTAATCATGGAACTAATTTTGTGTGTAAATGCGTCGCCGGCCTAAAACACCTCAGAAGACAATTCAGTCTAAATTGCATCATTTTCGTAACTTTTATATACGTCTCTCGTGTTGTATTGAAGAATAAATATGTATTTGACAAAATATGCATGTAGTACTTTCATCAAACAATCATTTCAAGTATCGTATTTTGAAACTAATTTTTGTATCTGAAATGCTTGCCATACAAATATATTTTCAATATTATGTTTTTTATGGATAACAACATGGACAAAATCGTGCAACTGACTAAGAATCTGTTGGGAGTATAGTCAATTAGTTCAACATATTCCACAACACCAAAAGTCAAGTATGTTATTGAAAAACTAATACTTATTATGTTTTACAGGATTTTCTTGCAACTTATTCCAAATCCCTCGGAGTATGAAGGTATCATCAATGATGATAATAGGAGTCAAACTGGCTCTCTCACTTTGGAAGAATCTTCACCAGATAGAGTATGTAATTTTTATTTTATATTTATTTTTGAACTTTCTGATTTCTTGATTGGTTACTACACCAATGAATTGTGGCATATGTTTTGTTAGATTCTGTATGCTCGGTTCCTATATACAATGAGTTGTTAATACATATAAGTTAGTAATTATCAGGTATTCAAGTTGCTGTAATGAGTTGTTACAGATGTTCCAATAACTTCAAATAAACTACAGATAACAGTAAATTTAGTGAAAGATGAATAATTTTATGTAACATTTTGATTAGTTTCATTTTACTACATATATTTTTTAGACATGGCTGCTATAGTGAACTAAAGTAACTGAAAGCAAATCTTTTTCTTACTGTTGTCCATAAAAAATATATTTGGTAATATACATTTTTACTATAGAAATAATTAGAATAATGGTACTTTTAAACAGGGTTTTAGTCAGTAAGAGTCTGACACTACCCACTTATCCCCTGCGGGAGTGGGTGTCCAATGTAGGATTTCCCCACATAAAAAAATAACCAAAAACAGCAACATGGCAAACGGAGAAATTCCAGCATCAAAGGGCAGAGTATCAGATACCGGGAATGCTGTCCTCTAACATTATATCTCCTCCACCTGCCAAGCCACTTCAACTTTGCTGTCTATTGATTTAAATATTTTACAGGTTTGCTTCTGTATGAAGAGAGGTCATAAGAAGAGTCAACAGTATTCCAGCTGAGGGTAATTCAGTACCAGCTACCAGTGTTCCAGCCAGGGGCTGTCTAATATTATAATTTTAGTTATTATAAGTTTGTGTTTGATATGCTATAATATCTTGAAATAAAATGTAATTGTATGAAATCGTTTTATTTCTGATTCAATCTTGAAATATATTTTATAAAGTAATAAGTGTAAATATTTCAATTCAACACTGTTGCAAAAGTATAATAATTATAGTTTATCAATTTCAATGTTTTTTTGGTTATATTGTAACAATCTTATTATGTAAATGATTAGTATAGAAAGTGCCACAACAGGAGGAAGACTTTTTCAAGTCATGGTATTTGTAGCTTTTTTCATATCAATATCAATTAAACTTTATAATCTAATATGATTATCAAGGTTGTTATGTATCTATACTAATATTATAAAGAGGTAGGTAAAGTTTGTGAGTTTGTGACGTTGTGGTGTTGTAAGGGGTAATCTCAGGAACTACTGGTCCGATTTGAATAATTATTTCAGTTTTATATAGCTCATTCATTGAGAATGGTTATAGGCTATCTATCATCACGCTAAGGGCAAGGAGCGGAGCACAGATGAAAAATGTTTAAAATCGAGATTTTTTTTCTTTTTGAGAGCTTCTGCTGTGTGTCAGCGTTAGCCCAGAGTAGTAACTATTACTACGCGGACGAAATCGCGGGCAGGGGCTATAATCTATATACTAATATTATAAAGAGGTAAAGTTTGTGAGGTTGTAGGGGGTAACATCTGGGGAGTCGGAGAAAAGTGGTCGAACGAAAACGTTTCTTACGAACGCTGCCTTAATTATGAGATATATATGATTGAGTTCTAGAGAAAAGTTGTAGCTTGATAATGCCTATTACCGCCCAACGAAGTGGGCACGGGTCGGCTAGTTTGATATAAAACTCCTTGTGTTGCATATTAGTAAAACAAATATTTTCTCTACTCTCACTTTTCTTGTGTATTATTATTTATGAAGTATCTACCCATTAACTAGATTTTAAGATATTTTCTTGCATATAAGTCTTATATAGAATAAATAGAAAGGATAATAGTAAATTTGATTTGCTAAAAAACTTACCACTGTCATATTATTTTATCTGAATTATTAAATGTTGGGTGGGCTAATGCACTGAAAAATTTTATACAATAGAAATAACTAAAATATTGGTAGTACTATAACTCTACTTAGTAGGAGTATAATATAGGTTTTGTCGTTATAAATCTTTTAAGAAATTGCATTATTTTATTACAAAATAGGTGTACATTGTAAAAGCATAGTAAATAATATATTAAAATGATATTTTGATACAAATATAATACTAATATTTGAAAGAAACAATATATATTAATTGCAAAAAGTACAAAGTCAACACAGTTATCAAAAAATTGCTGTTGGAAATACGTGATGTACCTATAATAAAAAATTAATAAAAAGGTTAAATATTAGAAACAAGATATTATAATTAAGCCATATTACTGCTATAAATATTTACTAAATAATACATGTATAATATTTTTTCTGTTCTATATAAAAGAATAAATCACATAAAATAAATTGTAAATTTCATGGTTTTGGAAAAAAAATGTTCCTAGAAATGAATACATAATTTAATAATACATTATACATAGAAACTGTAATTTTTCACTACATTATTTGTTATTATTTAAATTTTTAAAATTTTGCAATAAATTCGATAATTTATTTGGATTTATACTGCCAATCTTTTTGTTGACCCGTGCCTCACGTAGTCTACTAAAGCATTATGGTTCTAAGAGCTCCAGGGGTTTAAAATCACAATAACTTTTGATAGAGTGAACCGATTTTAATGAAACAAAGACTAAGTTACTCCCGAGGATATGTTTTTCTTTGTGAGGTTTTATTTTGAACCCAGTACTTTAACAGTGTCGCGTGTTCATATTAACAGACAGACAGACATTTCTAAAAATGATTGAATTTATTCCAAGACACCTGCAACAATTTTTCTTCACGAAAATCTACAAAGTACACGTTAGATTTACATACTTATCATATGTATAGATTATCCGCAAAGGAATGCACAGGCAGTTACTAGTATAGTAATGGAAATAAAACAATTATTTAATGAATTCTGAAAACCATATATTATATCAGTCTGCATATTACATAACAATGTTAACAGCGTTGCATTATAATTCATTTAAGCACGTGCTATATGCTTTTGTATTAAAAACCAAGTTTATGTCATACTGAGATTTGTTAAAACGAGATCTGATACGTACTTTCAACTATTACACTGTTTTAATCAATAACAAGAGGTTAACAAACATGGTGGTCCTATACTAACATTTGCATGGACTATAACAAGTAAGGGAACGTACCCAAACCACGTAACCCATATTTGACAACTTTTTAACCCCCTCCCGCCCTCAGTGACCATCCGTGGTATATGAGGAGAACCCCTCCTCCCCCTCCAGTTTTCACGTGGTAATTTATAAATACGATTATTAGTCATTTTTTGCAAATAGAAGGTTAAAAAAATATATATTTCGCTCATATTTGTCTTTATTAATACATTAGCCCTACAAACTGTTAGTTTTCAATCAGCTGACGTCTTGGTATATGTACGTCAGTGTTGCTGCGTGAGTTTTAAAAGCATGAGATATCCATTAGATATTAGCTACGTGACGAAAACCTAACCCCCTCCCTCCTCCCTGTGGCCAAGAGTGGTACTTGGAAGACCCCCTGCCCCCTTAGAGGGTCACGTGGTTTGGGTACTTTCCCTAATAGAAATTACTGCTACATCCTTGTTTATAGATAATATAATAAAACATGCAATATTTAACCATGATTTTGTACTGAATATTATTCGACTAATGTTTGCAATTATTTTATTGCCCTTAATCTAGATTTCAAAGTTACACAATTAGCCTTTTTCCTTTTCTCTAACCCCAAATTTCTATCAGGTTCATTTAAATAGTAAAAAATTAATAGTTTTATCTAATTTATGTGATGGATATACGATTTAAAAAATGTAATCATGGTAATAAATAAATCTAAGTGTATATAAACATTTAGGGAAATCGATGATACACGCCACTAATTTTATTAAAAGTTAATTTGATGAAATTAATATAGTAATAGCGATAAAACAATACATATAATTAATGCATATTCAATATCTTACATTATCATATCCGAAATTATTAAGTAATAATAAAAGATTAAATAATTTAGAACGTACCACGCATTTTAATTAGAAAAAAAATGACTGAAAATGAGAATTGAAACGAAAGCGCACTTCATCTGACTGAAGCTGTACTGTCACATTTTGTCTCGCAAAATACATGTAAATACGCATGATACATGCAAATACGCATAATACACGTAAATACATATAATGCATGTAAATACAAATAATACATGTTATATGATACCCATAATATATATATACAGGTATATAGGCAATGGGGAAACGGATAAGAACATCTCTTTCCTGTTTCTTAGCCGATTCTCTTCATTATTTTTATTTTTTAGCTATAAACGAGCTTTAGTGTTACCAATAAGAGAATTGAAGAAGTTTTTTTTTCCTTTACGGTCGACCACTGGACGAACACTCGTGCATGTAAATACGAATAATATAGACATATATTGTTTTTGTTTTATGTTTAAACATTTGATTAACGTAGTATGGCTATAGCTGTAAAACTATGTAAATAAATAAATGTAAATACACATAATCTACATACATATAATTAGGCAGCGGTGAAATGGTTAAGAACATTAATTACTCTTCTGTTCTCAGCCGATTATCTTTATTATTTTTTATTTTGTATCTATTGACAAGCTTCAATGTTATCAATAAGAGAATTGATTTTTTTTTCTTTATGGTCGACCACTGGACGAACACTCGTACATGTAAAAACGAATAATACATTTAAATACGCATAATACATGTAAATACGCATAATACATGTAAATGTTGAGTTGAGATTTTTTTTAGTTTTACACAATACAACATGAATAAAGATACAATTTTTCTAAGTTTATTAAATCTCTCATAAAACATCTGTGTGACAAAGATTCTGGTTTAATATAAATATAAATGTAACAGTTAACGTCTGCCGCCTCTGTAACAGTTAACGTCTGCCGCCTCTGTAACCGCCACGAGCACGTCTGTCGTCGTGCTCGTTTTGGTATCCCCCTCTGCTTTGGTACCCTTGGTTTTGAGATTGGTACCCTTGGGTCTGGTACCCTTGAGTTTGGTAGCCTTGCTGGAAGCCCTGGTTGTACGAGTTGCCACCACCTGAAGATTTTCATTACATATTATAAAACGAATTCCTCCGCCGCGTCTGTCTGTTCACGATAAACACAAAAACTACTAAACGGATTTTCAAGCCGTTTTCACCAGTATATAAAGAGATTCATGAGGAAAGTTTAGGTATATCATTTGTCAAGGTTTTTTTTATTGTCAGGGCGGGACACCGTCCGCAGGGCCCACCGGTGAAAGATAATTTTTTAAACGCATTAAAGTTAACTGAAATGCAGCCACTCGACTGGAGAAACTCCTAATTGTTACCAAAATATACTACATTAATGTTATGAAGTCAAAGCAATGAGGATAATATGGATACCGAAGTACACAATCATAAAAATTTTATTCATAATAACATACAAAAAAAAGAGTATGAAATAGTTAGGTAAATTCATGGAATTATGTCTATTTTATTACACTTCTTAGTTTTTATGCTGACGAGGTTAGTGCCACAAAACATTTTCTTCCAGCTAACCGTTATTTTGGAATAATATTTATGGTAAAGTAGTGCGTATAAAAATATATAATAATAAAAACAAATAAAACACTAAAGTGTAGCTAAACTACAAAAACATAGTGTACTGAATAGATATAATGAATACACAAACAACATGACATACATTAACGCGAGCAGTAACTAACTTTTTTAAATCTATACGTATAATAAGAATGTAAATTTAACGTGTCTATAATACACACATCAAAAAAGTCTAAGCAACATGCGTGATATTACAAATTTTACCATTTATATTAATTAATTTCTAAGTATTTACTCAAACAAAGTGCGTAGGTAAGTAAACTTTTTTGTTATTGATGACATACTGGCTGGTTGTAAAAAAAAAAATTTGATTGTTTTGTTTTTTCATAAAATTCAAATGACTGCGAATTTGTTTGAATTTAAGTGCGTTTTAATTGCGTTTTAATTGCTACGTTTAGTCTTGATTTTATAATTTTACCAACCATTTAAATAAAGTTAGCGACAAAATTGAATTGTTAGATATTCTTTACGTCATGAAGCGACGTCATTTGATGGCAGATGAAATGCAAAGAGCTGTAGGGATGTTGCAAGCGGGAAGTAATCAGTCTCAGGTATCTCGACATTTTGGCATTCATAGAAGTGTTATTTGTCGTCTTTGGCAGCGCTACAATAATACAGGAGAACCCGCTGAACAGCATCCAGGCCGTAAAAGGAGTACAACCACTCGGCAAGACCGGTACATTCAACTGACTGCAAGACGCCAGCCGATGTTAACAGCTCGAGAGATAAGTTTGAGGCTACAAATTTCAAGTGGTGTTGATGTAAGTCCTCAAACTGTGCGAAATCGACTGCATGAGTACGGCCTACGAGCTCGACGCCCAATCAGGTGCCCACCGATACGTCACGGGAATCGCGCTCGTCGATATGAATGGTGTAGAGAACGCATAATATAGACCCAGGAACAATGGGATAAAATTATGTTTTCCGATGAGTCGCGATTCGGGTTTAAGCCTGATACAAGAAGGGTGCGAGTGTATCGTCGGCCCGGAAATACTGAAAGGCTCAGGTGCATTCAGGAAGTTCATCCATACAGCGGCTCAACAGTTATGTTATGGGCGGGTATTACGAAGAACAGGCGAACTGAGCTCGTTTTTGTAAATGGAAACATGAATGCTGAAAATTACATTGAGGATATTCTCAGACCTTATGTCTACCCATTTGCACAAACCTTTGGCTCCGATATTAGGTTAATGCATGACAATGCGCATTCACATACAGCTCGGCGAACCAGTGAATACTTTGCAACGGAGAACATCCGGGTATTGCCCTAGCCTGCACAATCGCCAGATCTCAACCCCATCTAGCATGCATGGGACATGCTCCAGAGACGTGTTTTGAAGGACTTGGACGGAGTGACAACAACCCAACAGCTGAAGGATTTGCTACAATTCTATTGGGAGCGAATACCGCAAGATGACATAAACAGTCTCATTAATTCAATGAATAATCGTTGCCGACAAGTTCTGAATAGTAGAGGTGCCCATACTTTGTATTAAATCGTTCTATTCTTTCACAATAAATACATTTTCTTTAGAAATTTCATTTTGTAAGAAAAAAATTTAGTTTCTTATGTATCTTAGTTTCTACAGTATATTCTAATATTGTTCATTTCTGTTATTAAAAGAACTTATAAAGACAACAGCTGTTATTTTTACATCATAGAACCCTAAAGATATTATTTTAAAAATAAAATACAACGTTATAATGTGAAGAACCATCCTAAAATTTAAATTAGTACATGTTGCTTAGACTTTTTTGATGAGTGTATATAAATTTTTGTAAAAAAAATTGTTGTAGATGTCTTGGAAGTAATAAAACATATATCAATCATTTTTAGTAATGTCTGTCTGTCTGTAAGTTTAACACGCATCACTGCTAAAGTACTGCGTTCACGATAAAACACCATAAAGCACATCCTCGAGTAACATTTAGTCTTGGGTACATTAAAATCGATTCACCTTATCAAAAGTTATTGTAATTTTAGTGAAGACGTGACTTAAGTACGAGAGAAAAGTAAATAGGTAAATGGACATTATATATTCAGATAATTTTATTAGTCACTTTTTTTCAAATTAGGTTCCATGCGAACGAAGTCGCGGGCACAGCTAGTTATTATAATATGGATTATAAGGTGTTGTTTACCTTGGTTATATCCCTGGTTGTAGCTGCCCATACTATCGTAACCACTTTGGTAACCACTTGATGCATTTCCCCGATCGGGGCCGCTGCTCCTGGGATTCTGATCATATCCGCCGCGATTCTGATCATATCCGCTACGATTCTGATCGTATCCGCCACGATTCTGTTGGTATCCGCCGCGATTCTGTTCATATCCGCCGCGATTTTGGTTGACATTGCCGCGATTCTGATCATAACCGCCAGGCGGTACTTCATACGTCTGGTAATTCCTGTTGTTCTGATTCAAAGGCGCCGGATTGGATTGCGATCTGATGATAGAAATTTAAGAAATGAGTAGTAGGTAGTAAGTAACAAAGAAGATTTATCCATTTAAAAAAATAAAACAGGAAGCTTATTCGTGGTTTTCATATCTTTATATATATAATTTATCTGTATGTGTGCATGTGACTGAACTCCTTCTAAACGGCTGGACTAATTTTAATGATATTCTTATGTGAGTTTAAGTGGGTCCATGGATAGTTTAGATTCACAATTGGAATAGAAATGTATTTTTGTAAACACGAATATTTAAAGAACAATTACATTACAGACTAATACCTTAACCTTAATGGAGGTGAGATTTTGTCGGGATCTTAGCCTGCAATATAGTGGCATTTATATTGTGTTATTTGACTCTATATTTTGTAATATCGGTGACATTTTACATAATATAGCACGGTTATTGTGTACGAGTGAAGTGGATGGAAAATAATACCACGGAGCATGAATTTCACAGATGATGCCATAATGGAAGTGCCACAAAAACTCCTTAGAAAGTTTTAACAAGACGGCCACCATCTTGTTACAAAATTGAAATGACCATAAGAGACTTGTAATACCTATACCTACCTATACCTATACCTACTCGACAATGGCATTAATAAAATAAAAGTAAAAAAAATGATTCAAAACAGCAAAATCCAATTTACCCATTTCTACTCTACTCTAAGAATATGAACCTATTATATGTATCATCAGAACTGCACTCATCTATACGTTGGCTATACATAAGTTGCCGTTGGCTAAGTCGAAATCACCAAAAACAAAACTCCAATCCTTATACAATTATACTGAGACGCACTTGAAAAATATGAGAGCGTGTAACCGTCACACGCGATTGAAGTAAAACTTTTTAAATATTTTTTATTTTCTCAATAAATTTGTTTATAAAAAAGTCAATCAAAAATTTATGAAATAAATAAAATATTAAATTAAATAAAAATAAAAATCATACAATAGAATTAATTATGTATATATGAGCGCGCGACCGTGCTGCCATCTGGTTTCAAAGTAAGTAACTAACAAATTAAATCAAAGCTTCGTTATCTGTAGTGCCATCTATCAGCTAATTCGGATCTTAAATAACACAGGAAATATTATTAGCAACTCTTTGTTATAAAGTAAATATAATATAGAAAAGTACGAACAGATTACTATGATAAGTAAAGATTTAAATTAATTATGATTTAATAGAAGTTTTGGTTATGTTTAACTATTATCTAACCGGATGGTACAGAAACGTGACGCCATATTTCCGTAACGGACTTCCGTTGCATTGTCCTAAAAAAGTTTTACTTCAAAAACATCCCTTTTCCAAACCCTTTACTAAATGATTAAGTTCTGAGGTAAGAATCATTTACAAAAATATCAAAATACCATCTTTATGTATCGTAGAACTTTGAAATTAATAAAAAATAGAATAATAAAAATATCTATTGCCAAACAACTTATCTTAGGCTTACATATATTGATAATATAACAAAAAAAATCTAAGTATGTTATAGATTACACATTGATCTCCACAATAGGCTCGAAGGTCTGTCTTGTGAATTTTTAATTCAGGACGGTTTGTCTATCCGGTTAACAGTGTTTTAACCGCGCTCGTGTGTGTGTCGTTTGTATATGGTTATGTGAATAAATGTTTGTGTCAAATTATCATAAGACACTTATAATATTATTACTTACTCAATGGTGGCAGTAATAATCTGGAAGATTATTTGCTAAAAGTAAAATAAAAGAATGAAAAAGGGGGGTAATTTGACTGACCTGGCCTGGTCCTGGCCAGTTCCCTGCGTGTACCCGCCCTGCACCCTCCCCCCGCCGCGGCCACCCTCGGCTCCCCCTCGCCCGCCTCGACCTCCCCCTCCTCCACCACGTCCCCCACCACCGCCGCCACCGCCACCTCTCTAGATATTTTATTTTTTTCATACAAAACTTGTTTATATAACACTGTAATGTAATCCTTTTTGGTGGGATCTTGGCATATCATGTAGTGGAATTTATATTTTATTCATAATCTTGTGTTATTTGACTGTATATGTTATGTAATATTGGTGATGATTTACGTAATATAGTTTGGTTATTGTGCACACAAGTGGATTGGAATCAATACCACGGAGCATAGACTCTGACTTGCCACAAAATCTCCCTGGAAAGTTCTAACAAGACGGCCACCATCTTGTTAGTTCATTGAAATGATCGAAAGATACTTTTAATACCGTTACCTACTCGACAATGGCAGTAATAATATACTGGAAGATTGGTTGCCTAAAATGAAATAAAAACACTGTAATGTAAACAAATGTACAATTCGCTGTACGTAAACTGAGCTTTGCATTTGTATGAATGCACATAGTGGTAGTTACTTGACGCGAGCCCGCAACGCGCACACTGCACCTTTTGTACTGGTAGCAGCGTCACACGTTTTATAACTACATGTTATAAAACAAAGTTCTCTGACAGTTATGTCTGTTCGCGATAAACTCAAAAACTACTCAACGGATTTTCCTTCGGCTATCGCCAGGAGATAAAGTGATTAATGAGGAAGGTTTTGGTATATAATTTGTCAAGGTCTTTTTTGATATTAGGTCTTTACCTATGAAATTGCCGTTTTGTATGAAAAAATTTAAACGAATTTTTTTCATGTATTTTTTATTTGTATTAATCGAAGCAATCACCCATGCAATCAATGCATCTTTGCCAACGCAATGGCAGTTTATTGATGCCCTTCTTAAAGAAATCAGCTGGATGGGAGACAACAAATTCTTCAAAGGCATTTTGTACTGCCTCTCGGGTATTGAATTTTTTTCCCGGCAAGGAGTTATCCAAATTCTGGAAAAAGTAGTAGTCTGTAGGCGCAAGGTCTGGTGAGTAGGGCGGATGACGGAGAACTTCCAACCCCAGTTCTTGCAACTTGGAGACTGTCTGCTGTGCAGTATGAGGTCGCGCGTTGTCGTGCAGGAGCAGCGGAGACGAGCGATTGACCAATGCTGGTTGGAGATGTGCCAGCTTCTCCATCATTGTGTTCAGTTCTTCACAGTACACATCTGCAGTAATGTTCACCCCGTTTGGTAAGAAGCTGTGATAAATCACACCGGCGCTAGACCACCAAACAGTGACCATCACTCTTCTAGGGGTAAGTTTTCGTTTAGGGCATTGTTTAGGTGCTGAACCAGGATCCAACCAACTTGCTGAGCGCTTGCGGTTATCAAACAGAATCCATTTTTCATCGCAGGTAACAATGCGGTTCAAAATTCCTTCATTTGTGTGTCTGTTGAGCAGTGCAAGGCACGTCTCGACGCGTACTTCACGCTGGCGATCATTGAGTTCGTGGGGCACCCATTTGTCAAGCTTTTTTACCTTGCCAATTTGACGCAAATGGACCAATATTGTTTTGACGCTAACGTCGAAAGCTGCTGCTAATACAGCCGTAGATTGTGTATTATTAGCTTCCACAATCGCCTTTAATTCGTCATCGTCGACCAAAGTCTTCGGACGACCGCGAGGTTCATTTTTCAGGTCGAAATTCCCAGAACGGAAGCGAGCAAACCAATAACAGGTGGTGCGTTGGTTTGTAGTGTTAGCTCCGTAAACGTCGTTGATGTTGCGTGCCGCTTGTGCCGCGTTGCTTCCACGACGGTACTCATATTCCATAATTACTCGAATTTTTAAAGTATCCATGATGACAAAAAAGATTGAAATGCGATGAAAATCAATTGATAAACTAATCAATAAACAAATGACTATTTTTGGAAAAAGAATTCCATGTTTTTAAAATAAAATTAATTTGAAATTAGAATTCTTAGCCAAACAAAAATGATTTTGATTTGAAATGGCCAGTACTGCAGAACGGCAATTTCATAGGTAAAGACCTATTAAAAAACAGAACAACAGTCATGTATTCTCATAGTTTTGATTGTATTGAAGTGGCTGTTCAATTGGACGTATTCTTCTCGCAATGTCAATTTACTTTCTTGTGAAAACTCGAAAAACGTACATTTGTAAATACTTTTTTTTTTATTTTTCGTACATCATTTTTTTTTTAATTCATAGATCGGATTTAATGTTATCGCTATGTTGGCAGTCTACAAAACTATATTTCTGTCCCTTTTTATATAGATTCTCATATCAACACTGTTGCCGTTTTAGCGATTTTGTCGCTAGATCTAGCGGATTTTTGGTATGTTTAATGACGTTTTTTCTCAATCTAGCGACTTAAAAAAAATAAGCGAATTCTACTACTGTTACTAATTTAAATGCAATTACTGCTAACAACATGAATTGCTATTGTACTTTTTGGAATTTCCCTACCAGAATGACTTTCGATCTCGGGATTTAATCGGTTCGGTGCCGCCTCTCACTCTATCAAATGGTAAATCGGATATCGTTTTGTCTTTCATTTTCATTGATTCACCGCCAAGAGAAATAAAAAATCAGTTACTATGTTACGTTTTCGCAAAATAAACCTATCATTCTTAGTTTCTTTGTTCAATTGTTGTCATTGATATGAAAATCTATTTGTGGAAATGGAAATCCCTTTAGAAAAGAACGCTTATGCTCAAAACTAAAATAAATAAATAAAAGTATAGACTAGGAGTTTTTGGCGGGATTTTGGTCTGTCATGTAGTGGATTTTATATTTTATTCATAATCTTGTGTTACTTGACTCTATATTGTGTAAAATTGGTGGTGTTTTATGTAATATAGTTTGTTTATTGTGCATAAGTGAAGTGAATGGAAAATAATACCACGGGCCATGAATTCTGAGATGCCACAAAAACTCCATGGAAAGTTATGACAAGATGGCCGCCATCTTGTTAGTTCATTGAAATTATATCAAGAAACTTGTAATATCGATACTCACATGACAATGGCAGTAATAGTCTACTAGAAGACTGGTTGCCAAAAATAGGATGAAAGAACTTGTAATACTATTAACTACTCGACAATGGCAGTAATAATCTAAAAGATTGGTTGCCGAAAATAAAGTTAAAAAATAAAAAGTAAAAACCAGAATGGAACCGCAAGAAAAGTTATGATGTGACTTAAACCTGTTATAACTGATCCAACTAAAGCTTTTCGCTCGTTTTATCACAGTGAAATAAAAACTCGTAACATTGTATTTTCAATATATATCTTGACCATGGAATATTATGAAATATTTAGCGATATCTAGCGGATTTTTTAATCATGTATTTTTCAAAATCTAACGATTGTTTAATTGACGTCTGGAGACTTTTTTTAATTTCTTAAACGGCAACACTGACAAGCCCTGACGGAACATGGTACTGGGTATGTTATTTCTTTGACCTGGCTTAGACATCATGAAGGATTTTTTTATGCAAATGGTACAAGTAAATCACATAAATTGGTTACTACTAACCTGTGGTGCAGATCGCTGTTGCCACGAAGGCATCTCAGGAGGTGGTGGTTGCTGTTCATTGGGACGACCTCCTCTATCTGGGACCTGTTAACAATAAAAATCAATTGTTCTTCAATTTCCCAAATCTTCGCAAGAAGACCACAGAATTGGCGGATTTATATGTACCAGTGCTCGAACTTTGACCGTAGAGCAAAAAAGCATTTCCAATTTTTTTATTGATAACACTGTATCGCCTATACACTTATATATATATATACGCATTTCACACTATACGGGGTGAAAGTTCAAAGAGTAGCAATATTCACAGAGGTCACTGAGTACTCGTTTCTGGTTCTAAATTAATTTAAAAAAATAGGTGCTTAATATTTGACCCAATTATCTCGAGAAAAACAAAACTGCGCCACTCCGTGCCTCAGTTAATCGTTCGTTAAAAGAGATAGTTTACGCGTTAAGAAAGATAGATTCGCTTTGGATATCTTTGACGTAATCGTACAAAAAAAAACGTGAAGATTACCAAGATTATTTTTTTCAAATTCTTTCAGTTATTATGGCAATTTCTTGATATTTTCGAATTTCCCCTTACTGCGTGTCCCCGCGTACCCCCACAAAACAAGCCCTGTATATTTCGATAAAAATATATCTACTAAAGCAAAGCCTAAGAAAAAAAAGGATTTTTGAGTAAGTCTCTGGCTCTTTTCTATGACGAGTTTGCCGACTACTGTCCTAGTATATCGACGGACGAAAGCGGAATTGTCGTAACTTGAAAAATTCAACTTTACACCAGAGCCAAAAAACTATCTCAAAAATTATCAATTTTTTTATGTATAGTGCTAAAACTAGCCAAAAAAGTAAGGTCTTATAAATGAAAAATGCTTCGATCAACAATAACTAGATAAAGGGTCGGCGCGAAAAATACGTCTCGGTAAATAACAGCTCACTTGAAATGTGAGTTTTATTTTGTTTAGTTTGTTTGAAACACAGCCAATGTTAGCGCGTTTCACATGCCGCAGTGTATTGAAAAGATGCAAAAATAATACCCGATAAAGCAATTTAACGGCCGGAGTATCTTACTTTCGCTAAATACATGTTGAGTAAGTTATATTTTAAGCTTTAAACTAACAAATAATATCAAATTTTGAACAAAATTACCGATTTTAAACCTGTGGTACAAATGTTTGGCCAAGGCTCGCCAACCACGCACAATAACGGGAAAACGTACTTTATTCATTACGTGTTAAGGTTGAATTCACACTAAATGTTGTTTATGTTGTCTTTTCATTTGTGAGGGGAGTAATTTATTGCTTTGCTCGTTTTATCGTAAGTATTAGATAATATTTTGAACATTTGTGACTTTATTACTAGGTGTCATGATTGTAATTAGGTTGAACTTAAAACTGTTTTAAAACTTTTTTTCTCCCTTTCTTAGTAAACAAATAGCTACACATAAGTATATATTTACGCGGACAGCTTTTCCTTCCTCATGAATCACTTTATACACTGGTGAAAGCCGCATGAAAATCCGTTTAGTAGTTTTTGAGTTTATCGCGAACAGACAGACAGACAGACGCGGTAGTGGACTTTGTTTTATACTATGTAATGATGTGGTAAAAAGTGATTTAGCCAAAAATGCAAGTTACGACATTTTCGCTTTCTCCCGTCGATATGTTAATAATATGACATCTAGTTATATCGATAAAAATATATCTACTAAAGTAAAACTTTATTTAAAAAAGGCTTTTTGAATAAATCTCTTCTTTGTATTGTTTATATTTGGCTCTTTTAGATAGCGAGTTTACCGACTACTGTCCTAGCATATGTAAATGATCCTAGCATAAAATAATGATATGTAAATGTAAATAATATGACATCTAGTTATTTCGAAATAAATGTATCTACTAAAGCAAAGCCTATGTTAGAAGAAAGGGTCTTCGAATAAATCTCAGTTTTGTATTGTTTATATTTGTCTTTATAGCGAGTTTGCCCACCACTGTCCCAGTATATGTAAATATGACATACCCTGCCAATGATGACTTTGTTGACCTCCGTCTGTGTGTTCTTCCTCACGGTAGCGCTCGAGGTCTTCTCCACCTGCAGGAGGGAAGTCCTCGCAGCGAGGAAGTCCGACAGTTTCACCTCCGGCTTCACTTTCATATGCTCCCGTTTAGGACGATACGTCGATTGTATCACATCCTTCTGACTCTTCAAACGATCCGACCACTATTGGAAATATCACACATAGCACATATTAATTACAAATTGAGTCTACATTGGTTACTTAAAGTTTCTGGAATATCTAAATT
This sequence comes from Antheraea yamamai, assembly GCA_036509395.1. Lineage (NCBI taxonomy): Eukaryota > Metazoa > Arthropoda > Insecta > Lepidoptera > Saturniidae > Antheraea > Antheraea yamamai. The sequence continues at coordinate 8,671,005 of AP028447.1, forward strand.
TTAAACTGAATCAAGAGCATGATACATACTCAAGCAATTGTAGACTTTCTACCAAGGTTGGCAACACTGAATGGTAGCCGGGTCTTCTAAACAGAATGTCTACAGGCGTACCTTGTTAGTATGAAAACTCGCTTCTTATTATCTACTTGTCTATACAGAGACGAACTTCTTAGCCTTCCATGGATTCACCGTGCGGGTGCCGGGTCCATCGTGTGGCAGAGGGAGAAACTCAGAGCAGTTCCCAGGACTTGCGACCCAGGTGTAGGTTTAAGGAGGCCCCTTTGAGATTTGCCCCCCCAACGCTCACCTTCACTGCTCGAGTTTCCCGCCCTGCCTAGCCAAATTTGGTAGGAACCTGTTAGTGCAGCCTTTGATAATCGTTCTAAAATAGAACTTACTGCATTTCTCGACAGGCCAAGGTCCTTCTGAAGGTTGTAGAGAGATTTTGCTGGTATACCTCTCGCTCCTACTTCTACCGCGTATAACTTAACCACATAGCCATTTTTACTTAGTTCATTTGTTAGTTCGTAATATTTATTTAATTTGATTGTGTGGTCTTTAGGAACGTTGGTTTCCCACGGTACAGTAAGCTCTACTAGTATTATATGTTTTATGTGTCTAGAGAAGAGGAATATGTCCGGTCTGGATGACGAAACACCAACATCCTCTGGGATTTTATAGTGCTTGTCATACGTATCCATTAAAATAGTCCAGTCAGGTGCAGTACCTAGGATTGAGAAAGGCTTGCTTTTAGAGTTTACAGTTGAGCCATCCTTTACAAAGTTAATTTGTCGTTTATTTGTTGGTCAATCCTTTTTGGAAAATAAAAGGAAATAAAACTAACGTATCTGTATTTTTTGGATTTAAAAAATATTGCAGGTGTCGCATTCCCTCACTGCCCAAAACCTATATATCTTTATATATAAATTTCTTCTGTATTTGTGTATGTCACTGAACTTTTTGGGTGGTAGGGTGTCTGTACCCGACTGGATCGCGACCACCGTACACCAGGTGCAACACCCGCCATAGTGACACGTTTGGACGTGTCGCGTTCCGGGATCAGCCGGTGTATATCCAGCAACCGGGGGGGGGGGCTGTCCCTGACTGGGTCGCTTTCAGGCCGGCATGACAGCGGCGACCGGCGATAGATAGTATATCTTTCGGTGGTCGCCATTGTTTTTGGATTGTACTGTGCTTACCATCAGGCACAGTACAGTCACTTTGCCGAGCTACAATAAAAAAAAAAAAAAAAACTGCTCCTAAACAGCTGGACCGGTGTTGATGAAATTCTGTGTGCATGTTCCACTGGATCTGAGAACGGTTTAGATTCACAATTGGGCCCGGTAGATGGCGCTGCGGTGGGCATTTAGGATTTTTTTAAATTATCAAAGCAGGACAATGTCCGCAGGGACCGCTAGTACATTTATTTTTCCTTACACGTTCCCATTTCATCAAATCCAATTCACATAGTCCCAGAAGATTTACTTCAGAATAATTAGCCAAATAGGTACAACCGTTCTGAATCGATGCGCTTACAAACATAATACGGCAATCGATTTTTATTCATATAGATACCAATATGATGATGTTTATTTGTTTGCATATTAAGTTTTCACTTTTTAACTCCTTAAATTGATACTAATGAAAATTGCTATCACATATAATATTGAGTATAGGGAGAGAATATAAGGAAACTCACCTCAAAACTCTGTATGGTGCATTCGAGTCTCGTGATGAGCGTTTCTCTCCTTAATCTATACTCTTCGTACATCTCCGTGAAGACATTATCCAATTGTTTCCACTCCTTTTCCGTCATCGCCTTGTTGTACAGCGGCTTGCCGACTAATTGTTCACCTGAATCACACGAATATAGATAACTAATTGATACGCGTGACTCCCTCTACACTTTTTTATTTTCTTAACAATTTTTTATATATAGAAAGGGAAGAAACTTAAACACCACACCGCTTGCCCCATTTCGCTGCGACAAGAAAACATATGTCACCGAACGCGTAGTGCTTATAAATCGTAATCTGTTGAAACTTTAATGATATATTATTAAATTAATAAATGAATATCATGACATTTCTCTAGATGAGGACCAAGCGTCTCAGAAGTAAAACTAATATAATTGATCGAAATTTCGGATTGTCATAAGCCTACAAATATCACAATTATTTAGATTTACTTTTCGATTTTCCGTTCCTTAGTGTATCTCTAAATCCAAGGTCCAATGCCTATAAAATTACAAAATAATTAATTCACAAAATACAGTTATAATTGTTTCAGTATTTCTTTTTTTTTTCTCTCTTTCTGTTTCAATTTCCTTGTTTTTGTATTATTATATTATGTATGTTAAATTTTGAAATATGTAAAATAGTTTAATATTTAATTTATCGTTGGAGCAGGTCGTGGTTGTCTCTAAATATGACTACATTTATAATGTATCACAATAGTCCTACTTTTTATATACTTACTAGTGTATTGTCATGTTGACGATCCTAAAATAAATAAAATAAAATAAATAAAATTAAACTACACCACCCTCAAAAATATGTCTGTACCAAAAGATAATATATACAAAATACCTTCTTTCTGTATCGTCTCCCGTAACTTGGCTTCCAGTTTCGTGAACAACAGTTCAGGAGTGATGCTCGGAGGTGGTTTGTTAAACTTCAGTGCAATTAGTATCTCTTTTAAATCTCTTGCAGTAGGTGACTCTTGCTAAAAAAAACATTGCATATATCAGTGTGTGATTAGGGTGAGCCAAAAAATTCGACTATTTTTTTTTTTACTTTATACTCTGAAAAATAGACACCTCAAAAAAATTCTCTCCAAGTATGAGCTCTTAATTTTAATAAGGAAATCTTCCGCCTATCAGTTTTTTTATTTTTTTCTTATTATTAGAAAGCAAAATGTATATCTCGGTATTAACTATTTGAAAAAAAAATATCTCGTCTCATATATTTGTAGGAAATTGATTTTTTTACAAAAAAGGTCTCTTACAATTTATTTGTAAACCTCAACCTATAAAAGTTATTGAAGTTTGATTATTATCAGGAAGATTTCTTTTTTCTTATATCATTATCATTTAAGCATTTTGGTATTGTTGAGGCCAAATGAATCTCATATATGTCATCTCTCTTTTGTATTTTAATTGTATAAATCTTTTTTGTATTTCCCATACTTTAAACAATGTATGTGTTATTATTATTGTATTGTGTATAATTATTATTACTACGATGTCACGTATACGGAATTCTATTATGAATATATAAAAATATGTGAATTTATGGTAATCAAGTGGTACCCCAACTAAGGGGCACACCACATACGAGTTGTGAGTATGAAAAATGTGTGAATGTCGGGGCGGAACGTACATCGCTACAGCTCATCCGATATCGAAGGCCATCTGCCTTCGAGCAAAAAACATCCCCCGACAGGTGGCGCTACTGCGCCTAAAAAGGCCTAAGGCCCCCCTCCCCGACAGTCCGGCTTCACCGGACGCTGCGGGTTCCGCAGCCTCGGGCAAGAAGCCCCGCCCACCTCCACCCGTCACGATCCAGGACAAAGCGTCCTGGGTTGAGATTTCTAGTTTGCTGGAAACGGCAAACATCCCCTACACCTCCGCCACCAATACAGCTACAGGTATTCAGGTGAAGGTACCGACTCCCACCGCCCATCGCGACCTCACTCGTTTCCTTCGGGACAACCAGTGGGGTTACTTCACGTACTCTCTCGAGGAGGAACGTAAACCGCGGGTTGTTATCCGCAGAGTCCCTTCAGAACTCCCGACTTGCGACATTTCCGATGACCTCGAAGAACAGAAGTTTCCTGTTTTAGAGGTGCATCGCATGCGCTCTCCGCGCACCAGGTTACCATATGATATGGTTCTCGTAGTCCTCGATCGCACCCATGAAGGGAAAGCGATCTTCAACCTCACGACCCTCTGCGGCCTCTCCGGCGTTATCGTCGCGCCGCCGCGCAAAACGTCTGTACCCTCGCAGTGTCACAACTGTCAGGTGTACGGACACTCCGCACGTAACTGTCGCCTGAAACCCAGGTGCGTTAAGTGCCTCGGCGACCACTCCACTAAGGAGTGTTCTCGCCAAAAAGACTCCTCCGACCCTCCGAGCTGCGTTCTGTGCCGAGGCGTGGGTCATACCACGAATTATCGCGGAAGTCCCCGCGCCCCGCGCCCCGCGCACAAAACTCCCTTGATACCCCGGGCGGGCGGCCGCCGCCCCCGCCCGCCCCCGACCTCCGCCTCTCATGTCCCGAGAGGCCTTCCCGAACCTGCCGAGCACATCTCGTGCACCGGCGGCGTCCGTACCCGCGACTAGCGCCGCCCCCCCCCCCCCCCCCGGCCCTACCGGGCCCCTCAGGCCCCGTGGGCTCCTAAGCCCGCGTCCCAGCCGATTCCTAAATCCCAGGCGGCTAAGCCTTCACAGGCTGATACCGCCTTTTCCTTCTCCCTGTCAAGTATTGACTACGCAGGTCAATTACTTATTTTCCACGAGATCTCGGAGATCTCGGCGTACGAAGAGACATCTAAAAATCCGAAACTAGGTCTCATAACGGCGATCCATAGGTTTCCTGCCATCGCGACTGCACTACAAAGGCTCGCGCGCGCCGCCGTTAATAAATAAACAACTCATATAAGTTAGAGTAAATCCGTGTATTTACGTCTAACTTCCCCTAAAACGACCGAGTAATAATAATAATTTTTACTATTTCTATTTTTAGATTCCGGCGCCGACGCCGTTCAGTTAATTTTAAATTCGATCTTTTAATATGCGTGTTTGCGCCCACGCACGCGTAACCTTCTCTGACGCCGCCGTGAGAGAAGGATTCCTCGTTAGTTCCCGCACACATCGCGGTTCTAAGTGATATCTCGAGCCGAGGTCGTCCCCGGATGGAGCCCCCGAGATAGCACTTTCGCGATACAGTGACTCACCTACATCACTTGTACTCACACATGAGATCAACTCTCACCACACGTGCACATACATACACTTGGTGGACGGGTTTGATTTTTTTCCCTTTTTCGAGCTGAATCGAATAGTTTAGCTCGTTTCATTCCGATATACACGTACGCATTTGTGAATCATGCAATCTCGATTGTATGATTCACAAATGAATATATGTATGAATAGCTTAGAATAGTTTAGCTAGGTCAGACGCGAATTTCTCAGGTAACAGCCCAAGCCGAGGTGTGCCGTGCACCCTTGTGTATGTTACCTAAAAACCAAATCGGCTGAGTGCCTTAAGCGCTCGCCTTAGTAGTCCGGTGAAGCTGTAAAGACCTTGCCAGGTCAATAGCATAGTCATTTCGAAAAAAAAAAAAAAACATCGCTACAGACTCGTAAGATACGAATTTTGTAAAGCTTTATATAAATACAGTCCTGAATATTTATAACGTGTTTTCTTCAAAGGAAGAATAACTAAATAGGTACTAGATCAGGATAGACACCTATACATACTTACACCTACATACCTAGCTTATGTTTAACATAAAAGTTTCGTACCATGCCATAAGAAGTTGCACTTCGATAATTACAGTGAGCTATTATATATCTATCATCACAAAACTGGAGAAGGTTGGGTCCAAGATTAGTAGCACAAAATCTGAACATTTATTCGGCGACTATTGGTCTTGAATTTTTCCTCATACAGCTTTAAATGGTATATCCTTATGCACCTGCTTTAATTTTTTGTATCTCGGTTCATTAATACTAAAGGATGGTGGCATAGACTTGACCAACTTTGGAGTCAAAGTGTTAAAAAATATATATTACAATTTTACTTACCATAATAATTTCCATTCCTGATGACTTATCCTTGGGGCAATCCACGCTCACCATTCTGGCTGCCATTAGTTCTGATATTAAATAGTCGAGAAGAAGCAAACGATCTTCCTTTGTACTGAGGCGGGAAGACATGTGACCTGGAAATAGACAATATATCATGAAAATAATCTTGAACCCTAAAACAGTTTCTTTTTCAAAGAACCTTAAAACTAACATAAACTCCACTCTTACTTATTGAGGCTACATGAACCAGTAAAGGATCACTAAGTAGTAGGGTGGGCCAAAAAAAACTTTTAATTTTTTTTTTAGCTACCACGAAATTATCGTCCAAGATGACGAAAAAAAAATTCTGGTAAAGTTTGAGCTCTTAATATTAATTTTCAGAGGTGTCACATCGTGATTTTCAATTTCCCATTTAAATTACACGGGATTTTTTTTTTTTTCGAATTTTGATGTATCTCAACGAGTTATTCTGTGGTAAAAGTAAATACATAATTTTGTAGGTAATTGAATGGCCTAAAAAAAAGGTCTGATATAATTTTTCGCTAAGTCAACTCGGTTAAAAGTTATTCGCAGTTAAAGTTCAACCTAAAATAATATATGATGACTTTCACAATCTTTTATAGTTTTTTTACAAAAAAATGCCTTAAAGACATAAAACAACATTGTTCGTGATTTTTATCATTTTTACTTCCCAAATTTATTGAGAAAAACTTATGTAGCACGATTCGAATGAAAGCGTTGAAAACTGATTTCAATGTAGTCGGAAGTACTGTAAATATTTTTGATGTGATTATGTTTATTATTTTTTAATTTGTTGTCAGAAATCAAGTTTTACCGCTAAAATCACTGTAGATGGTGATTCAAGCGCCACCTTTTCTGCATTATTTACATGTAAATACTGCCTTAAGCGCCGTTCATCATCAACTTTTTTTACCGTGCAAAATCTTGTGTAATTCGTTTTCTTTTTAATTTTCTTCTTCCAGTACGGAAAAGTTTATTGTATTAGTTTTTCAATTTCAACTCTTCAATTGTTGCAAATTTACGCTATTATTTAAAAGCGATAAAAATCACGAACAATATGTTGTTTATGTCTTTAAGGCATTTTTTTGTAAAAAAACTATAAAAGATTGTGAAAGTCATCATATATTATTTTAGGTTGAACTTTGACTGCGAATAACTTTTAACCGAGTTGACTTAGCGAAAAATTATATCAGACCTTTTTTGTAGGCCGTTCAATTTCCTACAAAATTATGTATTTACTTTTACCACAGAATAACTCGTTGAGATACATCAAAATTCGAAAAAAAATAAAAAAATCCCGTGTAATTTAAATGGGAAATCGAAAATCACGATGTGACACCTCTGAAAATTAATATTAAGAGCTCAAACTTTACCAGAATTTTTTTTTCGTCCACTTGGACGATAATTTCGTGGTAGCTAAAAAACAATTAAAAGTTTTTTTTGGCCCACCCTACTAAGTAGTAAGTATTATATGATCAGATGATATACTTGTATTTTAGATTTAACTAGAGATAATAAGTATAAAGAATAAAACTATTATATAGAAATACTGATATTGAGAAATGGAAGTGAAAGGGGGAAAATATATAATGTTACTTGGCAGAAGTCATTTAAAACCAGATAAAAGAGTTTTTTTTTTAAACTGACTACACTATTGGCCTGGCAAAGCAGCTTCATGGGACTATGAGATAAAGAAATATATTTTTAAATATAGTATTAATTTCCAAGGTAATAAAAGAAAGCATTTATGTAAACAGTGTGTGCATCAGCTAATGTAATTTAAAAGTTTATTGCCATTTAATTGAAGTCTGATTTTTCTCTCTATAGTTCTTTTTTAATATCTACAATCAGCCCCATATAATATTTGTTGTTAAAATGTTTGTTCTTATGAATACACATTACACATCCAATTATGTCTTCACTTGTTTCATACACTACATGGAGTGGTCAGATGTTTGGATTGAGGCCAACTTTTTAAGTCGCAATAGTGTATATGTTAGTTTTCTGGACAGATGATTTATAGTTAGTTTAACAATTATATATAAACAACACTAATAATAAAAAAAAAGTGTGTGTGTACTTATGTACACGTGTTAGAAGTTACACTTCATTGGCGTAACAAGATAAAAATCTTTTCAAAAATTTTATCTAAAATAAAATAGTAAAAATTTACTCTCATATTTTTTCCCTAACACGCCAAAAGAAGTATAACTTCAAAAACTTGGGTGTTTGTATTGACAATAAAATCATTTCAATTCTGATTTATACATTCATCACCCTCTTCAGCCTATAAGAGACCCACTGCATGGCCATAGGCCTCTTCCTGAAGGAATTTATGGGCATAATTATCATGCAAACTCTGAGAAATCCACAGTTCTTTATTTTCCCACATACTTATCCATGGACATGATTAAAAAAAAAGTTTTCTTTCATTATACAAAAAAAGTGTGTGTGTACTTATGTATGCGCGTTAGAAGTTATACTTCTTTGGCATATCAAGATACAAATATTTTCAAAAATTTTATCTTTCGCCGTATTCTACGTTTGTAGAAAAAACGACACTAATAATAGAAAAAAAGTATTTAATACATTGAAAGTTTTAATACAAAGAAATACAAACAACAAATACAAAGAAACAAAATGTTGGCTATAGCTAACTTCAGGGTGTTGGTTTTTCGTGACGGTTTGCACGCGCATCGTAATAACTTCAAGTTGTCGGTTTTTCGTGGCGGTGTGCGCGCGCGTCTTAAAATTTTACTCTTATCATTTTTCCCTAAGGAGCCAAAAGAAGTATAACTTACTAAGTATAAAATATATTACCTGTAGTCAATATTTTATATGGGCATCCCAATTCTCTTAGAAACGAACTTAATTCTAATAGGAAAGAACTCGATTCGTCTGGATCATTCATCATGTTGACAGTTTCTTCCAATTTACACAGGCCCTTGATCTCCTCAGCCAAGATGTGGATTAATTTTGTGAACTCAAGACTCTTGGGTCCACCTTCAAGCGCCTTGCTGAATGTTTCCTCATTTGATAAAGGGCCTTGGTAACTATAACAAAAAAAAAACAATTGTAATCCTTTTCTAGGTAATTGAGAAAATAAATAGTTTTTTATAATATATGTAGAATTGTTATTAAAAAAAACCTATTAAGGGCCATTGTAAGCATTAAAAGAGAGGGATCTATGATTAACTTATTTTTAATTGTATAAATTTAAATGGTAATTACCTCAGCTATATATACTTATATGCTTTTTTTTAAATTAAATTCATAATAAGACTTGGTAGAGAGTTGTAAAGTTATACCAGTACTTCCGTGGGGGGTACTAGAGCTTTGCTTACTTTGACAAGAGGGAAAGGTGGCTCATAAATTACTAAAATGCTGCCTACATAATAGTTTAACAGCACCTTACCTACACTAATTACGGGAAGCTAGAGATACTGTTTGTTTTAACAATGGAATCTCAGGTGGGATCCCAGCCAAGTGGGACAAATTATTTCATTTTTAATATTTCCATTATGAGAGTTAGGGGTTTGTTTAAACACTTAGGTGTTGGTGTGAACTGGTTGAAGAATAAACAATGAAATAAATATGCAGAAAAGACTCAAGCTCGTATGTAGTTAAAATATGTGCAAATAGGATGTATGGAACGTTGTGACCCCCCCTCCATGTCCGACATGGTGTTGCCAATACATTGTTAAATAAAATATTTTATGTGGATTCCCAACAGGGTTTTAATTCCGCAATGGACAGTTATTTATGTGAATTATTAATTATTGTACCATATCTAAATGCACTATGTCTATTAATTGTCTTTGTAAAGCCATACTCAACCCAGAGCTTAACTCTTTACGGATTCTTAAAAATAAAACAAAGTAGGCTCTAGGAATCAAAGAACACTGCATGAAATGAATACCAGAGTAATACATAAGTCAATTTTTTTTTGTTTCCTCATAATGTAATAAAGTATAATTAAAAATATTCTTGTTGTTAAGACATCTCTCTCTAGTCACCGTTAGCCAACTATTGTAATTTGCTTGCTGTCTGTGAAATGGATACTTTATATTGTAAAATAGCAAAACCACAATCATTTTAATGTTAAGTGGGTACTACAGCCTATAGCTATGTACACCCAACCAAAAAACAACAGTTTTGACATTGATAGCAACAGGCCAGTACTGAAACTGAGCTGCACTACCTCATAGGACAGTATTTCCAAATCACTTAACTGGAATTCAGCAGTATATACATAGCTGTTTAGTGGCATATACAAGTGTGACAGCTGTGCACTCAGTCAAGCCTTGTATAGCTTCTACTGCTGATAAAGGCATGCACCAAACAAATGTTCTAAGGAGTTTAGCTAAAAAATATCTAAACTACAACAAATATACATATGTGATATATATTCTATGGTGCTTTATAATAATTTTATTAACCTAATTTATTTAATATATTTTCAGGTGGACTTTTTGTAATAAATTTTTGGTTATTCATTTTCAAATTATTCTCTAGCTTCTTTACACATAATTAAATTTTATCTGATGTAAACTTTATTTCAGTACTACTAATTACCTATTAGCTTGTCATTAGTTATAAAGTAGGCGTGAGTTGATACCATTACTGCTTTTTGCATGTGATGATGTTATAATAGCGTATTTATTATAAAATAGAATATCGTACCGTATAAACTTGGAATTGTAATCTTAACCTGCTATTTAGATGCCGATCTTATTTTATACACACAATTGCTATTTGTAAGCAGTACGATATACAATTATTACATTTATAAGATAACCCAGTTAATTATATATATTTGATAAATGAGAATTATTTACGATAGTATAAATAACCTTAAAAACCACAAGCCGCTGCCGGAAAGTACTTTTATGGTTATGTTGAAAACTTTTACTCACGTAATTTCATATAGCCTTAATTTATACAAATAATTACGCGTATTATAAGAAATATATTGGTAATTCTATAAATAAGATTCGGAATTCTAAAACAAACATTAGAGGGATACAAACTTACCCCAAGTCGTTTAGAGAATCCAATATGTCGTTTTCCATTGTTTTGCTTATGAATTTGCATAAAACAAATATATATAATTTTTTACACAATACAGTTATCAGATATAAATATTTCGGCAAGTCTAGATAAAAACTAGAAACGACACTATAAAACCTGGTTTCAACTGGCAATTGTGTTGCCAGATGACAGTTTCGTTTTCAACACAAACCTAACTCAGTGTTCCCCTAAAATTCAAGATTTAATAAAAAAAAAACTCCTTGATATATATTAACGTTACTTTAACGATTTTTTTCTTATTGTTGAAAATAAAATAGTAAAATGTACGTTTGGAACTTTCGGTAAAATATTTTTTTAAGGAAAGTTGAATCATTACATACAAAACCAAATTTATACTGCTACATTTCCATTAGTATCAAAGAAACCCTTCAATTCAGGGAAGATATCACCGATCTGGTAACAGGTCTACGTATACAATTTTGATTAGTGTTACCAGTAGTTAGTATCAACAGCCAATATACTTCTCCAGTATACTATTCTTATCTATGCAATATACGACCACTTCACAATTAATTCAGATGAAATACATAGTAGTTCTCATGAAAATTCACAGTTATTTGTAGTAGAAGAAAGTTCCAGGCAATACATAAATAAGTAATAAAATAAAGAACACAGATGTGTGTTAACATTTATTAGAATGACCTCAAAATCTTCATTTTGCTTTATTGTCTTGGATGAGTATTGAATTCGCTGTATAAGCATAGAGGCATCGAAACTTTTTCATGTTTTGTTGAAAACTTTATAAAATCACAAAGCTTCTATTATTCATATTATTTAATCTAGATAGGAAAAGAAACAGAATATGGAATTGACTAGACTGCTAAGATCAGGTTTTCATTTATAAAAACTAGTGGTCATCCAATCTCCGAAATTCGAGCGTAATTCATTTTTTTTTATTAAAATTTTATACGCGCTTTGGTGGGCGGTATTTGTTTGGAAGGATTTTTTTTTTTATTGTAGCTCGACAAAGTGACTGTACTGTGCCTGATGGTAAGCACAGTACAATCCAAAAACAATGGCGACCATCGAAAGACATACTATCCATCGCCGGTCGCCGCTGTCATGCCGGCCTGAAAGCGACCCAGTCAGGGACAGCCCCCCCCCCGGTTGCTGGATATACACCGGCTGATCCCGGAACGCGACACGCCCAAATGTGCCACTATGGCGGGTGTTCCACCTGGGGTACGGTGGTCGCGATCCAGTCGGGTACAGACACCCTACCACCCCGCAAAATATAATCCATAGAGTAACAAATACAAGATTAACACAAAAATGTTCAGAAATGAAAATAAACCAAAGTATCTAATATATATGTTTGTAATCAAAGATATAACTAAATTTTGGAGAGATTTTCTGATAATTCCAAAATTGTAGCATATCATTTTTATCCACTCATGTCTTCAATTATAAACAAACCCCTCAAACAAACCGACTTTCAAGATATGAATCTTGTATTTAAGGTTACTACATGACAGACTAGATACCCCCAAAAAGTTACTGGTATCTGACCAACATCGGTTGCTAGGGAATACTTTGTTAGTAAATACCATTTTCCAATTTGGCTTAAGAATACACAAATGAGATTCAAATCCCGCCAAAAAGTCTAGCTATAACCTCATACCAATAGATTATGAAAAGTATTTAATACCGCCTTTTACTTTTCTAAGTAATTTGGTATAGTACGGCACAGTAGCAATTTTATTCTTAATTTATAGAATGATTAATTATAATGGATACATTTTCAAGTGAAAATCACTAACCGACTTGCAATAAATATTATTCAAGGAGCTTCCAAGTACACAGTAAAATGATCTCATAGATATAAGGTTATAACTTTACCGCGCTAAATTACAAGCAGTAACTCACGTTTCTGTTATGTAAACGTTCTGTCAAGCCGAGGCGGACAATCTTTAACACAATAATAAAGTTTATTACGTATTTATGTAAAACAAGTGAGCGGACGGTAAGCTATTAAATATTACCTTCCATCGTTTCTCAAACTTTTTCTGTTACTACCCACCTAATAATCAAAAAGTTTAATAAAATACTTTGCACCTGCCTCATTTCAATATGTTAATTTGAAATTACTAAAAGTTTAACTTCAGTCAGTTAACACGGTGGAAAAATATGACGTAACAATTCATTATTTTTAACTTTCATTACATCCGAATGTATTTATTCTTAAACTAACTGATTCTCGCGACTTCGCCTGGGTTGCTTATTATCTAAACAATATGATATTTTTAGTATTAGACAAGGACCAAGTGTCTAAGTAGTAGAATTTAAAAAATAGATCGAAATCTAGGCAATAGTTTTTGCGGGATGCGAACACAACGATCTCTATCATTTTATCTACCTATATATAACATATCATAATATAAGATAGCTTAAGAAAGCATCTATTTAACTTTGGTTATTAATTTATACAAATATTATAAAATTCAAGGATGTATTTTGTTTTTAAATAATTGTAATTGTTGAAACTATCAGTTAGATTATATTTTTTCAAATATTGTAGCCTGTTTATTAAAGTAGGTAATACGCTAAGTCATTAAGAGCTTAGAATTTTTCAAATCGGACTGATGGATCTTGAGATTAGCACGCTCAACCATACAAACAAACTAACTCTTCAATTTTATATATTAGTATAGATAATTTAATTTAATTCATAAAAATGCACTATTTCTACAATGTTTTCTTATCACGTAAAATTATCGTTCGTAAGCCGACTTTACAGACAACCAATTATTTTGTTTTCATTAACAACCCTTCAATAAAATAATCATAACTTTAATATACACGCGAACGTGAGTTTGTTTGTTGTGCCTTCACGGCTTAACTACTCAACCGATCATCATAAAATTTTATATATACGCTTTCAGAAGTACAAAAATAGACAGAATCACTTTTAGAAAAAAGTACAGTTCCCAAGGTATGTATATCTTTATCTATTAAATCTATATTAATCGGTTTGAAGCCGCGAGCAAAAGTTATTGTTTTATGTACAGGCCTTTGGTTTTAAACAAGTTACAGCAGTTGTACTCAACTTTTTTTAAGGGACTACAAACACGTTTCACTCGTGGTGTTGCAAGCCGCAATCAAAAGCCGTATTATTACAAAAAAGTTACATACGTGTTGAATACTCGCTTTCAAAAAGTATGATTACAAAAGAGTATTTTACCCTTGTTTATACACGGACATCATTTAAATGTAAATATCCTCTAACACTTGTGTAAGTTGATAGTTCTTATTTTGTTGTTGTGTATTTAAGTTGTATTGTTGTGTAGTAAGAAATAAATAAATTACACAATATTAGAGATATACATGTAAATCATGACTACTATATGACACTATTGACATTTGTTAACGTATTTGACAATTTATTAATCTGACATTGTATTGTTATTCTACCTCACGCACTTTGACGTAATATATTAATCATATAAATTACTTATTTTAACAATTACACCATTTTCTTTTAACCAATATGTGACAATAATGATAACAAATTTATGTTAAAATAAGTATACTTTCTTAACGAAGATCTGAACAAAAATATTATTCATGAATTAATATTATTCATAAAATATCTGTATGCAATGGAACGTTTTTGAATGATGAGATTGAATTGAACGAACGCTATTCAGAGTTGCTACCGTAAAAAAACTTACACCAGATGTTTAGCTAGAGACCGCTTAGACACGCTTTTGTAATAAAGTATATCAAATATGTGTTCAACTAGGTTTAAAATTTTAGGTACTGCTTAGCAAAATTCGTGTAAACCCGTATCCGTTTTATTTTGGTAATAGACCGCAAATGTTTAGATTTTAAATGAAAAAATGTAATTTCAAATGAATGTAGAGAGAAATGGTTGTCTAATAAAACAAACTTGGTATAACACTTATATCATAAGGAACGCATTGCGGTCGGGTTATCTGGGATATATTTAATTTACTCAGCGTGCTCATAGTTTTTCTGATGGACATGAAATTTCAAATAATGGAAAATAAAGTATAATCGGGTGGGCCATCTACAAAGACCAGGCGCGGCGGGCCGCAGGTTGAGTATCATAGCTGAGTTGCAGCAAGCTATATTTATACGGGCGAGCCTCAGGTTGCAAAATTTTGAGAAACTCTATTATTTTTTATAACAGTTGAACGCCGCTGCAATTTGCTGTTTGGAGTAAATAAGATTGTCGCTCCTTGATATAGTTACGTTTTAGGTCCGAGGTTGATACGTAATGTAGCGTACTAACGTAGTGTTTGGGTTTCAAATAAAATTCATAGTTTTACACCAATATATGTGCAATATATTTTATGGTATTACCGAAACAACTATGAAGTCATGGCAGTTTATAGCTAAACAAATGACACTGGAAATATCACTTTTGAAGCCAATAGATGCTGAGATTGAAATATACATTTTTGTTGTAGTAATTATGGGGGATAATTAATTTGTAATTACGTATATTGGTGACAGTTTTGAAGTGAAACTTCTTATAGGAGAGCTATGAAATTATGATCGGTAACGTTTTTGTATGACGAAAAGTGGTGGATGTAAACGCTGTGTAAGGAACAGTGTTGAAAACACCAGTTCTCGTCATTTCACCGAAGTTAAGCAACGTCGGGCGCGTTCAGTACTTGGATAGGTGACAGCCTGAGAACACCGCGTGACGGTGGCTTTTTATTGTATTTTTTTTTTATTAGAATGTTTTCATGTAACACAAAATGTTATTTCTATCGTGGGTCTTTACGCCACATCGTGTTTTCTTAATGAAAGGCACCCTAAGTCCTTTTCCCTAATATCCTATTTAACCCCTGATTTAACTCTTGATTACGTTAATTCAAAATTTCACGATGATCGCCTATTTATATAGCACACCGCTTGCCCCACTTCTCCACGGCAAAAAAAACAAACATCGATGAACGCGTAAGGACAGGCGCGCAATACGACTTTTTATCCGCGCGGTGAAAAAGCACATCGGCATAATTTCACACCACAGTTTTATGACAACGAGTTTTGTACGAGATCACCACAGCGACGAAAAATCTGTGACAAGTTACACTGTCTGCGATGCGGCGGTCGATTGTCTTCTTACAACTTATTAGCAAACTTGACTTGACTTGACTGCGCGCTCTCTACGGCATTTCGCTGTCAGATTATATATTTTAATTATACTTGTGAAGCAATGATGGCTTCATTGAGTATAAATCTGATGAATTGAGTGAAGATAACAAACATTCTTTACTGAATCGATAATCAGACGAAATTTTCGGAGTAATCATTAAGTTTGCCAAATATTTTCAAGAACTTCCCTTTGTTCAAACGATTACACAGGCCTACAATGATTTTGGTGCCACTAAAAGTAAAACTAATTTCAAATACGTTCGGTACTCTAATAAAAAATTGATACTTACTTTTTTAATGCTACGTGTAGTGTTCGAGATTTCGCAAGGGTAAATAAATTAAAAATAATTTAATACATTAATTAAAAAACAAAAGAACATTTAATTCAAAACATTTAAATACATTTAATTAGTCGATATTTTACAGGTTAGAAGCTCCTCTTTTTACATTTTCTCCGATGGTTGTCTTCAGGACAATAGGATTATCCAGATAGTGTACTTTTATGCTCATATTACATCCAAGATTTTTAAAGCTAACTAAGAGCTTTTGAGCTAATTCTTTGTAATTTTATTTACGTAGCTTCGCGAATCTGACAGCTTCCCACGACGTCTTGCGGACTAATTAACCAAAATATAACATAAAATTAGCGGCCCCAAACAATTTTTTTTTGTAGACCTGTGTTATATATAATAGGTTGTATCCAAAATAGCTTTTTTTGCTAACTCTAATTATAAGAGCTAAAATACAATCTACTTTTATTAAATCCATTCTGTAATTGATCACTTTTGAGCGGCATTATGCCGTAGTGAGCGGGCCTGCAGTTTTACATTTGTAACGACACACATACCTACAGTAAACGTGATATGTATGTACTACAACAATTTATATGAAATGCGACAGCAACTCTATGAAATTTCCAAGCGTTCACAGAGTCCAAGATGCGCGCAAATTAGACACATTAAGAACGCACCTGCGACGCGCAAACAACGTGGCGCATACCAACAGACAATTACAACTAACCCCGGCTAATTGTTTCCACGTTTATTTTATTACTTTTTTTCGTTGTACACAGCTTATTGTTTTAATTATTTTACTCCAATATTGTATAAATTCCCAGTTTTTAATTTTACTTAATGACTGCAACATTGTTTGTATTTTAAATGCCCGTACATTTTCATTTGTAATGCTGACACGTGCTCTATTTTTATACTATTTAAATATGTCGGCTCGACCAATAAACCAGGATTCGTAAACTTGCTGCCAAAGCGTTTACAAGTCATCGCAATCGGAGTCATATTTTTTATTTATCTTTAATACTTCTGGAAGTAGCAACGTGGTATGCACGCTGCCACGTCCTGCTAAAGTAGTGACGCCATAGCGCTCCCGCGTCCTGCACATTTCTTTTCCCACGTCAAAACGTTCCCGGGCTTTTTCGCCGCGCGGCGAAAATTACGTAGTGCGCACCTACCCTATTGCTTGTAACAATCATAGTTCCTTAAAACTTTAATAACTTAATATTCAATGAAAATATCGTTATATATCTTTTTTCAGATCACGACCAAGTTTATAAGAAACATATTTAAATTTTGATCGAATTTAGCCTATAGTTCCAAGTACCGGCTACACTTGAAAGCCAGTTACCTCGGGATTTAGCGTGTTCACCATTTTATACCACATCGTTATTTAACTATTATATTTACTCCTTTCGAATGGATTCGTTTTTAAAATATGTAGTGGTGAGTCATTTTCATCGTCATCTTCTTTCTCTTATCCCATGTAAGTTTATATAGTAACAAACCTAACGTAAGATACTCTTGATTACACAGTTGATACACAGTTTTACACTTTTTATACACATAGCATTCTTCATAAAATCCATCCTTAATATCTTTGATGCACTGGAGACGCAGATTCAACAGATAACATTGTTTGCCAAAAAAATTGTAAACAGAGTAAATATATTTTTGCTTTTAATTTTTTAATATGTTTTCCACTAAATGTGAAATATATTGTTAAGATAATAAACACAAACCAAGTCGTAGATGTCGGCTAGTATATTGTAAAATATCTTGCTAGTTTCAAGATATTTTGCTTGCGTGCTTTGCCACTGCACGATGTTAGTTTGACTGTTTGACTGGCATGAATTTCACCTAGCGCTTTCAATTCGTGTAAACAATGTGACACGTGATATATTTTATGACTGGTGATAAATGATATGTTCCATGACTGATATGTATATAAAAATAGAAAAATGCATTACACTGTGTCATGTGTTTTTACTGCAGCATGTACACTGTGCCACAAAAAAGTAAATACAGAAAGACTACTCCAGTCGAATTATTTTAAGCTATACTTATTGCACTAGATTTGGCATTTTGCTATGTTCTATAAAAATCGCTTTATGAGAAGTTGTATAAAATAATTTATTATGCCTATATTATTGATTTGAAACTTCTTTTGGCACGGTAGGGAAAAATTTTCGTTACGCGTTACACATTAAACGTAAGGTAGGCATGTATTTATGTGTATGTATAAGTGTATGTCTGGGGTATAGTAGTATACAAATCTCAGTAAATGTATAGTTAACTATTTACACTACTGGACCGTGTATAGTATATAATTTATGAGCATTCTCATACATAATTTAATACACATAAGCCAAAAAGTTTCACTTCTTCCGCGTGTACGCACTGATACACACAATTTTTTTAGATGCATATACATAATTCTAATAAATAGAAATATCTAAATTAGATTTCAAGGAGCTACAAAGGTTGGTTCAAACTAATGAATTCTTTTCGATTTTTTTCTCTTAATTGTATTTAGGGATTTCTACCATTTCTGATATAACAGTCCCATCGTAAACTATATCTTCTTACAACTAAAACTCATTAAAAAACAATTTATTAGGTAAGGTACTTAAATTCATTACACGTCATTTTGAAAGAGTCCGATATCGGTTTTGCCAGAATACTGTGATAAACCCCCGATATTATTATTAAATTCCTTAACAAAGCGCATCCTCTAAATGTGATTATAGTGGCATTCAATAAAATTGCTTTTCGGTTTTCAACACTGTAGTTAAAGAAAGAGGGACGCGTCTGTCATTTTGGAGTGAAACTTCTTATGGGAGTGCTTTGAAATTCTGATATGCACCCTTGTGTGAAGAAAAGTGGTGAAAGTAAACATTGTGTTGGGTAAAATTTTCAAAACACCGGTTCTCGACCGACCACCGAAATTAAGCAACGTCAAAGCGGTCGGTACTTAGATGAGTCACCGCTTGGAAACATGGCGTGACGTTGGATTTTGTTGTATTTTATTCTTACCGTAACACAAAAGTTTCATTTCTATCGTATGTTTTTACACCCTGTTTGTTTTTAATATCGAGTATTATATGTATGTATTCGGAAACCGGAATACAATGAGCATATAATAGTATATTTTGTATATCGCTGAGCTTCTTCTGTCCTAAAATCAAACTTAATATTAAAACAATGAGCCGTCACGGGACGCCTGGCAGATGTGAAACACATGTGTAACGTAGTAAACAACACTGTATACACTATAGGTATGCGAACTCAGTGCGGCAAGAGAGATTGCGCACAGTCGCTTGCATCGCATCGCCACGTCTCGCCACTCCAACAATCAGGTTTCACATCAAAAAGACGTACTTTACTAAAGACTTTTTAATTTTTCTCCAAGTTCGATACGACTCATTTCCTTACGCCAACAGAGTCAAATCGTTTATATATATTGTAACATCATAACCTAATCTCACAATTAAGTTATTTAAAATGTAGTTGAAGTGCAGTACCCACGGTGAGCGTTTGACCGACTTAGCTCGCTATTCTCCTTAATATGTTTCCTGTAGTTGCGTATTATTGGACCTGACATTCTGTACTTTTCTATTCTGTGTCCATGGAGCGAGTGATGCGCATAGACGACGCTACGTCGCGTCGTAAGGAGGTCTACAGGTGCACGTGTTCGTTAATTTGGTTCCCCTATTTATTTTTATTTTTCAGAAATCCGACAACTGATATCTATTGTTTTCAATAAAATAACAAATCAACTATAAATATTATTTTATTCTCTATTACATTATATGAGTTTTTAATCTACAGCATTGATGTTAGAATGTATTAATAATTTGGCTAACAATAATTCATATCAGGTAAATTTTGTTGAAAATTATAAAGACAACGAACAAAATAAATCTACTAAAGATATTTAAAGGTCGTGGTTTGTTTGATATCGTTGATCATAACAATGAAACTCAAAGATTATTTGACAAGAAAAAAATACTAAGCAAAGAAACTAAGAATATCTTTGTTTTCATTGAATAATCAATATTGTGTGACTGAGTACATTCAAGTCTTTAATAAAATGTGAATATTTTTGACGTGAACGTGACACGGAACCTGTTAAACTTATTCTATTGATTACGTAATAAATAAAAAAAAATTCCCTTCACATGAAATAAAGGCCATAAAAAATTGCAATCTTCACGTTTTCACGACAATAAATAATACAACGGTAGTAATAAAAAAATACATTCTAGGAAATAAATGTGTTAACAGTGTTAGAAACTTTCTTCTTCAGCCTGTTTTTGCTTAATAATCACTGTATTTGTTTTCAATTATCCCTAAATCTCACTTTTCTAAGGCAATCCTAATCCAAATCCTTCAAAATTTTACAAAAAAATAATTGAGATATATAATTATTATTTTATACTTTTTGCCATTACAACGGACATAATGAAGCGCGCGGCATAGACAAGAGCGGCTAAACACGTTTTCCACACACGTCACAAGCTCTCTGTCCCACAATCACAGCCTTTTCACAATCCAAACCGGCCGATTGAGCCACAGAGTACGTTATGAGCCGATCTACAACGATTCTACACGAAACGACATAACCGACCGCGCAGGCCGACACGGCGCACGTAATTGTTTATTGCTTCGTCGCGTAATCGAAACTTTTTGTAAAAAAAACTTATTACGCATTCCGGATTTATATATTTTTAAATTTTTTAGGAATGTGATCAGTGTTAATTTACATAATAACTTATGTGCCATAAAATCGTGATGGAATAAAAACGAAACACAAGTTGTATATTTAAAAAAATGGGTGTTTTTATAAAATTGTTTTTAGTGAGCGTTCTCGTGCCGTGTGTTTTTGGTCAAGAGGCTGGCGCTTGTTATGGTGCTGGCAGTATTGCTGGTGCGGCAATCGGTGCTTTCATTGCCGCACTACTTTTAGTCGGTGCTGTTTATTATCTCAGGAAATTGTATTGGAAATCACGCAAAGGTAAGCAAGTGGTTTAGACATTGTTATTATTGTTTTTTTTTATCTCGCCTTCATCAAAAGGAAATATGAAGTGGTTTTCATGTATTATTTGTTGTTTTCATGTGTATTCAAAAGACGAACAGATGGTTTTGGATATGTGATTTATGTACTAAAGTAGGTACTAAAAATAACAAACTTTCTAATACAATGAGTTTATTGGAAAAAGTTTGGATTTCTACTCTTCACTTATTGATTATCGTCTAACTTATTATATATTTTTATAATAAAGTTTATTCGTTAAGCAAGAAATTTTGGATACTAGATCTGATTTAAAAAATCATGAATTATTTCAATATTTCTTTGAGATGTTTTTCTACTTAAAAAGAAAAAAATGCGTTATGAAACTTGGCTTGCGGATTATTTTAAAAACAACTGATTTCTTAGCTCTCCAACAGTTCTTAACAACTAGGAACTTATTTCAAAGAAACTGAAAAAAAAATGTAAGCAAAGGAAAGCAGGTGGAAATTCGTATTCGAACTAAACTTAAGGTCGTTCTTTAAAGTTTCTATATAAATAATTAAAATCAATACCCAATGTAAATAAAACAAAAAAAAATACAAATTAAAATGTAGAACCAGTAACAGTTTACTAGTAATAAAAACTAACAATTAATAAGTAACAATTATGACATTTTGTAATTTTGTCCAATTAAAGTCTTGCTCGAAGTGACGTGTTTATTCATTTGTATAAATCAGGAGAAATAATGATTAAATTAATACTTTTTTGACGTTGCATTTTGATTTATTTTGAAAAAAACTAAAACCATGTAACTCAAAAATGGTTCACTTTTTCATAATCCCATACAGTGGTTAAGATTATCGCCACGTGTAGTGCAGATAATAGTGTGATAAATTCTCTATAATATCCCAATGAAATTCTCGTTAAAATCGGGTCAATTGTTTCAAAGATTAGCCCAGATAAACAACTTCAACTTCATTATATGAACAGTTTTTTTTTTTCTCGAACTGACTACGCTATTGACCTAGCAAGGTCTTAACAGCTTCAAAGGACTACATTATATGAACATTGTTTAAGAAGAATGGAACAGATTAGATTTAAACGCGTGAAGCGTTTTTTATATTCCTGATTGTATTCAAATTTTTAGTAAATCTTTATATAGTATAGAATGAAGTCGCTTCCGCTGTCTGTTCTCTTAGATCTTTTAAACTATTGAACGGCTTTTAATACAGTTTAGAGTAATAGGTAGAGTGATAAAATAGGAAGGTTTATACGTATAATACGTACATATTATAGTACAGAAAAGTCGAAAAATTCAAATATTTGTAATGTGATGTCGTAATAAACATATTTTTGTGCGATTAAATCGCAAACGTTAGCTAAACCTTACAAGAAAGATCAAACGAATGTACTACAGATTTATATTTCTTTACTGAGTTAGCTAGTACTTTAGCAGTGATATGTGTCCAAAGAGTGGAGTATTTGCGCAAATTTGATTCCCGTTCGATTAGGGAACGTACTAAAACCACGTGACCCTTTCAGAAGAGGCAGGGGGTCTTCAAAGTACCACTCTTGGTCACAGGGAGGAGGGAGGGGGGTTAGGTTTTCGTCACGTAGTCAATATCATCTAAAGGATATCTCATGCTTTTAAAACTCACAGGCAGCAACACTGACGTACATATACCAAAACGTCAGCTGATTGAAAACTAACAGTTTGTAGGGCTAATGTATAATGTAAGACAAACATGAGTCAAATATATATTTTTTTAACCTTCTGTTTGCAAAAAAATGACTAAAAATCGTATTCATAAATTACCACGTGAAAACTGGAGGGGGAGGGATGGGGTTAAAAAGTTTTCAAATATGGGTTATGTGGTTTGGGTACGTTCCCTTACTTCTAATCTCATCTAATTGTTTTTATTGTCATTGTCAAGTATATTAATTATTTATTAATAGACATTGCGAAGTGTCTGCTCTAGTTAGTACTTTTACACAACTACGTATTTTTCTAGATTAAATAGGACGCGGTATTTTGAATTTTAAATCTCACTACTTCGTGAATTGTGTTTTAACCGAGCTATCACCGTTCAATTGTATAGCATCATTTCTGGAATATTCTTTGGGTAACATATAAGACGCGTAGATGCCAACAGGTTACGGCACAACTTTATCGATTTTTTCTAAAAATAATTCATCGTAACGTCCCCAGACTTGAGTGGTTGCGACGGTCTGAAAGGGGCAGCTTTTTTGTGGAATCTTTTGAGATATGCGATTATTTGAGCTTTGAACTTTATTTTTTATTAGAAAATATTACCATCGAGTTCCCGTTAGTCAAGTACTCTAAAATCTCGGTAAGTCGAACTTCAAAAAAGACGTGAATAAAACAAAAGGTCAAAAGTGGTTTTGACTTCTAAAATGATTTGTAGGTAAACGTTCGACTTGAATAGTATCGATTTTATTCTACCAAATTGTCAATTAACAGAGTGGAAAATTGAGTAAAAATTTGTGTTACGTAGTTATTTTTTTAAGTAAAAGAAAATTGTTAAACGTCGCGGGTCGCCTGCCAGATGTGAAACATCGAAAATATTTTGTACAGATAATATACAAGAAAGTATAGTTTACGACAACAGAGAGATATGGCAAGATCAAAAATAAAATATTAAGTTTTTTTCAAAAAAAAGATGACCATGTATATTCATTAAATAAAAAAAAATGTATAATTTAAAATCATATAGCATGATGACGCAATATTTTTAAGGAAGTGTGTACACATTGTTGGTAAAATTCTTAAATTTAGCGGTACCTGACCTTTATTTTTTTCAATTATAGAGGTTATTAATTTAAAATCACTGGTCAACAGACTGTTGCTGCTAACAATAGTAAACTATGTTTGAAAAAAGTGAGTATTTTTTCCAAAGTACATTGATATATAAAAACCCAAGATGCACAGGGTCGAAAGAAGTAACGCTCAAAACCGTCCCCGAAAACCTCACCGATATACCTAAGTAGTTATGGTTGTACTAGAAACTCATGTTTTTGCAAATGCAACCTTACGGGAATTATTTAAAGTTGTTTTTACAAAGCAGTGTACAAAAAGTGCAAAGAAGCGAGTGACCAGAGACTATTTGAAATGAGCTCAAATTTGTGCACTCGTTTTATGCGGACGGGTTTGACACGTTGACTGTGCATCTTGGCTTTTTATTTATCAATGCAAAATTCGAAAAAAAATTCGCTAGACGTTTAAAAACGTGGCCCGCCATTTTGAGATCTTAGTTTTAAACGATCAGCCGAGGGGTTAAAGCGGGATAAATTACGTTACACTTATGGTAACATATAAAAGACTAGGGTATTCATTACTCACATATGTAGCAAATATTCTCTCTTGGCTTACATCACGCAATATGATTACACAGCTGAATAATTTTAATACTAAATCATTAACTAATTAACCTGGTTAATATGGCGTAACTCTTATAAAACTATTTAATGAATTTAACATATAATTAAATGTTTTATAGTCAGATAGCCTTTTGAAACGACCATGGCTTACTTCACAGGATTTTCAGACACTCCGTCGATGGACGTAAGTTCGAATCCTAGCTAGCAACTGAGTCAGCGCTTTCGGTGCAGTAAAATATCGTGATTGGTGGCAGGGCTTTTTCTAAATCCTCCTGGCTAGCGCCCACTTTCAAGTTGAAGATATGTCTTCAAGCACTTCTTGGTGTGTTCCGGCAGCTGCACTTTAGAGCCGGTTCCCTCTATGTTTAGCGTGTTTACCATCTTATGGGCCATTCAAGTATTAAATAAGCAGAGGTTTTGTATTTTCTGGCCGCCCCCTCCCTCTGGTCAGCAAAAGTAAGCAAAGCTCTTAACCCTCCCACCCATCATTACGTAAACATTTATATAAGTACTAGCTGACCCGGCCGACGTAGTCCTGTCTTGATAATAAAAAAAATCCTAAAAGTCAACCGCAGCGCCACCTACCGGGTCCAATTGTGAATCTAAACCATTCTCGGATCCACTGGAACACGCACACAAGATTTCATCAAAATCGCTCGAGCCGTTTAGGAGGAGTTCAGCGACATACACACGTACAGAAGAAATTTATATATAAGTAAAGATATTTAAATCTGTTATAATTTAGTAAATAAATAAAATCATCTGAATGTATCAATCAATATGTCCAATTACTTATCTACTTTTCTCTTGTACTTAAGTCGAGTCGTCATTAAAATTACAATAACTTTTGATAGAGTCGGCCGATTTTTTTTATATCATAGGGGGCAAACGAACAGTTGGCTTACCTAATGTTAAGTGATCACCGCCGTCCGTAGACTTTAGCAACACCAGGGAGTCGCTAGTGCGTTGCCAGCCTGTGTGTGGGTGGAGGGGGGAAGGAGGGGGAAGGGCTAGAGGGAAGGTGGGCCTCCGGCGCTCTCACTGACAGAACGAAACAATAAACACACACAATACAAGTACTGTTACTTCACGTCGGTTTTCTATGAGAGGGTGGTAGTACCCCTGGCGAGCCGACCCATTCATGCTGAAACCAGTAGTAGCTTCAGCGTGACTCTACCATCTTTAAAATGGTTTTAATGAAACAAAGACTAATAATTACTTGAGAATATGCTATAAATTTTCTCGATGAGGTTTGAGTTTACAATTAGAAATAGTCAAAAATTCAGTTTACAACGGAACTAAACTTGTGCCGAATAATAACACTAGAAACTTCGTTAAAAATAATGTTACTTAAATTAAAATGAGATTTTTTCAAAAGTATAACACTGATTAGTCGTAATAGTTTCTTAGAACATATTATGAGGGATTTTAA
Source organism: Antheraea yamamai (assembly GCA_036509395.1). NCBI lineage: Eukaryota > Metazoa > Arthropoda > Insecta > Lepidoptera > Saturniidae > Antheraea > Antheraea yamamai. The sequence continues at coordinate 8,697,192 of AP028447.1, forward strand.
CTGCCCAGAGAAAACATGGCTTTGGTATTAAAATGACGTCATGCACGACGTGAATGCAGAAAGCCGAACGCATTCGTGACACTTCAAAGGCTACACAATGCGTATGTAAATGACGTCACTAATAGGGAAAAAAATATTACAAAGCATTACTCCAAATGATTTATTTCTACCCAGTTAGGGGTTTCGTTGCCGGTATTTTTTAAATTTATTTACCCTATGATTACACGATGGTTTTTTCATCGTCAGTATCTGAGTAATCCTTTATTTTAACGTCCTATATCTATCACAAAGTAATCGTGTAATTTTCAGGAATAAATACATAGGAAATATTACTAGAAGTATTAAGATTTTTTTATCTATACATATAATAAGAATGTAAATCAAACGTGTCTGTACTTTTTAGATTTTTGTGAAAAAAATTGTTCCAGGTGTCTAGGAACCAGTAATAAAATAAATTTCAATCATTTTTAGAAATGTCTGTCTGTTTTTATGAACACCCATCACTGCTAAAATACTTCGTCCTTGATAAATACTCTTCAAGTAAATCATAAAGCATGTCGTTAAGTACCATTTAGTCTTTGTTTCATTAAAATCGGTTCTATCTATCAAAACTTATTACACTTTTAATGACGACACGACTAAAGTACGAGAGAAATGGTGATATGCATACTTAATACATTCAGATAATTTCATTAATCGTTGTTTTTACATAAGGTTGCACGCGGACAAAGTTGCAGGCACAGCTAGTATATAAAACAATCGTAAGGTACCTAACTTTTTATTTCTCCTGGTAATATTTTTCATTTAGCGGCTTTCGCAAGAGCATCGACGTTCTTATATTATAGTAAGTTAACGTATGTGTCCGTATTACTAAACAATAGGTACTTAACGTGCCTTAACGTATTAACATTCCACGAGATAAGACAAGCAAACTGGCCCAGTGTCGTATAGCTATAATCCTTATACGAAGACTTTCAAGATAACATTTGATACTCTGCAGTCAGTTTTTTACACTACCTACGAATAGTTAATATGAGAACTGCTGAATACAATTCTTAGAAATTTAAGCGACGATGTAATCGGGGTTGACAACTTGAGAATTAAATTACGGGGAATGCGGATGAATAAAGTTAAACCTGGAAAGTGTTTACCAAAAATATTTATTTATTTATCAAAGATGGCGACAATATCATTATTACACAATATGAGATAACAACATTTTTAAATCACTAAATGTCTCAGATCTAATATAAAAAAAATAAATTATTTAAAAAAAAATCAAATAATATATTGAATTAACCGCTGGTACCATTGTTGGCTTCAAATAACAATATAAAATTTAATATGAGTACATAAATTATAACCTATAATTTCATCTAATGAGAATTATAGTGGAATTTGTAGCATGAAATGATAAAAAAAAACTTTCGTCTGTCAGTTTTCATGGTCAGTGGTCAAACGCTATGGAAGCGTATATAACTTAGTCAGCAATATCCATAAATATATATACCTATATATAGAATAATAATTACGAATAAATATCATTTAATAGATAACGTTTTAATAATACAATTACGTACTGCCATTTTCTAAATATTAAAACTATAAATTAACAAACCAAAACATAATTCACAAACACAAAATTAGAATAATCTAGTGACATAAATATTCAAAAGATGAAAAATGTATAGAATATATTAAGTTTCTTAACTGAAAGTAAAATAAATGTTAATATTATGTATAATATTATATATTATGTAACATAAATATATGCTCATATTTCTATACATTGCGGAAGTATTATATGACTTTATAATAAAAATAATATATATTTTTGTTTGATTAAAAAATATATATTCTTATTTATAATTATCTAAATTAAATGTAGAAAATATTTAAAAATCCAGTGTCGTGATGTTTGTCCATGATGAACTGCGAAACTACTCGACCGATCTTCATGAAAATTGGAATTTAAGTATAATTAGTGTTAGGTAGTATACTTAGTGTAGTATAGTGTTAGGTTTTACAATAAAGTTCCAAAACATATTACCGATTTGCCGGACTGTAAATTCAACACCATGTCAAGCGGGTTTTAGTGTCGAAAGGCTATTATAGAGTGGATCAATACGTGAACGATGGTGACGTCTGAAATTGACTCCTCTCTGTGCATCCACTAAAAACGACATTGTAACGTATAATTTATTCAAAATATATATATATATATATATGTTAAAAGGAAGTACCCGATCGAGTCTCTTGCCGGTTCTTCTCGATGACTGGGTTGTTTTCCGAACCGGTGGTAGTTTTGACGTTCATAAGCGCCTTATTAGGGCCTAAACTGAATAAAGTATTTTTGATTTGATTTGAATTTGGTCCGAATTGAGGGATAGGATAATTTATATTTCGATTGATGACCTCAGTATTTTGTAATTACAAATTAAATTATTGATGATGTTGATTTGTTAATTGTATTTTTCATCAGTGTCAAAGATGGTGCTTTTGATTGACAGAAAACTGTCAACAAACTATGCCACGCTTTAATTTTGAATTTCTTTTTCAACTCTAGTTTATATTATGGTTCACGTGTTTTGTTAATCTATTTACTACGTAACCTCGCTTTTTCTGTATCAAATGTTTATGCAGACTCATTAATACCAAATGCTTAATCATAATTTAAATTCATGTAATAACTGAGCCAAAGATACGCGTGGCCAGGTCAGCTAGTTAAAATATATCATACAAGGACCCATCTCTAAGTACTTACATTACTAATTACTCAGTATAACGGGTTAATTTTACAGATTGTCCTTTCAAAGTCGTAGAAACAGGACACTGTATTTAGTAAGAAGGCTGGCAACACTACGTATGAATGAACCGGTTTAACACATCTCCGTCGTATTATAATGTTACTAGACAACATTTATGGAAGATGTAACATGAATTCGAGTTTAAAATAGTGATAAGAATATGTTATGAAGAAGATCTACAAGTTTGCATTGTTTTTTAAATTTGAACAGTGTTATAAAATTTTACTTGAATATTTACGATTTCTTTTTTTATATCAAAGGAGGTCACCTGATGTTAAGTGATCACCACCATTCATAGACACTAGTAACACCAAGGGAGTCGCAAGTGCGTTGCCAACCTGTGTATGAGGGAGGAGGGAGGGGAAGGAGGAGGAGAGAAGGGAGGTGGGCCTCTGGCGCTCTCACTGACCGAACGAAACGCAACAATGCAAGCACTGTTACTTCACATCGGTGTTTCTGTGAGAGAGTGGTACTACCCCGGACGAGCCGACCCATTCATGCTGAAACCAGTAATAGCTACAGCGTGGCTCTACCACCATAAAAGCGAAATTTATGGCTTTGAAATAAGCGGATTTGAAATAATGGCCCTGAAACTTTCCTGTTGCTCGATTCCTATGTGGGTTAAAAAAGCGTTCTGGGTTAAAATTAGTATCAGTATTGTAACTATGTTTTTTTTTATTTAAACTAATCTTACAAAGAACAATAAAAGTTGTAAGAAAATTTTGAGGAAAAATCACTATTAAAGTATACTAAACCGATTTAAAAAATTCTTTCACTTATAGAAAGTTATATTAACAGCGTGTAACATGAGTTGCATATTATTTTCAAAATGTACATATGTTCAAAATGTGTTCAAAATATAAATGCGAGCGAACCCGCGAGCAAACGCTAGTATCAAATAAAAAAATAGTGCGTGGAGTCCCTCCGCGCCGAAGAAGTGAAACTTCGTATTGTGGAAATGAAAATAAGAAGGGGTAGAAATTGATTTTTAGTGAAAACATATTGTTTCTTTAAGACAAACTTTATTAACATTGCTTACAATTCACAATTGATCGCATCTTTTAATTATCATTTTCGAGTGGAGAAATATCCAAATCTATAACATTTACAATGGGATTACGATACCTAAAGTAAGATACGAAATGTTTGATTATTTTTCTCGCTCTGTCTCTTTCTATTCCCCCTCCTCAGGAGCGTTGAACGTTTAACGCAACAGTGCTTTCATAACCCCTCCGTGGTAGCGTTAAACGTTTAACGCAACCTTGTAGGAAGTCGCATCAGAAGTTTCACTTCAAAATAAATCAAAACACGGTTTGTACGAAAAAGGTTTCGTATATTTTCCTCTTCGAATTCAGTGTTTATTTGTAATTATATTTAGTACATTAGCCACCGGCTGTTCTAACAAATAAACAAATACAACGCAAACTTGTGAAAAACAGTCAAATCTGTATGATACGACCTTCACGGAAAACGTGAAGATGTTTTCCGCATGGATTGTTAATGAATTAGTTAACCTTTTAAAATGTTGTCCATATAATTTTTTTTTTTTCGAACTGATGACGCTGTTGACCTAGCAACGTCTTAACAGTTTCACCGGACTACTAAGGCGAGCGTTTAAGGCACTCAGCCGATTTTATTTGACAACTATCTCAAGGGTGCACGGCACACCTCGGCTTGGGCTGTTGCCTGATACATGCAATTCGCGACCTATCTGAGCTAAACTAAGCTATGCTAACTGTTCATACATATATGAGTTGTTGAACAATATATGTGTACCAAGCATATATATACTATAACAACTCTTATATATATTTCGTATGAGATAATTTGTCTATATAAATGTATATAAATAAATTATATAGGAATTCTAAGTTAAACAGATTTTTACTATACCAAGGTTTTATTTTCTCAAAATTATTAACAAACAATATCTGCAATGATTTCTTTGTTAATTCGATTTCCTTAAAAAAGGAATTATATTATACTAGCGGGACCGGCAGACGTTGTTCCACCCTGATTATGAAAAATCCTTGATAAATTATATACTAAAACGTTCCCCATCAATCACTCTATCCGCTGGTGAAAACCGCATTAAAATCCGTTCGGTAGTTTTTGAGTTTATCGCGAACAGACATAGACATACGCGGTAGGGACTTTGTTTTATACTATGTAATGATAGAACGTTTTAGTATATAATTTGTCAAGGATTTTTTCATAATCAGGGCGGGACAACGTCTGCCGGGCCCGCTAGTTACTATTATATTATATAATCATCATACATATAATATGAATGTAAATAATGTGTCTGTACTTTTTCAATTATCGGGAAAAAAATCGTTGCAGGTGTCTAGGAATAAGTAATAGAATACATTTCAATAATTTTTGAAAAGGTCTGTCTGTTTGTATGAACACGTATCACTACTAAAGTACTGGGTTCACAATAAAACCTCAAATCATAAAGCATATCTTCGATCGAGAGTAATTTAGTCTTTGTTTCATTAAAACCGGTCCACTATATCAAAAGTTATTGTAATTTGAATGACGGCTCGAGGTAAGTACGAGAGAAGAGTAGTAATCTATACTAATATTATAAAGCATATTTGTTTGGTTGAATACGCTAATCTTAGGAACTACTTTTCCGCTTTGAAAAATTCTTTCAGCGTTAGATAGATCATTTATTGAGAAAGACTATAGACTTATCATTACGCTAAGAACAATAGGAGCGGAGCACCAATGGAGAATATTTCAAAATCGGAGTTTTTTTCCTTTTGAGAGCTTCCGCTGCGTGTTAGCGTTAGCCCAAAGTAACTATTACACGCGGACGAAGTTGCAGGCAGAAGCTAGTCTAAAATATAAATCTATACTTCTATGCTAATATTATAAAGAGCTAAAGTTTGTAGGCGGGTAATCTCAGGTACTACTGGTCAGATTTGAAAAATTCTTTCGGTGTTATAGAGCTCATTTATCGAGGAAGGTTATAGGCTATTTATAGTCACGGTAAGACCAATAGGAGCGGAGCACAAATGAAGAATGTTTCAAAATCGGGGTTTTTTTTCCTCTTGAGAGCCTCCACTGCGTGTTAGCGTTAGCCCAAAGTAACTATTCCATGCGAACGACCTCGCGGGCAGAGGCTAGTTGGTAAATAAATCTGGACTATAGAAGGCTTTAGGCTGTACTCTATAGTCCGATAAATTCGATAGTTCAACACTGCCTTTTCAAAACGTTTGTCGGATTACCGGGGTCTACTGTACTTATCTTTACTCTATCATTAACCTGCCCAATTTTGTATGTACCACCATAGTGTTTAATTTTTATTCGACTTTATATAATTTATGGAAGTGAAATCGTCAGCTTTCTCTGTGGTCAATGTTCGTAGCGAATTGCATCTGTTTAATGTTGATTATACAATATACGTCATATTATGTCATACCTTTGTGATGTACTCGAGACACACGGCAACTTGGTTGAATATTTAGAAATTAATATTTGACATTGCATCACTATGCGTGTTCTAACGTCTGTGTCATGGCGAGCGTTCTGAAGAGTTATTCAATTTAATCCCTTCCTCTCTTTTTTACAAGCGAACCACGCGTGCTGGTCTTCGGAGCCACATTTTTTTTTTTTTTTTTTTTCGAACTGACTACGCTATTGACCAAGCAAGGTCTTAACAGCTTCACCGGACTACTAAGGCGAGAGCTTAAGGCACTCAGCCGATTTTATTTTGACAACTAGCTCAAGGATGCGCGGCACACCTCGGCTTTGGCTGTTGCCTGATACATGCAATTCGCGACCTATCTGAGCTAACCTAAGCTAAGCTAACTATTCATACATATATGAGTTGTTGAAACATATATGTGTACCAAGCATACATACCTCAACAACTCTTATATATATTTCGTATCGGATAATATTCTAAACTATTTCAGTTTGATAAGGGAAAAAAATAAAACCCTTCCACTTGCATGTGTAAGCGTGTATGCGTGCACGTGCGTGGAGGTGATATGTGTAATGTTGTCGCAGTGATGTAAGATTTTGTGTCACTGTATCGCGCGAGCAGCGTACTCAAGGGCTCCACGCCGAGGGATCGGACCTAGGCTTGAGCCGCTGCCGAGGGGGGCCTAGTCTGGTGTGCGGGAGCGAAATTTACCCCCAGACCACGGCGGCGTGATCTGTGGTTACGCGGGCGTGGGCGTGAGCACGCTCTGTTTGGAGAGACAGGCTGGTACTGATCGTTCGCTGCCGTTATTTCATCGGGAGGGTCGGTAAAAATATGTCGCGGACGTCTTTTACAGCGCGCAGCGTTTGGTACGGGTTCGTATTTTGTGGCGGATACCACTAACGGACTGGGATGATTCGCGGCTTTTTCAAAATAACTAATCGTAAGTGATTTTACGTATGCCCAGATAGAAGGCATCTCTAGGTCCCTATGTAGATCAACTCTCCGGACGTACCACGAAGCACCAGTTACTTTACGTAAAACGCGGTTTTGAAGAACCTGCAACTTATGAAAATTATCTTTCGACATATGTGCAAAAACGGGACTGCTATATGTCATCACGGGACGGATACACGTCTTATACAAAGTGAGCTTGTGTCTGAGGGACATCTTACTCCTATGACAAAGCAACGGATGGATCATCGGAGCCACAGTTTTACCCTATCTGGGTACGAACTAAAAAGTTCGCGACATCCTATCTTTGCCGTACTTTGAAGCTGTGGAACAATTTCCCGGCTAGTGTGTTCCTTCGTTCCTATAACATGGGGTTCTTCAAGCGTAACGTGAAGAGACATTTACGCAGGCCGGCATGATAGCGACGACTGACGAAGAATGGCGTATCTCTCGGTAGTTGCCGTTGTTTTTGAATTGTAATGTGCTTACCATAAGGTATAGTACAATAAAAAATATGTCTTCTGTACGTGTGTATGTCACTGAACTCCTCTTAAACGGGCGGACCGATTTTGATGAAATTTTGTGTGCGTGTTCCAGTGGATCCGAGAATGGTTTAGATTCACAATTGATTGACTTTTAGGATTTTTTTTTATTATCAAGGCAGGACAACGTCCGCCGGGCCCGATAGTATATATATTTATTTTATTGGTAGCCCGCTTCACGTGAAATACCACATATGTAATATATACATGGAAAACAAATTTTATATATTTGGCTGCAAAGATTTAATGGGACGTTATTGTGACTCTTAGATCATTTGTAAATTAGACTTATTTCATCATCACACGGGTATCATGGGCTAACAATATGAAAAAAAATATGTATTGGCAACGCTATGTATTGTCTAATAGCGATAAACAATAATGTAAAATTAAACCACATAATATAAAATGTTCTAAAATTAAATCTAAACAACACTAAAATGTATTTTAAAAATGTCGCGACAAAATACAATACCAGGACTATTCGACTGTCGTTTTTTAAATTATGTATTTTAAATCTTAGCTTACTCTAGTCGACTTTGTTTGACACTAAAAATGGCAAAGGGCCAATTGAATCCAAAAATAATAACCTAGAGCAATCTACGAAGAATTCCGCATCGAATGATTATAGTCCTAGACATACTGTCAGTAATTTTATCGTGATTGAAACTCAAAGAACTGTATTTTATTATAGGTATATACATATAGATTATAAAACAATGTAAACGGCATAAAATAAATTTTATTAGACGTTTATTATTTCTCTTAATCATTACAATAAAGATTAAAAATAAATCAGATAAAAAAACAAGAAATCTGAAATCGTATCAAATAGTATTCTGTTGAAGCATGAAATCGTCCGCGATAAATAAAGTAATATTGAGTATACATACTATATGCAGAGTAAAAATAAGCAGCTGTTACTTAAATGGGTTTTGAACTGAGCGAATGCCCATGAGAATGAACTAAATAACAAAAACAAACATAATCAAAATGGCGTCAATGTAGCATAATTGGACCTTTTATAAACAAAGAAATATGTTTGACACTTTTGCTACAGTAACGTAATCTTAGTTACACTCGACCTGTTATTATTCGGAGTCTTCTTCTATTTTATTTTTGGCAACCAGTCTTCTAGTAGACTGTCCATTGTCAAGTAAGTAAAGATGTTACAAGTTTCTTGATATAATTTCAATGAACTAACAAGATGATGGCCATCTTGTTAGAACTTTCCTGGGACTTTTTGTGGCAAGTCAGAATCCATGCTCCGCGGTATTATTTCTGATCCACTTCACTTGTGCACAATAACCGAACTATATTACGTAAAGCACCACCAATATTACACAATATAGAGCCAAATAATACAAGATTATGGATAAAATATAAATACCACTACATGGCAATCCAAGATCATGTCATAAACTCATTATTCGGAGTCGATAGTCTTTGGTTTTACTGTCCATAGTCCAAGAGTATGGAATGCAATATTACATATTGTAGCGGCGGTTGCTGGTCCTTCGAGCCGGACGTCCAGCATGCAGCGGCGATTGCGTAGCACGCTACTTATTTTCGTAGACGTTAATAAAAAGAATTTGTCTTTAATTACAATTTTAATGCGTGTAACAAATTTTACTATGTGCGCGCGATTCGAATGTAGTTCTGCGAGTGTGAAGTTCGTTCGGGTGCAACTTCAGAGCGGTTGACGTTTCGTGCCGAAACACATATTTATTACTAGAATGCTTAGGAGGCGCCCAAAAAGATTAACACCTAATTTTCTAATCATAAATACATGTCCTTAATGATTATCTACTTTCATACTTATATATAATTTAATGTTTTTATTATTATTACTGTTTTGTATTTTATTAGTTACGTAATAATTTTGTTAAGCCACTGACTACACGTCCGTACATTGCTATGGACCCATAATGAAAATCAACGCTGTAGTATCACTCGGTTGTACTGAAGCATATAGCCGAATGGGAGTGCTGTTGTAGGACATTATTAATCTATACTAATATTATAAAGTTGGAGTGTTTGTTTGTTTGGTTAAACGCGCTAATCTCGGAAACTACTGGCATGATTTGAAAAATTATTTTATTGTTAGATAGCTTATTTATCGAGGAAGGCTATATATCATCACGCAAAGTTTCAAAATCGATTTTTTTCCCTTTTGAGAGTTTTCGCTGCGTGTTACCGTTAGTCCAAAGTAACTATTCCACGCGGACGAAGTGGCGTAAACAGCTAGTGAACTGTATAATATATGTTGTATTTATTCATTTTTTACCGGTGATGTATTCCAACAATAAAAATTTTTTCTTTCTTTTTTCATACTAATCGAGTCCAACCATAGCAAAAAGTCATCCAGATAACTCCATAGTTACAAAAACAAAATGTATTAAAAACCAATTAATCGTATAGCAGGAAGAATCAGGAACTGGCGTACACCGTTATTGTACATAAATATATAGATGCTTGATTCTAAAAATATCGGAAAGCTGTAGTCTCGTTAATCTATACTATCTATACTAATATTATAAAGAGGTAAAGTTTGTGACGTTGTGAGTTTGTGGGTTTGTGAGTTTGTGACGTTGTGGCGTTGTAAGGGGTATACTCAGGAACTATTGGTCCGATTTGAATAATTCTTTAATTCTTTCAGTGTTATATAGCTTATTCATCGAGAATGGTTATAGGCTATATATCATCACGCTAAGGCCAGTAGGAGCGGAGCACAGATGAAAAATGTTTCAAAATCGAGATGTTTTTTTTTTTAGAGCTTCTGCTGTGTGTCAGCATTAGCCAAGAACTATTACTACGCGGACGAAGTCGCGGGCAGGGGCTATAATCTATATACTAATATTATAAAGAGGTAAAGTTTGTGAGTTTGTGACATCATCATAGGCTATATATCATCACGCTAAGGGCAATATGAGCGGAGCTACAATGAAAAATGTTTTAAAATCGTGGCTTTTTTCCTTTTGAGAGCTTCCGCTGCGTCTTAGCCCAAAATAACTATTCCACGCGTGCGAAGTCGCGGACAGAAGCTATTATCTATAATCTATACTAATATTATAAAGAGGTAAAGTTTGTGAGGTTGTAGGGGATAATATCTGGGGAGTCGGAGAAAAATGGTCGAACGAAAATGTTTCTTACGAACGCTGCCTTTATTATGAGATATATATTATTGACTTCTAGAGAAAAGTTGTAGCTTGATAATGCCCATTACCGCCCAACGAAGTGGGCACGGGTCGGCTAGTTGATAATAAACATGGTGCATTCAGTTTTGGTATTTCTGAATTACTGTTCTCCCGTAATGTTACTTTATAACTACAACTAGTTGCCATTCGCGACTTTGTACGTTTTAATTTATATTTATGTATACAAGTTTGATAAAAAAAAAATAGTCATTTTTTTATTTCAAAAACCGCTCTGATATTTCTTCAGGGTAGTAAAAAAAACGCTCGTAATAACTGAACCTCTTACATTGAAAGGTCGCGTATTGGAGATTTCTATTTTCCATACAAATACAACAGGTACATTTAATTATTTTTTTAGAAGTCAGTAGCTGTTAAACTAATAATCTGTTTTTGCTAAGCGATATATGATTATATAGCAAATTGAACGCTTTACAAAGCTGTCTTTTATCATTTTACGATAAACCGACTCATTGAAAAGTTATTAAAAACTGAAAGCTATGTTATAATTGCATCAATTTTAAAAGGATCTCTTACAAGCCAGAATGTATGCGACTGTCGGCGATGAATTAGCCATTGTACAGTGATGTTGTTATATTACAGTATGCTTACTATTAACCGTAGCGACGTCATTTTACTGTACCACTATAAAAAAACAAAACATAACAGTGTTTTTTTATTTGTTCTGTAGTCTGTTGCCGTATAGGGTAGCGAGGTCCTATTTCGCGGGCGATCCGGTTTTCGGCTGTACCGTTATATTGGCAGTGTTGTTTGCAAAAATATCGAATGTGTGACAAATCGTAACAATAATATTTAATTCGGACCTTAGATGGTGATACCTCTTTACATAAATTATAAAGGTAGTTAACCTGCACGCGGAGGAGAGGGGCTTGTGTTTTGTTTGTTATATACTATACTAGCTTCTGCCTGTGACTTCGTTCGCGTGGAATAGTTACTTTAGGCTAACGCTAAAACGCAGCGGAAGCTCTGAAAAGGAAAAAAAAACGATTTTGAAACATTCTTCATTGGTGCTCCGCTCCTGTTGGTCTTAGAGTGATGATATTAACTATAGGCACCCTCGATAAATGAGCTATCTAACACTGAAAGAATTTTTGAAATCGGACCAGTAGTTCCTGAGATTAGCGCATTCAACCAAACAAACCCTCTAGCTTTATTTATTTATAATATTAGTATAGATATATACTAGTTATATCGGCATTTTCGCTTGTATTTCCTTATTATTATTATCTGGTAACCAATATTTTAATCGATTATTACTGCCATTGTCGAGTAGGTAATGATATTAGAAGTTTCTTGAGTTTGTTTCAATGAACTAACAAGATGGTGGCCGTCTTGTTAGAACTCTCCAGGGAATATTTGTAGCAAGTCAGAATCCTTGCTCCGTGATATTATTCCTCATTCACTTATGCATAATAACATAACTATATTACGCAAAACACCACCGATATTACAAAAATATAGCCAAATAACACAAGAGTATGAATAAAAATCAAATCCACTATATGACCTTCCAAGATCCCGCCAAAAACTCTTCTTTATTGTTATTAGTAGTGGAAATTCGACCATAATGCATTATGCAAATGGCTCATCAATTGTGTATGAATCGTTGATTATAATAAAAAAAAAGTCCAGACAGTCATAAGAATTAACGACGGAATTGAAAACTCTTTTTTTTTCGAACTGACTACGCTATTGACCTACCAAGTTCTTAACAGCTTCATCGGACTACTAAGGCGAGCGTTTAAGGCACTCAGCTGATTTTATTTGACAACTAGCTCAAGGGTGCACGACACACCTCTGCTTTGGCTGTTGCCTGATACATGCAATTCGCGACCTATCTTTTTTTTTTTATCGTGGGGAAATCCCTTATGGATACACCACCCTCTCGGGGGAAAGAGTGGGTTATGTCCGACTCGCACGGACTAAAACCCCACGGTGTACGTCTTCCGCTATAGTTGGGGCGGCACGAGAACTCTATAGACTTCATCGTGCTGCCCCAGCGGTTGGCCCAGCAGCAAAAGCACCGCCGCCGGGCCCCGTCTTGTTGGGAGACAGCCGTGTATACACCGGCCGTCTCCTCCGTCCGCCGGACCTGTGCAATGGGAAGATGGCCCCCCGACCCATCTTCCCTGGTCCGGTTATAGAGGGAGGAGGCGGTCAAACTGACGCCTCCTCCTGCCCGTCCTCTGTTGGTGGAGACGGGCACTTTGAGGGTCTTGTTCACGGACTCTATCCGCCGCCTCCTTCTGCGAGACGACCTCCTCGCAGAAGGAGGCCATAACATTCCACACATTCTCACTACCGAGCATGGCCGGAACTACGCTCGGCAGCGAGAGATCTTGTCCTACCGCCGCAGTCAACGTGCGACGCTGCTCCTCCCACGCAGCACACTCAGATAGAGTGTGCTGCGCGGTGTCCGGGTCAACGCCGCACTGATGGCATACGGCGGTCGGCTCCCTGCGTGCTATCCGGTGCAGGTACCAACTAAAGCACCCGTGCGCTGTCAGCACCTGCACCACACGGAACGTCAGGGAGCCCCATCTTCTGTTACACCAATCCGGCAGGACCGGGTGGACGTCGTCGATCGTGTATCGACCGTACTGCGCGTCCGCCAGGTCCCGCCTCCACCTTTCCATAACTTCCTCCCTCGTCGCTCTTCTCATTTCCTCTATTTCTCTGGGATCTGGAGGCTCCTCCAACCGTTTCTTAACCGCCGTATATTTATATACGGCGGCAAGCACCTCCGCCTCCTGCTCCCAGGGAAGGGAGCCGGCCAGCACCATGGCCGCCGCTGAGGATACCAAGCATACATACCACAACAACTTTTATATACACACATCAAAAAAGTCTAAGCAACATGCGTGATATTACAAATTTTACCATTTATATTAATTAATTTCTAAGTATTTACTCAAACAAAGTGCGTAGGTAAGAAGTAAACTTTTTTGTTATTGATGACATACTGGCTGGTTGTGAAAAAAAAAATTTGATTATGTTTTGTTTTTTCATAAAATTCAAATGACTGCGAATTTGTTTGAATTTAAGTGCGTTTTAATTGCTACGTTTAGTCTTGATTTTATAATTTTACCAACCATTTAAATAAAGTTACGACAAAATTGAATTTTAAATATTCTTTACGTCATAACACGTCATTTATGGAAGATGAAATGCAAAGAGCTGTAGGGATGTTGCAAACGGGAAGTAATCAATCTCAGGTATCTCGACATTTTGGCATTCATAGAAGTGTTATTTGTCGTCTTTGGCAGCGCTACAATAATACAGGAGAACCCGCTGAACAGCATCCATGCCGTAAAAGGAGTACAACCACTCGGCAAGACCGGACATACAACTGACTGCAAGACGCCAGCCGATGTAACCGCTCGAGAGAAAGTTTGAGGCTACAAATTTCAAGTGGTGTTGATGTAAGTCCTCAAACTGTGCGAAATCACTGCATGAGTAGGCCTACGAGCTCGATGCCCAATCAGGTGCCCACCGATACGTCACGGGAATCGCGCTCGTTATATGAATGGTGTAGAGAACGCATAACATGGACCCAGGAACAATGGGATAAAATTATGTTTTCCGATAGTCGCGATTAGGGTTTAAGCCTGATACAAGAAGGGTGCGAGTGTATCGTCGGCCCGGAAAACTGAAAGGCTCAGGTGCGTTCAGGAAGTTCATCCATACAGCGGCTCAACAGTTATGTTATGGGCGGGTATTATGAAAACAGGCGAACTGAGCTCGTTTTTGTAAATGGAAACATGAATGCTGAAAATTACATTGAGGATATTCTCAGACCTTATGTCTACCCATTTCACAAACCTTTGCTCCGATTTTAGGTTAATGCATGACATTGCGCGTTCCCATACAGCTCGGCGAACCAGTGAATACTTTGCAACGGAGAACATCCGGGTATTGCTCTGGCCTGCACAATCGCCAGATCTCAACCCCATCGAGCACGCATGGGACATGCTCCAGAGACGTGTTTTGAAGGACTTGGACGGAGCGACAACAACCCAACAGCTGAAGGATTTGCTACAATTCCATTGGGAGCGAAAACCGCAAGATGACATAAACAGTCTCATTAATTCAATGAATAATCGTTGCCACAAGTTCTAATAGCAGAGAGCCCATACTTTTATTAAATTTTCTATTCTTTCACAATAAATACATTTTCTTTAATTTCATTTTTAAAAGAGTTTCTTATTATCTTAGTTTCTACAGTATATTCTAATATTTTCATTTCTTTATTAAAAAACTTATAAAGACAACAGCTGTATTTTTACATCATAAACCCAAAAATTATCTATACTATAATAAAACTGTAGCAAGTCAAATCTTACATTAAATATTTTTTAAAATTTTTATCGGGTAGACTTTGTTATCGATATAGAAGCAAAAAATAATCTTTTTACAATTTTTGTCTGTCTGTCTGTCTGTCTGTCTGTCTGTCTGTCTGTCTGTCCCTGTGAACACGCATCACTCTAAAGTACTAACCGATTTTACGAAACTTGGCACAGTGAAACTAATATTACGAGATTACATCTAGGATAATTTTTATCTCATAAAACGCAAGGGATTCTCCAGGATCTGCCTGTTTGTCTGTCCCTTTGAACACGTACCACTCTGAAAGTACTGAATCGATTTTGACGAAACTTGGCACAGTGATAACTAATATTACAAGGTTACATCTAGGATACTTTTTGTTTCATAAAACGCAAGGGATTCTCCAGGATAACAGACGAAAGTCAAAAATTTGTAGTTAATGAAATTTTTGACGGATTTTGGTAAATTTTCATTGTGCTATATATAGCAGACAGATTAGCTAAAAAGATAAGCTATATTTCCCTAAGCTACTTTAAAAAAAATACCAAAAAAAAAGATCGCCGGGATTCGAACCGTCGGCTCCGGCGGACCATATAATGTCCATTACATTATAACTGAGCTACGGCTATACGACATTTCTATGCGTAATTATCAACCACATATGGAAAAAAATATGTGTAAACGAAACTGTCACTTATATGTTACATTTATTTTATTGTATAAAAAATGTTTCTAACAAAGGTGACAAATTTTTTCCTAAAACATAAACCTAGATAATAGTTACATTGCATTGTAAATGAACCAGCTAAGTCTATCAGTACTTGTTTTTCGTATTTATAAAATTAGTTTTCTAAATGTTTTGAGTCTTGAATTAGTTGGGTTCAGGTTTGTGAATCTAAGATTAAAATAAATCAGTTGAGGTGTATGCAGTTATTTTTTTTTTCTCGAACTGACCACGCTATTGACTTAGCAAGGTCTTAACAGCTTCACCGGACTACTGTTTGCAGTTACTATGTTGTATTTATACTAATATTATAATGAGTGGTAAAGTTTTGTTTTCGAGGAATACTTGGTACCTACTACTGGTCTGATTTCAAAAATTTTTTCACTGTTAGAAAGGTATAATATCCCAAGTTCAGTATCTCAGTAAAAAAGGTGGTTTGTATGTCAAAAGTAAAATAAATGTGACCAAATTAAAATTGAATGCAGATTTCACGTATACTTTACAAATTCTTATAAAACAAACAACTAAAACAAAATGGAAATTTAATGTAGATAAAGTTCAACTTTTACAGTATGTTACGTGATGAAGTTACAAGGGGTACTGGGAAGACATTTATCGGCATGTATGTAAGTTAGTTTTGATCTTCACTTTATGACACTACTTTAGGTAATGCTGCAACAATTCTAGGCTTATTTTAAAAGTTTCTCACGTACCAACTGGGTATATGTTTAGCAGTCCCTATAGTTTGGATTCACATTGGATGTGCTGGATAACGCTGCAATAGGGTTTTAGGTTTTTTAAGATTATTTGCGTTTAAAAATACAGTTGAAACCGGTAATAACCGATTTGGTGCAGACGAAGTTGCACGGGCAGCTTGTTTTAAAAAAAAACAACGTAAATGTAAAACCATCCTAAAATTTAAATTAGACTGTCTAACTTTTTTATAGTTATATTTCGTATCGAATAATTTTCTAAACTATTTCAGTTTGATGAGGGAAAAAATAAAACCCTTCCACTTAGATGTGTAAGCGTGCATGCGTGCACGTGTGTGGAGGTGATATGTGTAATGTTGTCGCAGTGATGTAAGGTTTTGTGTCACTGTATCTCGCGAGCAGCGCACTCAAGGGCTCCACGCCGAGGGAACGGACCTAGGCTTGAGCCGCTGCCGAGGGGGGCCTAATCTGGTTCAGATAATTGAAAACTCAAAACAAAGGTGTAACTGAGTACTTTTTTGAATTTTAAAACAATCATAATCTGCATTATTTAAATTTTACAATTTGTTAATTGAAATTATTCACATTAGCCTGGACACATCTATTTGCACTCGGAGCAATAATTGTATACATTTTTATACAGTTTATTAATTCATCGAACATATGTTGGGCTGCATAAGTTCAATACAAAATATCAATATTACAAGGTACTAAGGTCAAGGACATTCCGGAACATTTTTTTATTTATTTATTTTTTCATTTATAATATCAATGCTTGTTTTCTTTATCATTTATCAACACTTGAGCAATCGTATCATAAAATTCTAATTTAAGAGTACACAACTGATAAGGTATCGCTGTATCTTGTATCAGTTTTATGTAGATAAATAGATAATGTAATGAGTGGATAACATTGAACGTGGGAAATAAATTACAACTTTACTATATAATATACATGGCAGAAATGGCTTTATATAAATTGCAATCGTCGATCTTTTTGGCCTTTCTGAATATACCAAGCAGTAAGGCTTGTGCCGAGTTTTATTAATGTACCATCATGAAGATCTGTTGAGTAGGTTCAGAGTGATACGAGGCTAACGTAACGCAAAATTTTTCTCCATACATACCTATAATATAAAGAGGTAAAGTTTGTTTGTTTCTTAGAAGTCTAAGAACTGCTGTATTGATTTCAAAGATTCTTTCAGTAACCCTAACATAATATTGTAAATGCGTATGTGAATTTGTTTGTTTCACGCCTTAACTATCTGACAGATCGTCATGAAATTTTTCCTACACATTGTCAGGAGTACATAAAAGTATACAGGGTACCTTTCACCCTGAAAACAAGTACTTTTCCTGGATTAAGTCAAAAACATTAACGTAAGCAGAAACTAGTTATTTCTTTATTTTTCGAACTGATCACGCTATTGGCCTAGCAAGGCCTTAACAGCTTCACCGGACTATGATAGAAGCTAGTTGTAAAATAAAGTTCTAAAAATAATATAACAAAACTGAACAGATCTAAAAAAAAACAATGAACATTCCAAAATGTAACATGAAAAAAAATACAGTCCCACGGTAACTAAAGAACATGAGTTAAGACTTAAAACTAATGAGGTCACACAAGGAATGAGCAAAAAGGTTATAAATATGGCCCGAAAAATCAATTCCGAACATTGTAAGAACGTCAAAAATGCGAGGTCGTGAACGAAACGAGAAACAAAAGCGCACCTAATTGTTTTGGGAATGAGAATGGTGGGAGGAAATCCCTGGCATCCGAAGGACGATGACGTCACGGATACCTTGCAGGTACGTTTACGATACAGCAGAGTCGCGGTGTATTGGCGTTTGGTATTTTATATAATTCATTTTAATATTTGTATCGTTACATTAGAAAATCAGCTGAATCCAATTTTAGCCGTTCCTAATATTTTACGTTACCTTTCAAGATCTTAAAATTTTGTACACGTAAAATATGAAGCCATAAAAAAAATTAAAAACCTTATGGATGGCAAAATTTAAACTTCATTCCCGGTACCTGGAAATCTTAAAAAATTAAACATGTTTATGAACGATTAAAATTTTGTTTTGCTCATTTTGAAACGTGAACGACTCATTTTATAGTGACGACAATTTCATTACACTTATATAAACTCAGTTATATTTAGTTAAACCACGAACTATCCAAAACCATAAGGCTTTAAGCTCCATACAAACGTATGTAGACCTTATGATGCACTAGTCAATAGACTGTTGTCAGCATTAAAAAAAGCGCGTGTATACTTATATACACGCGTTAGAAGTTATACTTCTTTGGCGTAACAAGATAAAAAAAATTTCAAAAATTTTATCTTTCGCCTTATTCTACGTTTGTAGAAAAAACGACACTAACGATAGAAAAAAGGTATGAATACATTGAAAGTTTTAATACAAAGAAACAAAATGTTGACTATAGCTAACATCGGAGTGTCGGTTTTTCGTGACGGTGTGCGCGCGCATCGTAAAAATTTACTCTCATCGTTTTTCCCTAACGTGCCAAAAGAAGTATAACTTCAAAAAAAAATTAAGATCTATTATGTAAGTATAAACAAAGTACAAAAAAATCTAGCTATTTAGTTAAAACCAAGAAATTAAATGTAATTCAAGATTAACTTAATGGGAAGTTATTTCAAACAATAAAGGAAAATAATAGGTCTTTAGCTATGAAATTGCCGTTCTGCAGTACTGGTCATTTCAAATCAAAATAATTCTTGTTTGGCTAAGAATTCTAATTTCAAATTTATTTTATTTTAAAAACATGGAATTCTTTTTCCAAAAGTATTCATTTGTTTATTGATTAGTGTTACATTTTCATCGCATTTCAATCTTTTTTGTCATCATGGATACGTTAAAAATTCGAGTAATTATGGAATATGAGTACCGTCGTGGCAGCAACGCGGCACAAGCGGCACGCAACATCAGCTCGCTTCCGTTCTGGGAATTTCGACCTGAAAAATGACCCTCGCGGTCGTCCGAAGACTTTGGTCGATAATGACGAATTAAAGGCGATTGTGGAAGCTGATGATACACAATCTACGGCTGAATTAGCAGCAGCTTTCGACGTTAGCGTCAAAACAATATTGGTCCATTTGTGTCAAATTGGAAAGGTAAATAAGCTTGACAAATGGGTGCCCCACGAACTCAATGATCGCCAGCGCGAAGTACGCGTCGAGACGTGCCTTGCACTGTTCAGCAGACACACAAATGAAGGAATTTTGAACCGCATTGTTAACTGCGATGAAAAATGGATTCTGTTTGATAACCGCAAGCGCTCAGCAAGTTGGTTGGATCCTGGTTCAGCACCTAAACAATGCCCTAAACGAAAGCTTACCCCTAGAAAAGTGATAGTCACTGTTTGGTAGTCTAGCGCCGGTGTGATTCATCACAGCTTCTTACCAAACGGGGTGAGCATTACTGCAGATGTTTACTGTGAAGAACTGAACACAATGATGGAAAAGCTGGCACATCTCCAACCAGCATTGGTCAATCGCTCGTCTCCGCTGCTCCTGCACGACAACGCGCGACCTCATACTGCACAGCAGACGGTCTCCAAGTTGCAAGAACTGGGGTTGGAAGTTCTCCGTCATCCGCCCTACTCACCAGACATTGCGCCTACAGACTACTACTTTTTCCAGAATTTGGAGAACTCCTTGGCGGGAAAAAAATTCAATAACCGAGAGGCAGTACAAAATGCCTTTGAAGAATTTGTTGCCTCCCGTCCAGCTGATTTCTTTAAGTAGGGCATCAATAAACTGCCACTGCGTTGGCAAAGATGCATTGATTGCATGGGTGATTACTTCGATTAATACAAATAAAAAATACATGAAAAAAAATAGTTTAAATTTTTTCATACAAAACGGCAATTTCATAGGTAAAGATCTAATATTTAGTTGGAAGTTATTTGAGACACATCGGCGCACAAATACGACTTATCTACTACAAACGTGAGCAATATTTTTTTAAGGCGTTGTGCCGGTTAATTCTATGACAAATAATTTAAAAGCAAACACTGGGAAACTAAAACAAGTAATCTGCACTGATAAGTAAATTTTTATCTTTGTGAAAATCGTTTCTTTGTGCGACTTCTTGGTTCACCTTGAACATATTTCGACGTTCTAATTTAAATGGCAAAGTATTTTATAAAATAATGCGAAATATAAAATTATTATTTACTTTTACGAGCTAGCTTATATTATGTTTAGATATGGCATCATCTTTTATATTCATAGTTGCACTCCTCATATACTTATAGCTGACATTACCAAAGTTACTGATTGGATCGGTTACTAAGATACTATATTGTTTGCATCGGCTGAAAGGTACCGGAGTTTTTGTATGATTAGAAAGCGAATACGTTACTACAATAAAGCAGCAATGCTTTATTTACGCATTGGTTTGTTTTATATATAAATATGCCTGAGAATATCGAAATGAGGTGCATGAAACTGTTCAAGTTAAAGTTCCAAAGACATTATATGGGGTATTATGCTATTTCTAGTGTATAATTTGAAGATTGTAGACTAAGTTTAAAACCTAACTTCAATGTCAATTTCTCGATGTGAAAAATTAACTTCAATACCATTTGCTTTGTGTTTAGATAAAAAAGGCATGTGTGCAGACGTGCAGTTCATATGTGGTAGAAGTTTCGCTTAAATTTCTTATAAAGTATTCATAAAAACGATACACATGAACATTATCATTACGCGGGTTACGACACCTATTCCCAAGTCTTCGTAATACGCTGGTGCACCAAAAAAAATACAAACATATATACATACAACATTAGGATCAGAGCAAGTGAATAGAGAAAACAAAAAATCGTGAATATAAGAATCACTGTATAATGTATTCTATCTCATTCTCTCACACGTTAAATCGTATAGTTGTATATGTTTGTCTCTTTTTTTATCTCTTGTTTGTCACAACGAGTTGTAACTTCAAAAATATAATATTTTTGCTTTGGATATCTAAATTTTCGTATCAATACCACAGATAAATGTATAAATTAGTAATACTTGTAATCTTTATGTGCGGGCTCTATGTAAACCTTATTTTGAAATAATACGACTATATACTTGATAAAAACTACCATAGGTTGAAAATTTGTAGCCAAGCATGTATATATAGGTTATACTTGAGAGCCAGTCCCGCCTCTAGGTTTTAGCGTGTTTACATCTTGGACCACATCATTAATATCAGATGAGTTTGAGGTCAAACGCTAGAACCTATAATGTATACATAAAATCGTTTAAGCCTTGTGTTTGATACAATAACAAAACTACAGGAAAACCCCTGTAACTGTTTTAGTCTATCGTTAAAAGAATATGCTAAATGGACCACATCACGTTATGTTATACAATACATCGTGCATACAATGCAGACTGATAGAGTTAACTTATATAATTATTTTTATAAAATAAAATGTGATAATTTGCATCAATGTCAGAATAATACTCCTTTGTTTGTTCAAATTGTATACACATATTTGTTCATCTATATAAAACCTAATTTGAGCGGAAACGCGAGTTAGTTTTAGCCCACACAAAACCATTGATCTATTTTAGCTTTTGATAATACCACTAGAGGTTTTTTATACTATTTTTTTTATACTTTAGTCACTGCCATGTTCCTATGTTTGATTTTTTTCATAAATAAATTAATACAAGAACTAACAGTCTTCCAAAATCATAAATTTTCCCAATTATATCGCTGTTTTCAGATATCCAGCAAATAAAATTGACGAATAGAACAAACGAAAGAAGCATGTAAAAACATAGCCAAAGTTCTCTTATACTTATATATTATTTTGAAAACAAAATAAAATTAAGCCCGGCTCAGATTTGATAGGTATTGCGTAGGTACCATTTTATGTAGGTATAATTTGCCCGAGCTGTAGTTATCTCCTTCACACTCTGTTCTAACGATTTATGTGTAAAATTAATAATATTAATGGTCGCCAGGGATTGAAAATTGAAATGGACCAAAATAATAACAAAGTTTTTTCTTCACATAATATTATTATCTGCATTTCTTTTTGCTTTTTTCTGTAGATGGTAACAGCTGTATACAGAGTCTATAGAGTACTGGACAAATATTGTATATTGAGACAGTAAGAAGTGTGAAACAATAGTATGAGAAGAAACGAATTCTAAATATCTTTTTTTGAATAAAATAAAACTCGTCAATAGCTTCTAAACAAAAAAAAAACCACGGTGTCTTAAAGACGCACGATAGAAGTGAAACTTTTGTATTACAGGGACACATTTTAATTATTCATCAATCTCTTTTAAATATCATACATTCTATCGCTACACAACCTGAACGCAGTAGACACAACCACGGACAACGAGAAAGAAAGAAAGCGAGAAGAGCGTGTCTCACTGTTCTCCAATACGCTAAATACTAAGTCGTGTCATCATTAAAATTACAATAACCCTCGATAGACTAAACCGATTTTAGTGAAACCAAGACCAAATATTACTCGAATATGCTTTATGATTTCATTGTTTTTTATCGTGAACGGAGTATTTTAGCAGTGATGGGTGTTCAAATAATCAGACAGACATTTCTAAAAATGATTGAAATGTATTTTATTACTTATTCTTAGACACTTGCAACATTTTTTGACACAAAAATATAAAAAACAGACACGTTAGATTTACATACTTATTATATGTATAGATTAAAAAATGCAAATCGAAGGCCAATCTACGTCGATCCGACAATAATCAAGTTATGTGGGTCACCCGAGGAATGCCACCCAGCCGGCCGCTCCCACCTGTGCGCACACTACTGCACTCTGTGTTTGCATGATATGTAATACAAAGATGAGCCGCTCGCTATAAAACGGCTTATGATAAGCGACACTATAAAACTGACCGGCTTAATATTAATAGAGAGAAAAAATAAACACAAATTCTGTTTGTCATAAAAATATTAAAAAAAAAACATGAATTAGGATTATATGTGATTTGATACAATTTCTTTTATTATTATTATTTGCTTTGTTACATGACTATGAAATGAAATCAAAAAAATTTTTTTTTTTATTTAGGCTGTAAGAAAGCGCTTATGAACGTCAAAACTCGAAAACTACCACCGGGTTGGGAAAACAACCCAGTCATCGAGAAGAACCGGTAACAAACTCGATCGAGTTTATCTTTTTAGCATATTTTAAATATATTACACGTTACAATCGTTTTTATTGGATGCGCAGAGAATCAGGTTTACAATGGTAACATGCTAAGCTCTAAAATGTAGCTAAGACACCTACTGGATGTTTGGCGACAGATTTTCAACGCATTAAAAAACGCCCTACCCATCTACAGTTTCAATAAAATCAAAAATTACACGAAGGTAATGTATGATGCCATCATTCAAAAATCAAACGCGGTCGAAGCTACTATCGATTGCTAGTTATATACATATATAGTATAAAATTCCTTTCTAAAAGGATATTCTCTATATTCGTACTATTTAAGAATTATAAAGAGCTTTAACTATGAAAATCCACTAGAATCTCTGTAAATCGAACTTCAGAGGAAACACCAAAGAGTACAGTTATAGTGTTTTCGATTTAAGCAGATTTCACAAAAAAATAGTCGACTTGTACGGTGTTATTACAAAAAAGTTAAATATGTATTGAATACTTGCTTTAAAAAGGTGTCGAATTAAATGCACCGCGCTCGCCCTTCGCGTTATCCTTTTTCGCAAGTCTAATCTAACGTAACAATAGCGAGACAAAAGAGCAAGATGGCGAACATTCAGCGACCGCGGTGCATTAAATTCGAAACCTTTTTAAAGCAAGTATTCAATACGTGTTTAACTTTTTTGTAATAACACCGGTAGAGTTTAACATTAATTCTTACTCATTTTTAGTTAACGTTATTGGCAAATTGTTAAAATCACTATCTTATTTTACTTCCAAGTTATAGAGATAATTAGTTTCAAATGACGGAGTTAGTAGTAGATTCTAAAATCAAACATCGCTATGTTCAAGTTATAAATGTCCAATTTATTTATACCTGTTATGGAGGGAAAATATGTTCCGAAATTACTTCTAGGAACTCAAATATTTCGACTTACAGGGGTTGGAAATTTCGATTAAAGAGGTTTTCGTCTTATCGAGGTTCGAGTTAAAGAGTTTCTACTGTAGTACGTAAACACGCGAAAAAGCCATCTAAACTTTAAAATATTTAGACATTCTAACTTGTTATGTACATACAACGCCATGTTAGCTCACTCGTCCTTAAGTGAAGAAATGTTTGCTAATTTTAGCACGCCTGTGTCGCTCAATAATATGCACATCCAAGTATTTGCAATATATATACATTTTGAAATACATATGAATGCAAATTAACATAACCCGAAAATGTAAATTTTAGAAGAAAAACGGTTAACTCGTAAGACGAGATGATTTTGCGTGTTATTTTTTTAAATATAAGCGAACAAACATTTTTATTAGCTAAGCAATTAGCTTTGTCCGCGGTTTCACTCGCATTTTTTAAATATTTATTGCTAGTATTATCTATACTACACTATATCTATACTAATATTAGAAAGCCGAAGAGTTTGTTTGCTTGAACGCGCTAATCTCAGGAACTACTGGTCTGATTTGAAGTCGTTCAGTGTTAGATAACTAATTTTTCGGGGAAGGCTATAGGCTATATATAT
Organism: Antheraea yamamai; assembly: GCA_036509395.1. Lineage (NCBI taxonomy): Eukaryota > Metazoa > Arthropoda > Insecta > Lepidoptera > Saturniidae > Antheraea > Antheraea yamamai. Next base: position 8,722,621 of record AP028447.1, read on the forward strand.
CATCACGCGAAGACCAATAGAAGCGCAACACCAATGGGGAACGTGTCAAAATCGGGTTTTTTCCTTTTGAGAATTTCCGCTGCGTGTTAGCGTTAGTCCAAAGTAACGATTCCACGCGGACGAAGTCGCGGGCAGAAGTTAATTCGTATATAAAAGGCTGAATATAAAAAAGTTCAGTACTTTTATTCTCCTTTATGTGTCAACTGATTTTCTTTAATTGTTTTAAGCGAATCTTCTTATGGAGGAGGGCTTTGAAATTCTGATCGGTCTTTTTGTGTCACGAAAAGCGGCGAGGATAAACACCTGTTTCGGGTATAGTATTGAAAACACCGGTTTTTGTTCGATCACCGAAGTTAAGCACTGCCTCTTATATTTATACTGTGGCTACACTACGCGTGACTAGTCGGAAGCACGCGCAATACGTCAAGAGCATGTCGAGGTCACCGGTGACGCGAACCCATAAGTTTATCCCCTAGCAAGATTTAAAAAAAATACTATAGTCGTATTTCGAATTATAACATAATGGATATCTAGTAAATATTCTTCATGTTGAGATATGTACGTACGTACTAGTTTTTGATGGCAGCTGCGCTCGCGCTAATATCGGTTCAACTTACTTAATACCTACTTAATAACATTTGTGGATAACAATATAAACCAACATTGCTTCACGTGATGTGCATTCAGAACACTACAAAATAAACAACCGACTGCTTTTCTAACCTGTTCTAAGTTACGTGCAAATCATTTCATAGAAAATATTCCATTTTATATCTTTCAATGTAACTCCTGTCGTTTCTGGTTTGCCGGTACGATTTGTTCTGAATTTTAAACGTTCGTCTATGAATTAAATACACGATGCATTATGCATGCATTGTACTGGAATTTAAGGATTAATTCAGTTTAAAGCTAGATGTACTAAACTTATCATATATCTATATTAGCAACCGCCTGGGAATTCGTCTGTGTTTTTATGTTTATAAATGTCTAGTTTCTGCCTGCGACTTCGTGGAATAGTTAGTTTGGGCTAATGCTAATAAAACCCCGATTTTGAAACATTCTTCATTAGTACTCCGCTCCTATTGGTCTTAGCGTGATGATATATAGCCTATAGCCTTCCTCGAAAAATGAGTTATCTAACACTGAATTTTTCAAATCGGACAACTAGTTTCCGAGATTACCGCGTTCAACCAAACAAACACTTCAGATTTATAATATTAGTATAGATATATATAGATTACACCTTACATTATCTTCGTGTATTTCTGTTTATAATGCTTATCAAGATATGTATAAGTTGGCTATATATTGGCTAATTTAAATACTATATTTAAAGATGACAATAATAAGTAATATCTTTGTCCCATTCGCACTTGACCGAGCTTATGAGCGTGACATGGACTGATAATGTTTTTTGTTTGCACATGCTCAAGATACTGCGCATCATCTGTGTTTATTCTACCTAATCTACCAATAGAGCTACCATATGTATCATTGATAATAATGGTAATGAACAATAAACAACAATTCCGAAGTCGCGGATACAAGTTATTTACAATGTTTCTTATTTGTCCAATATGCGTTCCTATAACTGCGTTGAACCTTTGATGATTTTTTGCATGCACGCCCGCGAAGGTTTCAAATTTATTATAAACCCTGTACATTAGATGGCGTTAAAATCATATTATTTCGAAGGCACGTGTTTTAATTTTTTATGTCATAGCAGGCAAACGAACAGGTAGGTCAACTGATGTTAAGCGATCACCACCGTCCATAGACACTAACAACACCAAGGGAGTCGAAATTGCGTTGCCAGCCTGTGTTTGGGGGAAAGGGAGGGAGGGGGAGAGAAGAGGGGAGGGGAGTTGAACCTCCAACGCTCTCCACTAACCGAACGAAACGCAACAATGCAAGCACTGTTACGTCACGTCGGTTTTCTATGAGAGGGTGGTACTACCCCGGGCGCGCCGACCCATTCATACAGAAACCAATAATAACTTCAGCGTGGCTCTACCACCTACTAATTTAGAAGATTACTGAGTAATAGCCGCAACTTCGTTTGCGTTCTTTATAATCTTAGTAATATAGTTATTTTATGAGCAAAATAAAAAATAATAAACTCTAAACCGCTTGCCCCACTTCGCTACGACAAGTAAACATACGTCAGCGTAAGCGTAGTGTTAATAAAAATCATATTTTCTTAAAACTTTAATAACTTTAAATTAAATTATATTATCGTGATAATTTTTTCTTCAAATAAAAACCATATAACTAAGAAGTTAAACTATAAAAATTATTAAAATCTATGCAGTAGTTGTTGAGTGATGCGTTCATAACGGTAGATCTTTGTCATTATGTTTATATAGATGCCATATAGGACTTTTAGAGTCTAAAGAAATTATGAAAAAAAAAATTGAACATAAATTTCTCTGCAACGAGACAGTGTTGCACCGCTGACAGCTTAAACGATTGCTTTGTCGTTGCCACTGCACTGAGTATTGTAGGTTCAAATTCCACATAGGTAAAGTATTTGTGTGACTCAGAAATGATTTTTCTATATGTGAACAAATTAAAAAAAAAAAATCATCACAGACGATTACTTAGCTATGCAGCACCCAATGATTCATTACTTCTGACTGACACAGATAGTATAAATTAGGGTGGAGTGAAAAAAACAAATTTTTTTTTTTCTTAGCCTGGGGGTCAAATTTGTAGCTTATAAAAAACAAAAATTTTTAAAAAATCATCACAGACGATTTCTTAGCTATGAAGTACCCAATGATTCATTACTTCTGACTAACACAGCTAATATAAATATTTGATTGCAAAAAAAAAATTTTTGAAGGCGTTCTAGAAACTTCAGAGTATCCTCTTTTATGCCAATTAAAAATCACAAGTTAAAAAAAAATTTTTGTGACTATTGTTTTAATTTAAAAAAAAAATCCCAAAAAGTACCATTCCTCTTTAGGGCACTAGAATAAAATTTGAGTTGGAAATGATCATAATTGCCAGTTCTTAGATGTTTTAAGAGATTCAAAGACAAAAAAAAATTTTTTTTTTGCAACCAAATATTTTTACTCGTAATTAATTTTAAAAATGAGTGGGCTGCTCAAAATTTTTTGTATAATTTTTTTTTTTTTTTCAAAAATTTTTGTTTTTTATAAGCTATAAATTTGACCCCCAGGCTAAAAAAAAAAAATTTGTTTTTTTCACTCCACCCTAGTATAAATCACAGTCTAAATTATATAGAATCAATGATATCATAAGAAAATCAAAAGGGTATGTGTAATATTGAATCTTGTTATTATAAGCCGTAATACTCGATTTTAGCACTACACTGTTTATCAGATAACGACAGCACACACGAGATAATATAACGTGTAAACAATAGCAGATAACACACAATGGCTTTGGTTTTGTTTGTTACAGCTTTTAAACTATGGAACATGTAATTTTTATCTATAACCTTTTGTATAGTCCGATAGTTGTGAAGGAAGGGGAGAAGTACACGTTTAAGCGATATTTTTGTTCTTAGCGTAGATTTGTCCTCAATTCTTTGATTACTTTTAAAAAAACCCCTAAGGTGCAAGCCCTATGTCAGTATGGACTTAACGAACACAATTAAAGGACACAAACTAGCCATATACTTAGAAAGATCGGTTATAGGCCACATAAACATAGGCCTCATAGCATAAGTTAAGTCACAGAAGCACTGGTCATATGGCTTTATTGCCAACGAAGGACAACAATCTATATATAAAAGCGCACATTGTAGTTGACATTGATTCTGATATATACCCTAAATTTGCGGTTTTGGTGCCGGCGTTTTGTAATTTAAGTTACAATTTATTTTTTTCTGAAAATAGTATTTAAGAGGGGTTGTTTACTTTTACGGTATTATTAGCATAAAAATTGGCAACACTGGTCGTCACAGATAAAAGCAGAGCGGGAATTTTTGGTACAATAATAATCGAGTAATAAATTTAAAAATAAAAATATGGAATCCAATAAATCTGTTATGCATTTTACGTAACTTCAAATATTATTTATTATAAACGAGCGTGGAATATATTTTTATGTTTTATAATAGCTAGATGTCGCAACCGATAGTTGCATGTGCAGAATAAGAGAAAGCAAACGAAATCAAATTTATTGCATAGTAAGCTCGATTGCAAGATACCGCACCGTTTTAGATCATTGGTGATTGACAATTGTTTTTAATTACCGTGTATAACGTTATTCGGCGGGAATCCGGAATTAGCGGCCATTTTGATTTTATGTCATAATGTTTGTTTTGACATTGACTTAATACGAACAAGTACTAGATGTGACACCGTTTTGTATTTAGTTTTTACTGTCGAAGAAAATGATAAAAATCTTCCACTTACAATACGATCATATAATGGACACTAGCTGTGCCCACGACTTCGTCCGCATAGAACCTTATGTAAAAAACAGTGATTAAATAAAGTCATCTGGGTGTACTAAGTCCATCTACTTATCTACCTTGCTCTTGTACTTACGCCGCGTCGTCATTATAATTACAATAACTTTTCATAGAGTGGACCGATTTTAATGAAACAAAGACTTAAGTTATTCTCGAAGATATGCATTATGATTTTCTTGTGACTCCAGTAATTTAGCAGTGATGCGCGTTCATACAAACAGACAGACAGACAGAGATTTTAAAAAATGAATTATGTGTATTTTATTACTTATTCCTAGACACCTGCAATAATTTAGTTCACGTAAATCGAAAAAGTACAGGCACGTTAGATTTACAGTTATATATTCCTTTTCCCCCCCCCCCCCTTTTTTTTTTTTTTCTTTTTTTTTTTTTTCTTTTTTTTTTTCTTTCCTTTTGTGTTTTTTTAGAAGTTATACTTCTTTGGCGTAACAAGATAAAAATCTTTTCAAAAATTTTATCTTTCGCCTTATTCTACGTTTGTAGAAAAACCGACACTAACAAGAGAAAAAAGGTATTTAATACATTGAAAGTTTTAATACAAAGACATTAAAACAACAAATACAAGGAAACAAAATGTTGAATATAGCTAACTTCAGGGTGTCGGTTTTTCGTGACGGTGTGCGCGCGCATCGTAAAAATTTACTTTCATCATTTTTTCCTAACCCGCCAAAAGAAGTATAACTTCAATAAAAAAATGCGATTCTCGGATGATATCCGTCAATACTATATCTATACTAATATTATAAAGCTGAAGAGTTTGTTTGCTTGAACGCGCTAATCTCTGGAACTACTGATCCCAATTGAAAAGTTAGTTGTTAGATAATTCATTTATCGAGGAAGGCTATAGTCAGTATATCGTCACGTTAAGGCCTAAAAGGAGCGGAGCACCAAGAATGTCCTAAATCGTATATATAAATCGTGGTTAACGTACGTATTATTTATAAATATTTTCACTTTCTACGTAAACGAAGTCGCGAGTTATTGTTAGCGTTAGCCCAAAGTAACTATTCCAGGCGGTCGAAGTCGCGGGAACAGCTAGTGAAACTTCGTAATGTGGAAATGAAAATAGGAAGGGGTCGAAATTGATTTTTAGTGAAATCATATTGTTTCTTTAAGACAAACTTTATTAACATTGCTCACAATTCACAATTGATCGCATCTTTTAATTATCATTTTCGAGTGGAGAAATATCCAAATCTATAACATTTACAATGGGATTACGATAACTAAAGTAAGATACGAAATGTTTGATTATTTTTCTCGCTCTGTCTCTTTTTATTCCTCCTCCCCAGGAGCGTTGAACGTTTAACGCAACAGTGCTTTTATACCCCCTCCGTAGCGTTAAACGTTTAACGCAACCTCGTTGGAAGTCGCATTAGAAGTTTCACTTCAAAAACGAACGAGCCAACAACAAAAGCTTTTAAATATATATATATTTTTTTTAAATAATACTTAAATGGTGTTTTGATTGGCGTAAAAATTGCTCTTTCTATTACTACTAATATTATATAGAAGCCTGCGCAAAAAGAATTTAAAATCAGCACGGCTAAAAAATGTACGATTACTTGTTTGAGACACGTATTTGGTAATACTTGAACAATGGTTGCCGCCTACTGAATTTGAATGAACCACAGCATATTTCTTAACCTTTTAAATATAATAATAATTCCACTGGCATACGCACGGTACGTACGTAGCTTGCCTTATAGAGATTATGTGTGTTTGTTGAGTTCTTCAAGCTCGGGTCAAGGCGATATGAACCAACCAGGTCTTATGAGTATTAAGAGATATATTATATACTAGCTTCTGCCCGCGACTTCGTCCGCGTGGAATAGTCACTTTGGGCTAACGCGAACACGCACCAGAAGCTCTCAAAACGAAAAAACTCCGATTTTGAAACATTCTTCCTTGGTGCTCCACTCCTACTGGTCTTAACGTGATAATATAGCATATAGCCTTCTTCGATAAATGAGCTATGTAACACTGAAAGAATTTTTCAAATCGGACCAGTAGTTCCTGAGATTAACGTGTTCAACCTAATTACTTTCTATAAAACTACAGATATTAAAATTACAATAACTTATGATAGAATGGACATTTTTTTTTCTCGAACTGACTACGCTATAGACCTAGCAAGGTCTTAACAGCTTCACCGGACTACTTAGAATGGACCGATTTTAATGAAACAATGACTAAGTTACTCCCGAGGATATGCTTTACGACATTCTTGACGTGATGTTTTATTGTGAACTCAGTACTTTATATTTTATTACTTATTCCTAGACACCTGAAATAATTTTATTCACGAAAATTGAAAAAGTACGGACATGTTAGATTTACATTCTTATTATATGTATAGACTAGCTGTGCCAGCGTGGAACGTAATGTAAAAAAAGACTAATATAATCATTTGAATTTATTAAGTCCAATTATTATTTTTTTTTTTTTTTATTTTTTAAAGTTTTTTTTTTTTTTTTTTTTTTTTTATTATAATTTTTTAAAAATAAAATTTCTTTCTTTACTATAACCACACATTTTTTTTATCTACTTTTCTTTCATACTTAAGTAAAACACCAGCAATATTACAAGGTCTATAGTCAAAAAAATACGTGCGTGTATCAGTGTACACACGTAAGAAGTGAAACTTCTTTATGACATCATTTTTCGAAAAATTATCTACTATATTTACAACTTTACAGAAAGAAAGAAAAACGGAATCTGATCATTGTGAGTGCACATTTAGAAAAAAAAACGGAATCTGATCATTGTGAGCCCACCTTTAGAAATAAACATGGCGCGTAACGGAAAAATGTACAGAAATTAAGATGCCGCGTAACAGAAAAACGTTACATACGTTTTTACATGCTCTAAAATTCCTCCCTACGTCGATAAAGAAGTTTCACTTCAATAACAGAAAATTATGAATAAAATATAAAAACCACTACATGACATGACAGACTAAGTACTCGCCAAAACTCACTCAGCAATCTTACGCATAATATTCTCTAAAGTTTAATACAAAACAAGATTAAAATATGATTATAGAAATCTAATATTGCCATTTATTTATGTTGTTGTATATGATATAATACATAATACGAATTTATACCAATATGTGTGTGTTGTGCATCTATATTCAGAGCGGTCTGTAGTCATTTTGTAATAAAGTTACCTGGCAACATTTAACTGTCATTCAATTGTCATAGCTCGACAGAACGACTCCACACGTCGTCGATTGTACTTTTGTATACTTTTAACAATTAAGTACAATTCATTTCCTTATGTGAATATGAATTGATTAACTTTAAACCAGCGTAACGAGCGGGAAGTATGACGAATAGATATTTATAAATAAAGGTTTCGATTCATCGATGTTATGAAAAAGAAACTAATTCCATTTTTTTTAATAACAACACTAAAGCTTGTCAGTTGCAACTAAACAGAAAAATATAAAATAAAAATTGGTGAACAAACTAAGGAACTACGAGTTTTTGACGGGATTTTTGTCTGTTATTTATTTTTTATTTTTTTATCGTAGCTCGGCAAAATGACTGTACTGTGCCTGATGGTAAGCACAGTACAATCCAAAAACAATGGTGACTACCGAGAGACATACTATCCATCGCCGGTCGCCGCTGTCATGCCGGCCTGCGTAAGTATCTCTTCACGTTGCGCTTGAAGGACCCCATGTCATAGGAAGGAGGAAACACACTGGCCGGGAGATTGTTCCATAGCTTCACGGCACGGCAAAGATAAGATGTTGCGAACTTTTTAGTTCGTGCCCAGATAGGATTTACCGTAAAACTGTGGCTCCGAAGACCAGCGCGCGTGGTGCGATTATGAAAAGGAGAGGAAGGGATCAAGTTATGTAGTGGATTTTATATTTTATTCATAATCTTGTGTTACTTGACTCTATATTGTGTAAAATTGGTGGTGTTTTATGTAATATAGTTTGTTCATTGTGCATAAGTGAAGTGAATGGAAAATAATACCACCGACCATGAACTCTGAGATGCCACAAAAACTCCATGGAAAGTTCTAACAAGAGAGCCACAATCTTGTTGGAACATTGAATTAACTACTCGACAACGGAAATTAACAAACACTCTGGGTGAGAGAAACGAAATAATTCAGACAAAGAAGATGGTACGCTACTATTAACAAGGACATTTCTTGAAAAGATGATAAAAGAATATGTACGAAATATTGTATAGAAGATTTAGCGCTTATGCCTTTATATTAACTTGGACACGGAAGAAAATTGGTTAAAGGATGCATAAGAAATACCTATATTGACAACTTCAGAATTGGCAGTATGGATTAATTCTTTCGCCTGTCCTATTGGACGAATATTATTACTACTACTACTAAGGAACTACCTTCGCTTATTTATATATGGATTGTAGGCATGTAACTGGATGAAGCATTGACAACAAGATCTGAGATTAGGCCACCGATTAATAGTAGAAATAACATTTTAAATATTAGAAAATAGTCTTTAGAATTAATTTAAGTCAGCTTCACAAAAAATAAGCCGTTGTCACGCTCGATTTAGGATAATACACAACAATAAGTTAAAATAAAGCAAAGGAACAAATAGAATAAAAATAAAAAGATGGCGCGCACTATTTGGTTAAACAACGCGGTGTGATGTCGCGGATATCCGAGGTTGTTTTTACGTAAATAAGGCTGTGTTAATTGTAGCGTATAAGTGGCGTTAACTTCGTTCTAAGTTGTAGTAAGTATGACAATCATAAAAACATTAGGGAACTGATTAAAAAAAATGATTGATAAATTGGTATAACAAGAATTCGCGGTAATTAATACTGTCGCACCATTTTGAACGTGTGGTGATTTTTCTACCCGCTCGTTACCGAGACAAAATATAACTTTCCTAGTAAAATTATACACAATCATCTATTCCGTAGGCACTCTATTTATTAGTGTTATCGAATCCGTACTGCGATTTAGAAGACAACAGGAAGCGTCGGATCAAACAAATACTGCAATGTTTTATAATTCTCGGTGAATGAAAACCTTATTTTGTAATTCCAGTCAAGGTATTTTGTAATATTCCTTTATAACTCGAACTCTGTTCTGTCAATAATTCTGTTTTTCGCTAAAGGAGAACATTATAATGAAACCCTGGCAATCACCAGATTATAAAATTTGCAAATGTGTCGCGGAGCATTTAATATATTCAAATAGTTATATCACTTCATAGTTAATCCCCCTCGTAGTTACCCTGCTATCATCTTCGGACAATCAATAATGAACAACAATTGAAAATACTAAATCTACAAATTATATTTTAAAACAACTTACAATTCAACTTTCATGCTATTTAAATCAAGTTATTTTCGGTCCTTACTAGTTTTAAAAAATAACCTCAAATATAACCTTCGTTAATATTACACTATCAAAACTCGTTTGAATTTTAAAATTCTTCTTATAGCTCATTTGGATTAATTGATTTTATTGATAATATATGAAATAAAACAAGTTTGGAATCTTTAATAAATACGACGAGAATGTTAATTTGGCGTGATTTAAATGTGGGAGATTTTGAAGTTGTCATCTAAAATTAGCTTCTGATTGGGATCTACACATAGTGAATTAAACACATATAAAACTGGTTACTAGTCATTACCAGTCGCCAGTATTAAGTACTTTTTTGGCCTTCGCTATTAGTCATCATAAGTATAAAATCGTGAATACATTTGAAAACTGTTAATTAAATATGCAATTATAAATAACTTAAGATTAATTCACTGTAATTTTTCTGTCTATAATTTATTTTACTCCGCCATTTTGTGCGATCAATCACGACGCAGTTCTCCTACGCACACGTCACCAAAATGGCCGATAAGTTTTCAAATGGCATTGCCTTCACTATTAATTGTCGAAAATATAAAAATCGTGAATCGTTTAAATTTATAAAAAGTATTAATTAAATACACGGTTATAGATAACGTAAAATTAATTCACGGTATCATCTCTAATTATAATTTATTATACGGCGCCATTTTGAACGAGCCAATCACGACACGATATACCTTTCTATGCGTCATTAAAAAATTTGTAACCTCTTCTAAGTTATGCACATATTACTCCATGTTTTATTGACATAAATACTTTATGATGAAAACTATTGAATACGTGTTTTTTTTTTCTATACATATTATAAGAATGTAAATCTAACGTGACTGTACTTTTTAGATTTTTGTGAAAAAAATTATTGCAGGTATCTAAAATAAAATACATTAGAATTAGAAATGTCTGTCTGTCTGTTTGTTTGAACACGCGTCACTGCTAAAGTACTGCGTTGGCGATAAAATTATAAAGCATGTCTTTTAGTAACATTTAGTCTTGGTTTCATTAAAATCGGTTCACTCTACCAAAAGTTACTGTAATTTTAATGACGATGCAACTTAAGTACGAGTGAAAACTAGATAAGTAAATGGACTTAATACATTCAGATGATTTTGTTAGTTACTATTTTTTTACAATACGTCCCACGCGGCCGTAGACGCGGGCACATCTAGTACTCAGTATATCTAAATCAACGATTAAGGAATATAAATCGAACATACAATTAAACGTAATTATCTCCGAATAGCTAAATAATAAGTTATAATTAGACACATCTAACAATAAACGTCAAGGACCGGTTTATGCTAGTTTTATAGAAATTTGAGCATTGTATTCAAATATAATATAATTTTCTTGTTATCCTCTTTTAACGACGGCATTAAATACAATCGAAATAAATTATATACAATTTGATATAATGATATAAAATATACCTCTACGGGGTATTTCAAAGTCTTTTGAAGGGTAAAGGTGTTTTTACACATTCTGTGCTAAGTTGAATACAAACCGTTTATGTTTGTTTTGTTCTTTATATATTTTGTGTCATCATCGTCGATACTGCGAGAGACTGTCATTTCTGACCTTGAGGTCAACTGTTTGAAAAGGCTATTAAGAGACGGATTATAGCGGTAATTTCGGATTTTTTTAGGAAATATTTTAATATCCGTTACCAAAAGTTTCCGAACTTGGAAAGAATATAGTAAGTATTTTGAAATTATTGTTTGATAATGGTCAATTAGTATGTATTGGCTGGTGGCTTAAACATCACAGTTTGACAAGACGTTTTTTTTTAAATAAAATGATTGAGTTTCGCAGTAGTGTGCGCATTAGTCAAAAACTACTGAAGAGATATCGAGGATTTTTTTTAATTTTAAATCTTAGACACTTGGTTCTTATCGAAAAGAAATATTATCACAACTTGATTTAATATAAAGTTTCAATAAACTATAATTTTTATAAACACTACGTGTAAAGTTTTAATAAACCACGCATTGTGATGTGTGTTTTCTTGCCGTGGAGAAGTGGGCCAAACGGTGTGATGCGTATGCGCAGGAAAAGCAAAGGAATTCGTGGTTATCAACTAATTTTTTGTATATTTTTAATTACCTAAATATTAAAACATGAATGTGACAATGAACCAAACCGACGATATAACGACTTGAGGCCTCCTTGTATAACCTAAAATTTTGTGACAACAATCTTGAAAAGAGTGAAAAAGGAGTAAAGTAATCCTTTGCATAAGAAACCTAAGATAAAAGCTAATATTAGATAGCAGAATCACTTGCAGTTTTTTTTTTGTTTTAAAGGTATTTTCAGTTATAGGTACAGTAATACGTCTTAAAGAACATTACAAATTCGTATGTATTTATGACTAGCCTCTGCCCGCGGCTTCGTCCGCGTGGAATAGTTCCTTTGGGCTAACGCTAACACGCAGTGGAAGTTCTCAAGAGGAAAAAAACCCGATTTTTAAACATTCTTCATTCGTGATCCACTCCTATCGGCTTTAGCATGATGATATATACCCTCCTCCTACCTATAACCTTCCTCGATAAATGAGCTATATACCACTGAAAGAATTTTTCAAATCGGACTGAATTACCTGAGATTACCTCCTACAACGTCACAAACTTTACCTCTTTATTTTTTTTTTTTTTTTTTTTTTTTTTTTTTTTTTTTTTTCTTTTCTTTTTTTTTTTTTTTTGTTTTTTTTTTTTTTTTTTTTTTTTTTTTTTTTTTTTTTTTTTTTTTTTTTTAAATTTTTTAAATTTAAATAAAAATATTTTTTTTTTTTATTTTTTAATTTTCCTCCCCTTTATTTTTTTTTTTTTTTTCCATTTTTTTTTTTTTTTTTTTTTTTTTTTTATTTTTTTTTTTTTTTTTTTTCTTTTTTTTTTTTTTTTTTTTTTTTTTATTTTTTAATATTAGTATAGATAATGAAATAGTTTTACGGGTTCTAATAGTTCTAGGTATTCTGTAATATATTCATGTAGTTATATGGAATAAAAAATAAGTAAAAATAACCATGTTATTCGATCATCGGCACAGTGTTTTTGCATCTATTCAAGGTTGAGAACTTGAATCTGATGAATTGTACAAGGAAACGGAGGCAGCAAACTTGTCGAGGTTGCCGTATTGTCAGGTTTTTTTATTATTGATTCAAAGTGATTATCGTGTCAAGTTCTTATTACTTAGATCATCTGAATCATTCCGATTTTGTATCTGTTTTTTCCTTCATCGTAAAGTGTATTTAAGGGCCTACAGCTTCCCTATTAAAAGCGAGATAACTATCCAATTCAGAACAACTGCTTTCCTTTGATTGATGTTAAACATTTTTGGCTACTTTAGGGGTAAAATTCCAAAGTTAAATTCTATTGCAACTTCATATATGTCGATATAATGTTAATGATCGAAAAGTAGCTATTCCTACCACCCAACTAAGACTGAGTGCAAAGCTATATAAGACGTAGCGCAAATGGAGTGAGGAGCGTAGTCCGATGAAACTGTAAAGACCTGTCCAGGTAAACAACGCAGTCAGTTCCAGAGAAAAAAAGGAGTGGGGAGTATTGTCCCTGGGGTCATGGGACCGTTCCTATAAGGTCTAACTATTTAAGAATAATTGATATGACGGTACCCATTTAGAGGCAGCTTCTCATGGGACTTCTCTTCATGAGGTCACCCGTAAACATATTACCCTTGACGGTAACGAGATTGATAATCTTACTACGTCATATATGAACAGTTAATCGTTCCGGAATATTTTGGTCTATTTAACAGAATATTTCGAACTGTAGAGACTAAATGTTGTGAAGTATTTAGTAGTAAATAGTTTTATTACACTAATGTAAGTTATAAACAAGCACATATATCACTCTCAAAAGATTAATTGTGGCCACGGATTCAGTAAATGTCTTAAAATGTTGTCACTTATGTTTGTAAGCAATATAAACATTAATCTGTTCAAAATGATTGAGTTACAAACCCTAATAAATTTACACACGGCAATTTAATCGATTCTCAATACATTATACGAATTTATGTTTTATTGTTAGCTGAGATTCTGGTCGAATTTATGTTTAAAATATACAGTATATGCCAAGAGTCGTGTTAACGAGAAAAACACATAAAATTGTTAATATAGTATATATGATATGTATCAGACAAGCTAAACGAGATTCCATTGACGAAGTATATTCGACATCTACGTATGGTCGCATCTTTTTAATGAGAAAATTATTCACAACAAAAGCGTCTTGAATATAGTTCATAATTTTGTATATCGTTAATTTTAAATGCCACGTCTTTATGCGACCAAATATTTTTATTAAATTTTAAAATATATGTATGTAGAGCTGAAAGGTCGGATACTGTTTTAAATTGATATTCAAGTCGAAATTTTAAAATAACATTAGTGGATTTAACCCCTCGGCTGATTTTTTAAGATAGATCTCAAAATAGAGTATCAAAAGCAACTTTAGTATTTTTTTTAAATAATTTGACATTGTTCAAATTTTGTAATAAATACGGAATTTTATGAGAAATTACGCTGCCAACGATCTATTGGTCAGTGCATCATAAGGTTAGTCTGTATGGAGCTTAAACCCTTATGAATTTGGACGCTTTAAGGCTTAAGAAATGAATTTGAATAAATGAAAAGGAATAACCAAGAGGAACTGAATATGTTTGCACAAACAAAAGATGTAACCGAAATGTATAGATTTACCTAAAGCATTCTATAGAGTCGATCACGAACTTAATTGACAATATATCACGAACTTAGCACAATTTACGCAATCGATACTGATGCTATTGTTGTAATAAGATATTTAGTAGTTGGAAGAAATCCAGTTTTTGTCGTGCGACATGCATACACGATATGGTCTGGAGTACCACAAGGTTATATATTGAGTCCGCTTTACTATCTATTAGACGGATTTGCCAATGTTCTTACGGTAACACGTAACAATTGCCTTTAATGGAGATTTAAACGGTTGTAAATATATTTCGTTATATGTTATTCTAATGAAGTATATTGTTACTCAACTTCTTAAAGACATTAAGGTAAACAACTTTTCGATATTTTTTGTGATTCTCGGCGTTTTTAATCCCATTACTTATTACGTTAGTGAGTTTGACGTAAGGATGTAAATTGTAAATCTTTATTTAAGTTATTATGAATTGGAACATGAATAGTTTAACAAAATATAAGACTTATTTCAAAACAATCGACTATCTAAAAAATTCACTACAACCTCTTTGGTAATAGGTAGGTATGTAACTAGTTAGTGTTGTCTCTGGTTGTTCTAAACCTACGAATATCTCAATTTCTATGCATTTCTTCATCGATTTTGAGGATTTCTCTGGTGCATCTTCAAAATCTAAGTCATTGGACTTTTAATTTCGTTAGCGTTGGCGAATGAAATTAAAACGGGATTTCTTTGAAAATATCCACTTTCCAATAAAAAAAAATCTCCAAACAGTTTTATTAGTGGCGAAGTACAGAAGTAGAAAAGTTTGAAAAAATATATATAACTGAATTGATTGATAACCTCATCCTTTTTGAAGCCATTAAAACTGGGACAGTGAAAATGATCTGTTTATAAAAATCCTCAAAATATATCTTTAAACATAACTAGATTAAGAAGATAGAAGGTTGCGAAGCCAGAAGAAGGTTTTTGTATCTTTTTGAAATCCTCATATATAGTTATTTAGACAATTTAATTAAGCACAATTTAGCGTAGTATTATTCGAGGAAGATGACAATACGTTAAGCTTCAAAATTGATTAAAAAAGTCAAAGATTGTCGCGAATTTAATGTGAACTATTTATTATCCATGAAGTTACTTAATCAATATAAGCGCACTCTTTTCATACAATGTGACCGTACACTTTATTCTCATAGAATATAACTAAGTAATAAACATTTCAATGTTTGAAGTGGCAAGATTAAATTAAACAAAGTGTTTTATCTTTGTTGTTTAGACCTGAATGGAATATTCACGAAGTCTTGTTTCATTCTAGATATTTTGAAATCTATTTTAAATTAATGCAGATATTCAAAATAACTACGTTAACATTTACAGTATTTAATATTAATAAAGTAGATTAAATGTCAATGAAAATCTGTAGAGGAATTTGGAAGATTTAGTATTTATCGAATATTATGTCTGTCTCAACTCTAATAATTATTCAAGGTTGAACGTTTCAATAATAACTCGGCAAAAGTATTTAGCACGTATCCATTCATACAGCAGTGAATAAGACAAATACATGACAACCTCTCGCCCGCAGACACGAGAATAAATAAAGACTGTATTAGTCAATACGGTCCCCATAAAACCTTACTACGCCGTTTGCATTATTATGACATCATCGCGTTATGGCGTTGTATTTTAAAAGGCTGGATTGGCGATAAATTCTGTCAGTATTGACTGACAGCTCGCGTTATGAATTGAAAGTATAATTTCCTTTTTGTTATGTTGGCATTTGACTTTCATAGTGCGTTCCAGCGACAAACATAAGTCGGGAAGAAAGATAATGGACAAAAACTATATAACGAAAAGAGACAATGAAAATAAAGTACGTTTTGAATTTTATAATTTTAATTGTCTTGTCACGTATTGTCGTAAACCTTTAAGATGCTATCTGGGTTTAAAAACCAAGGGTATAATGATAAAAAGTATGACACGTATGCTAAAAAATGTTAAGGCCAATGTTACAATTAGTTTGAAAACAAACACAGGTGTTCCGTTGTGAAACACAAGTAATTTACATAACGTATTTGTCATTATGAATGTACTATTTATACGACTTTGAATGTTATTTGATATAATATTATGATACTATCAATTTCTATTGACGTATTTGTAATGATATATTGTTATGTAATATCGAGTTTTGCGAGTTGGTAAGATATCTATTCCAGATTCGGTCACCACTTGGTAATAACCTCGTCGTTTCTTTTGATTTATCGCGGGTGCAGATCAGCCAGTACGAGTCTACTGTCATTACCCTCTAGTGTTGTGCAATCGGTTTGTTATGACGGACGATAATTTTACGTGATAACGACTCGGACGCTTCGTCCGATGGAGTGGAAGAGAGATAGATGCATCGTCACATACCGAATGCCTAGGCCGATCGCGCCTTTCTATCTCTTGTTCCGCGCTCTCGCTTACACGCTCGGCACAGGCGGAACGTGACAATGCGTCATGTTTTTCGTGCGTGCAGCCTGTATTCATTGATTTATAAGACGCTATCACGTCAAAAGCTGACAAAAATCTAAATATTCATACACTTTTGTAGATCGGTATAAAATTCAATGCCTTTTTATAAATTAAAAGTTATTTAGACATTTGATTTGAAGCTTATAAATATAGTACTTATATACCTGAAGATCTAGAGTTATTCTCTAAGATTATATTAATAAAAGATGTTAGATTATATAATACGAACGACACGGTCGTCAGTTAAATTTTAGCGAAGTGATTTTGTAGGTTATATTTTTGTGAGCTTGCTTAATGATTGTGTTTGTTTAAAATGGTAATTGTTATTATTCCAACTTTATTTCACACCGGAAGAGTTAATTTAAATGATGTTGATTGTATTATAATTTTGGATTTAACAATTTTACTTTATTCATTTTAATTATTCACAACATTTTGATATTAACACTTTGATTCCCGCGGCACTATTCACGAAACTGACCTGAAAAGACGTTTCGTTTTATTGATATTATGTTAATAAAAACGGTAATTATAATAAATACTAATAATCAAGTTTAAAAAAAAAATTGTTTTCGAAAGAAAAATATGATATGAATTATCTCATAGTTATATTTCAAACTTAGTAATTATATTTGAAATTGCAACACAGAAGTTTTTTTTTATATCAGTAGGTGTGTCATCTGATGTTAAGTAATCACTTATTCTATAGTCTAAGTCTATAGACACTTACAACAACGGGGGAGTCGCAAGTGCGTTGTAAGTCTGTGTTTGGGGGAAGGGTGGTGGGTAACCGGCGCTCTCACTGACCGAACGAAACGCAACAATGCAAACACTGTTACTTCACGTCGGTTTTCTGGGTGAGGTTGGTACAACACCGGGCGAGCCGACCCATTCATGCTGAAACCCGTAATAGCCTCAGCGTGGCTCTACCACCTACCAAAAAGTAGTTAATTTAAGCTAAACTTGACTTTTTTCTTTTTTCCGAAACCACTGACCAATATTTTACACTGATATATTACGACTTTGCTCGTAGCTGTATAAATGTGGCAACTAAAGAAAGGACGATATAACTGATGGGCCTCTTGGGCAAATTCACAAACTACGAGATATCTCATTGTTGGCAGTCAATATGTTAATTAATGGTCGTTGTTTTTGCTATTGTTGGTAGAAAATATGAAGAAAGAAGAAAGAAAGAAAATGTCTTTATTGCTGGATAACATCAAAACAACAAGATGAACATATACATAGCTTATTAGAATATCCAACAAAGGCACCTCCATTCAGCTAAGTGCTGCAGCACAATTGGGTGTTACTGCAGCGCTGATTTTCAATGGAGGCCCAAAGTAATGTACGGACGTGTAGTCGGTGTTTTGACAATAAATATAACAGAACTTATTACATATATTCAGCTAATAACAACAAAAAGTAAACATCGAAAAAAGATACAAATATTACAAATGTGCCTGTCCAAAAAGCTATTCACTACCTTGGTTATATGCTATCTGCGTCAAGTTTATCGTGTTTTCCAGCCTCGAAAAATAACTATAAACAGATTTCTTGCATATTTCTGGAATCCATAGTATAAGAAAAAGAACTTGTTTCAAGATATGAGGAGTATAAACGTGTCTATGGGTTTTTATTAATTTTAAAGGCCTTTAGTTTTTGGCGAGATCTTAGCCTGTCATGGTGTGGATTTTATATTTTATTCATAACCTTGTATCATTTGACTCTATATTTTAATATGGACAGATATCAGTATTTTTATTTCTTTTTGATTTCATTCATGCTACATTTTTTCCATGAAAAGTTTTAACAAGACAATTCAGATTTGGCAATTATGAAATAACGTTTGAATTAGCTGTACAGTCTAGATGCCTTTGCCTTTTCCTTAGAATGGGAGAACACAGAAACAAAAAAGCTTTATGGTTTAACATTTAGCAAAAATGTCATTTTTATTACACTATAAGACTAAAACAATTCAGTACTTTTTTCTCCACAATTTCCCCACTCTTTAAATTTTTGGATTTTCTGTTTTTTAATTTTTTTTTTTTTTTTTTTTTTTTTTTTTTTTTAATTTAAAATTTTTTTTTTTTTTTTTCTTTTTTGTTTTATTTTTGAAAAAAGTTAACGCGAGCCGGCCGCGTAGCGGTCGGCGAGCGCGTTGGATTTTATATGAAAGCGTGTTGTTATTAGTTTTTTAAACTGTTATTTAGGTTAGTTAGACATGCGAAAAAGGATAACGCGAGCCGGCCGAGGGCAATGAGACAAAAAAAAAAGACGAACAAACAATTTTTACATTCGAACATTAACGAACAAACGACGAACAAATAATTAAAAATAAAAAAATCCAAAAATCAAAAAGAGTAGGGCCAAATTCAGTGAGCCTACTTTTTTGTACTGTGTTTTTTATATTTTACTCCTCTGTTTGTTTACGGGTTTACTTTTTTTATTTGGTATCTATTGACGATCTTTAGTGTCATAAATAAAACATTGTAAATATTGGGAGTTTTTGGCGGCATTTTGGTCTGTCATGTAGTGGATTTTATATTTTATTCATAATCTTGTGTTACTTGACTCTATATTGTGTAAAATTGGTGGTGTTTTATGTAATATAGTTTGTTTATTGTGCATAAGTGAAGTGAATGGAAAATAATACCACGGACCATGAATTCTGAGATGCCACAAAAACTCCATGGAAAGTTCTAACAAGATGGCCACCATCTTGTTAGTTCATTGTAATTATATCAAAAATCTTGTAATATCGATACTCACTTGACAATGGCAGTAATAGTCAAAAAGATTGGTTGCCAAAAATAAAGTTAAAAAAAGAATATTGTAAATAGATAGTATTTTTTTGTTTTTATTTGCAATCATAAAAAATCACTGATATTGAACCTCAATAGTGTTGAAAATGAAAATAAATACACAAACATTGGACGACCACTAGTGATGTTAATTATGTATAAGTGAAATCATAAACTGCGGAATTGTTGAAATAAATGAAATCAGTTTCTAGTAATCCAGGTTTTACATCCAGCGCGGATCGGGTAACCGCTTCGAAGGAAACAGACTGGTTTCGCCATTTCCTCTAAGTTATGTTTCATAAGCCCTCTAATTAACGTTTGCTGGAACCTACCGTAGAATAACTCCGTCTTAAAAGTTTGATCTTTTTTTCTGCCACAACGCAAAAAATTGATAATACGTTACATTTTTGCTGTATCTTTTTTAAGTGAAAGCTTCTGCCTTGATCAATATTTTTGGCAGGAGATAAATTTATAATTTCGCGTCTTGACATACTAGTAAGCATGACCGGCCGTATTGCGCTTAAGCGACTTGCGTCATACTAATACATATAGTATAGGAGCCTGTGTACACGTGATATTAATATTTTGTCGCTCATTATACATTTTATTGGTTAATAGACTTTATAAAAATATATATAATTATTGCTCCGAGCGCCAATAGATTTCAATAGTTTTCAACCACACTAATGTTAATAATTTCAATAAATAAATTCTGAAATTTAAATATTGTCATTCACACTATAATTAATATAAGGATTCAAATAAAACACATTTATTTCATTTTTTTGAGTCTTCACTTCTGTTGGCACATCCTTATGACAGCCTCGCCGAGTTTTTGACGATATCTTGGAATGCCATATCTTTATATTTTATCGTTATCCTTGTGTTATTTGGCTCTATATTCTGTAATGTTGGTGGTGCTTTACGTAATATAGTTTGTTTAATGTGCATAAGTGAAGTGGATCGGAAATAATGCAACGGAGCATGGATTTCGACTTGCCACAAAACCTCCCAGGAAAGTTCTAACAAGACGGCTATCATCTTGTTAGTTCATTGAAATTATATCAAGAAACTTGTAATATCGATACTCACTTGACGATGGCAGTAATAGTCTACTAGAAGACTGGTTGCCAAAAATAAATTAGAAGAAGACAGCCTCGCCTTTTTTTTCACTTCTATTGTGTACCTTTATATTTTATTTTATATATAGGTTATATCGCGTGCTACTTCATTCTACGTTGGATTAAACCCAAGACGCATTTTTCACTAAGACAATCGCTTAAGTCGTAAAAACAATGGGTCTTTAATTACAAGCGGCAATTGCTTTAATCAACGTCGACGGTGACAAATTGTGATCTTGCACTCTTTGCTGTTGTTAACTGATGTGTAATAACTTTGTTTAGACAATAACACTCGTAAAGGATATACGCATATGTGTGTGTTAGTATCGAACGTGCCTGTACTTTTTACATTTTTGTAAAAGACATTGTTGCAGATGTCTAGGAATAAGAAATAAAAGACATTTCAATCATTTTTAGAAATGTCTGTCTGTTTCTTTGAACACGCATCACTGCTAAAGTACTGCGTAAAGTAAAGAAAATCATTAAGCATATTTTCGAGTAATATTTAGTTTTTGCTTCATTAAAATCGGTACGGTCTATCAAAAGTTATTATAATTTTAATGACGACGCGATTCACGTACGAGAGAAAAGTAGATAGTAATTAGAATTAATAGATTCATAAGACTTTATTAGTGACTATTTTGTACATCAGGTTCCACGCGGACGAAGTCGCGGGCACAGGTAGTTTAGTATATAACATCTCATTAAAAGAGAGTGACCAAATGAAAGCGCGAGCTATCTGTACTGTGGCGCTATCTCTGAACAACAAACTAAATATTGTCTGATTAAATGTAATGCAGAAGATTTGTCCCGAACAAAAAGTATTAGATATCTGTGAACCACGAAGACTACTTGAACGCGATTACTGCTTATAATTGAGTCTTATATAATGAAAAGTGACTATCTACACTTTAACTCATTTTTAGCCTTTGGAAAAAATGTTTCTTTTCTAAAATATAGCAGTGATGGTTGATGTATAGACTGTATTTTAAACTATAGATAGTTCATTTATATGGCAACATAAAGTTAGTATGACAAAGTTTAAAAATAAACCAGTATTAACGTTTTTTTGTTGGCGATAGCCGCATTTGACGTTAACCCTTAAAAAATGACCGAATTTGATACTAAACTTCTATATATAACTATGATTCTATACGACTCAATTGTACTTGAAGATTATATAATATACATACTTTGAAGGTGACAGAGCCACGCTGTAGCTATTACTGGTTTCAGCATGAATGGGTCGGCTCGTCCGGGGTAGTACCACCCCCTCATAGAAAACCAACGTGAAGTAACAGTGCTTGCATTGTTGCGTTTCGTTAGTTCAGTGGGAGCGCCGGAGGCCCACCTCCTCTTCCCTCTCCTCCCCCCTCCCTCCCTCCCGTTCCCCTAAACACGGACTGACAACGCACTTGCGACTCCCCTGGTGTTGTTAGTATCTATGGACGGCGGTGATTACTTAACATCAGGTTTCCCACATGTTCGTTTGCCTGCTATGACATAAAAAAAACATACCTATATACAGGCCTCTTTTGTCACTCCCTTTTCGGGGGCACGCTAATATGCCCATAATTTTTTGTATCTCAAAAAGTGCAAAAATGTACAACTTTTTATTTTGGATACTTGCGGCATATAATAGTAAGATACTGTTCTAAAATGTTTCAGAACGAAAATCAACTTATGGCAAGTTTTCGATATTTTCGAATTTCCCTTCAAAGACATGCGTGCCTCCGTGTGCCCCCACAAGAAAGCCCTGCCTATATAATTTTTTTAACTGACTACGTTATTGGCCTCGTGGTGCCTTTAAAGCTTCACCGGAACACAACAAAAAAAATGTTAATAATCTATACTTAATATTATAAAGTTGGAGGGTTTGGTTGAACGCGCTAATCTCAGGAACTACTGATCCGACTTGAAAAAATATTTCAGTGTTCGATAGCTCTTTTATCGAGGAAGGCTATATATCATCACGCTAAGACCAATAGGAGCGGAAAACCAATTAATAATGTTTCAAAATCGGGGTATATTTTCCTTTTGAGCGCTTTCGCGGCGTGTTAGCGTTAGCCCGAAGTAACTATTCCACGTGGACGAAGTCGCGGGAACAGCTAGTATAAAATATAATAGATAATATAAAAATTATAAAATCCTAGATTAATTAAAAATTCCATCTATTAAAAACAAAACGGTTAAAACTTCCTGCTCACGTTAAAACCGAAAGTTTTATAGTTAATCGATTTGTACGATTGTTCTGTTCGTTTGTTAGTTCTGCTCGGTACTGGTTAAATTTGCGTGAAGTTACTCGTGTCAAGGTGAAAACCTTCGTTTGAACAATTAATTCAATTCACAATAAGACTGTATTCATTTAATGGGTTGCTGTTAGGTAATTCGATTTCTACGGTATTTTATTTCGTTTTTAAAATCACTGTAACAATTATATCAATTTTCGCAACAATTGCTACATTGAATTCTTGAGTATTATAACATTCAAATATGCAGGAATTTTTTGCTGATTTCATATGACATTTTCGTCAATATTTCGTTTTTTACTAATAACCGTCGTAAATTAGTACGTTTTCAGTATTTTTTAATCTGGTAACATTATAATTTTTTAATACACTGCGAATTTCGTCAAGTGAATTTTTTTAATTTATGAACTAGTATTACTGAACCCTGAGTATATAAAATTGGTAGCATTTTTCATAAAATATTTTATTTATTATGTGAAAATGAAGAGGATCGAATTAATAACAGAGAACACTCGCTTTAGAATTCTATCTAAGGAACCGTCGCGTCGTTTTGGTAGAAAAAAGTACGAAGTCAGGTCTAAAGGATTTGTATCAAGTGGTCTTAATAATAATAAAAAAACTAAACGTGTTTATGAACAGTCAAAATGTTAAAAATTAAACATAGGTTTCTTTAAAATTAGTGTTTTTGCCTCTAGAAGGAATAATTCCCGCTAACCGGCATTAATCAGCTGTCAACGACAAGATGGCGGCACGGCCGTGAGGCGCGCGACCGGTTGATTTGAATAGTCGATCGGCCACAATCGACGCCGTGTTGCTAAACATTCAATGGCTAGTTAATTATTATGGAAAACTGGTTCGATACGGATCTCTATGTGCCTATTTAGCAAACATAAACTTTAAAAATATTAATACCACGTGTATATTTTTATAAATCACCGTATCATATTGTGTGTCGGTGTATTTTACAAGAAGTAATCGCTGTAGTTATATTTTATGACTCTTAGAATATCATTTTGTAGGAATATACTGGTACTAAATATATGTTTGTCAGTTAAATTATGGAATATTTAAGCAGGTATCGTTCTATAAAATTATAATTAATTATCAAAATATAAAAGTAAATATAACGCGGCAACTTCCCTATCGCATAATGTTTTCCGTATCATTTTTTTTATATAATACGGGCAAACGAACAGGTGCGCTATCTGATGTGAAGTTATCATCGCCGCCCATAAACACTAGCAACACCGGGGGAGTCGCAAGTGCATTGCCAGCCTGTATTTGGTGGGACAGGAGGTGGGCCTCAGACGCTGTCACCGACCGTACGAAACGTAACAATGCACGCACTGTTACTTCACGTCGGTCTTTCTGTGAGAAAGTGGTACTACACCGGACGAGTCGACCCATTCATGCTGAAACCAGTTATAGCTTCAGCGTGGCTCTACCACCTGCAACAACATATTTATGTATCATCTGTTTTTGGGATTTGAAATTCTGATCCGCCAACTTTTTATGTGACGTAAAGTGGTGGGGTAAACACTGTGTTAGGTAGAGTGCGAGCAGTGTCTCCGTTGCCTTTGGATATTGGAGAACAGTGCTCGCTTTCTTTCTTTCTCGTTATCTGTGTTTTCGTGTACTTCGTTTAAGCGGCGCGGCGTGGCGATCACTGAACACAATCTACCTATAGTCCATTGAAAAGTTACATTTGGGGTTGCGTTTTTTAGAGGACGCAATTTTATTTTTTTGATGTGTAGGGGGGGTCAGTGTAAAGCTAAAACCAAGTTTGTGGGGTCGCCACCCTTTTCCACACAGCCGCCATCTATAAGTAATAGGGGTTGATATGTATTTACGATATCTCTCTTGAACTATTTATTTTATAAAAAAGATTTGTTAACGTTTTTTGTTGCAAATTAACATTATCTACAACTTATGCTATAGTAACTCTTTTGTACGTAGAACTATATATGAAAAACTCTTTATAAGCGGAAATCTGGACAGAAATTTGAGAAAAAAATTTTATTTTTCAGATGGAACTTTTTAGTGGTTTAGCATTTTACAATTGATATCGACCGTTTTTGTACATCGTTTTTTGAGGAACAACTCTCTAGTTCGCAGCATTTTTTCATTAAGTCAATAGCTAAGGATTTACAGCGCTCCGATGCGAGTACTGTTTTTCACCATTCTTAACTATACACTATATTATACGTGAGTAAAATTAATAACAAAGGTCATACTTTGTTTAGTTATTGTGTTGTTATTTTTTTCTATTGTTTTTACTTTATTATTATAATCCCATTATTAATTAATAGAACAATTATTTAACGCTATTATTTAAAAGATTCAATAGTTAATTATTAATAATATTGCAAAATTTGTAATTAAAAAAGTCCATAATAATAAAGGTTAAAAACAAAGAAAAAAAAAAGTAACAATAACTGAGGACATATATAGGTACACACGTAGAATATAGGTATAGTGTAAGAGTTTAAACAAAATACCTGAGGTTTATATACAAAACTATTGACAAAATAACAAATTATGTATTGATAAAATTATATTTTTTATATAACAATGTATTTTAAAATGGTATTTTTTCACAATATATTAAAAAATTAAGTTGTGAAATAAAAAAAAATGAATTTCTCAAATTTCATGGTTCCGCCAAACTTTTATATCTGGTTCTCCAAAAAAAAGTTACCGAGGGATTAAATTGTAGAGATATCGTATCAAATAATGTTAACAAAGTTTTTTTAAAAAATAAAAGTAAAAGAGATATATCGTAAATACCATTTCAACCCCTGGATTTTCAAGATGGGGCGTGGAAGGGGGCGCCCACATATGCCTCTCTCATTATATTTATACCCCCCCTACACGTCAAAAGACTAAAATTCGTCCGCGTAAAAAACGCAAGGAAGGCCTAAAAATGTAACAAAACAATGGACTACTATGCTGTCAAAAGTGATTGATGAATAATTGTTTCCCTGTAATACAAGAGTTTCACTTCTATCGCGTGTCTTTACCAAACACCCACGTCAATAAAGTAATAATAACTTTGGATAGTAGCCGATACCCGTGACTTCCTATACGAAGTTTAAATTTTACTTAACAATATCTTTATGTATATAATTCTTTTGTACGTGTGTATATGACAGACTATTTCTAAATGGCGTGGACAGATTTTGATAAGTTTTTTTGTTCAGATGGATTTTAGAGTGGTTTAGTATTAACAATAGAACCCAGCAAGGGCGATCGGTCTGGTTCAAAAATCTTTTTATTATCAAGGTACAGACAACGTCCGCTAGATCTGTTACATTTTATTATATACACAAGAAAAACATAAATAAAATCTAAAAACAAGGGTATACTTTGTTTACAAAATGTCGTAGTAAACAATTTATATTAATTTACTTCCTATCATCGCTTGCCCCATTTAGCCATGGCAAGAGAACAGATGTTGAACGGCTAGGACTTACAAAATTCATAGTTTCTTAAAA
This sequence comes from Antheraea yamamai, assembly GCA_036509395.1. NCBI lineage: Eukaryota > Metazoa > Arthropoda > Insecta > Lepidoptera > Saturniidae > Antheraea > Antheraea yamamai. Next base: position 8,749,350 of record AP028447.1, read on the forward strand.
TTTTAATAGCTTGTTATTAACTGTCCAAAACCATAATGGGTGAAGTTCCCTAAAAAAAAAATTTAGACCTTATGAGGCACAGGTCAACAGCTGGCAGTGTGATTTAAACAAAACCTGATTTATCACAAAATTTGCAAAATAACAAATTATGTATTGGAATAAGTTTTAATTGCTATTTAGCTTGATTTTAAAATTCTACCAACCATTGACATAAACGTTAGCGAGAGAATTGAACTTGTTAGCTATTCCTGTTCACCGTCGGGAAGCGACGTCATTTGATGGCAGAGGAAATGCAAAGAGCTGTAACCCAGGTGTAGGTTGAAGGAGGCCTCCTTTGAATGCACATCAATCTCAGGTTCACTCTCGAGATTTCCCCCTGTAGCCAAATTTCGTAGGAACCTGTTAGTTGTTGTCTTTGGTAGCGTTCTACAATAAACAGGAGAACGCAGTCTCGAACAGGATCCAAGGCCGTAAAAGACGTACAACTACTACGGCAAGTCACGACGTAAGTCCGTACTTTTTCGATTGGGGAAAGTGCAAGTGTCTAGGAATAGGTAATACAATACATTTCAATTATTTTTAGAAATGTCTGCTTGTCTGTTTGTATGACGTATGAACACGCATCATTGCTAAAGTACTGGGTTCACAATAAAACTACAAGAAAATCATAAAGTATATCCCCGGGAGCTTTATTAAAATCGGTCCACTCTATCAAAAGTTATTGTAGTTTGAATGACGGCTCGAGGTAAGTACCAGAGAACAATGGTAAACTTATACTATCCGATGACTAGCGTGACCTGGCGGACTTTAACCTGCCGTGGTAATAAAAAAAGAAATCCCTAAAAGCCAACCGCAGCGCCACCTACCGGGTCCAATTTAATCAAACCAGTCTCGAATCTCCACGAACACACACAAAAAATTTCATCAAAATCGGTCCAGTCGTTTAGGAGGAGTTCAGCCAACACACCACACAAAAATATATATTAAATATAAAGCTTATTTGTTTTAACCGCAATCTCAGCAACACTACCGATTTAAAAGTCTTTCATGTATATAGCTCATTATCGAGCAAGGCTAAAGCTAAATCATCCGCAACCCAATAGGAGAGGAGCACTAATAAGGAATGTTTCAAAATCGGGGTTTTCTTTTCTTTTTAAGAGCTTCCGCTGCGTGTGTATCGTCGGCCCGGAAATACTGAAAGGCTCAGGTGCGTTCAGGAAGTTCATCCATACAGCGGCTCAACAGTTATGTTATGGGCGGGTCTTATGAAGAACAGGCGAACTGAGCTTGTTTTTGTAAATGGAAACATGAATGCTGAAAATTACATTGAGGATATTCTCAGACCTTATGTTTACCCATTTGCAGAAACCTTTGGCTCCGATTTTAGGTTAATGCATGACAATGCGCGTTCACATACAGCTCGGCGAACCAGTGAATACTTTGCAACGGAGAACATCCGGGTATTGCCCTGGCCTGCACAATCGCCAGATCTCAACCCCATCGAGCACGCATGGGACATGCTCCAGAGACGTGTTTTGAAGGACTTGGACGGAGCGACAACAACCCAACAGCTGAAGGATTTGCTACAATTCCATTGGGAGCGAATACCGCAAGATGACATAAACAGTCTCATTAATTCAATGAATAATCGTTGCCGACAAGTTCTGAATAGCAGAGGAGCCCATACTTTGTATTAAATTGTTCTATTCTTTCACAATAAATACATTTTCTTTAGAAATTTCATTTTGTAAGAAAAAAGTTTAGTTTCTTATGTACCTTAGTTTCTACAGTATATTCTAATATTGTTCATTTCTGTTATTAAAAGAACTTATAAAGACAACAGCTGTTATTTTTACATCATAGAACCCTAAAGATATTATTTTAAAAATAAAATACAACGTTATAATGTGAAGAACCATCCTAAAATTTAAATTAGTACATGTTGCTTAGACTTTTTTGATGAGTGTATATAGATGTATACATTACAATGAAACATTGTATGAAATGAGAACTGTGGAAAAGGTACGTAACACTTTTACTTTAAAGTTTATACGAGTTTTTATCATTCAGAGAAATTTCTACCACTAGCACGTATAAAATGATCCGGTGGTAATGTGTGTCGACTTGTCTCATTACGCTCGTGGAACAACTTTTCGCTTTGAAGCTTCAATTTTGCTTAAACTTTCGAATGTGAGACATATAATTTTGTTATTCTAATTATTTATTTTAATGTTGGTAACAGAGTCATTTTGCATGTTTTTTATTATACGGAATTAAATGAAGTTGATTTATTTACAACTAGCCTCTGCCCGCGACGTCGTCCGCGTGGAATAGTTACTTTGGGCTAATGCTAACTTTAAGTCGCGACTTCGTTTACGTAGAAATTGAAAATAGTTTTAAATAATACGTACGTTAACTCCGATTTTGAAACGTTCTTCATTGGCGTTCCGCTCCTATTGGTCTTAGCGTGATGATATATAGCCTATAAGCTTCCTCAATAAACGAGCTATATAGCACTGAAAGAATTTTTCAAATCGGACCAGTAGTTTCTGAGATTACGCCCTACAATGTCACAAACTCACAAACTTTACCTCTTTATAATATTGGTATAGAAGTACAGACTAAACATATTTAAGAAATTCTTTTTAGATTATGTAGTATATTTATTGAGAATGGTTATATGATAGATATACAACGACCGTTTTAATAATGTTTTAAAAGTAAAAACATGTCTTAATAATTAGATTGGCATTCCAAAAATAATACAAAACATTTTCTGTGTGATAATGACACAGTAATGGAATTTCAGTAATTAAACAAACTCTGTTGTATAACGTATCGGTACTTATAACAAAAAATCACATTTTAAAATGGTTGTCTGCTTGTTTGTTCCGGCTAATCTGCGAAACGATCGGGCCGATTTTGACGGGACTTTCACTGACAGATAGCTGTTGTTATAGAGAGTAACATAGGCTATATTATTTTAGTAAAGAAAATAAGGTTCCGCGCAAATATAATTATCCAAAGAAGCAGTGTCTAGAACCGCGTGCGCTCCACGCGCCCGTTTACACTGAACATTTTTTAATTAGTTACTAAATTACGTACGTAAATAAAAATAGGAAAACGAATCACCATGTGAAAGTGATTCAAAATATATGGGTCAGTGTTGAGGTTACAGTTGTTTTTTGGACGGAACTTGACTCGTTACTAATGTGTATTTTATGACTCTGCGGTTTATAACATAATACAGTTTGTTTTTTATGCACAAGTTAATTTGAAATAGTAACGTAGAACTTGAATTACCCAAGCGATCCTTATAAAGTTTTAGTACATAGTAACCTAACTTATTTCTTTACTGTTAAGACGTACAAAAGAATATCGAGTTGTAGTCAGTTGTTAATACTTTTATAATCACAAACCATTGACACTGGCAAATATAACTGCGACGTTAACTGAAGAAAAAAGAAAATAAGTGACACTTCACAATGTATCATAGAATGTGTTATAAATTACACAGTGCGTTACCTACATTAAAATACTTCCTACTTAAGAAATTCCAAGTTAAAACCACAAACATGTACCGCTATAAAAACGTGATTGTTTTGGGAATCCCATGCGAGTTGGTGACGTAAACGTATTAAGACATAGGACACGAATTTTCTTTACTTGTTTTAAATATTGAAGGGTAAAGTGTAGTATTTTACGTCGAATTCTATTATTTAACCTTCAACTACGTTTTTATGTCTTCTACCTTGAATAATAATAGAAAGGTAAAATCAGATGGTCTTACTAGCTTATACCCGCGATTGGCTGCGTCTATTCATTTTCTTCTTACCCTTATCCCACCTAAGTAGGGTCTGCACAACATATTTTCCCTTTTTTTATATCATAGAAGGCAAACGAACAGATGGGTAACCTGATGTTAAATGATCACCGCCGTCCATAGACACTAGCATCACCGTGCGTTGCCAGCCAGTGTTTGGGGGAGGTGAGGTGGTCCTCCTGCGCTCTCACTGACCGAACGAAACGCAACAATGCAAGCACTATTACTTCACGTCGATTTTCTGTGCGACCCATTCATGCTGAAACCAGTAATAGCTTCAGCGTGGCTCTACCACCTACCATACCATACCTTTCCACTCTCACCTATCAGAAGTAATCTCAGTATTCATACCCGTTAGATATATCATTTTTCACACAATCCATACCTTTTTCGGTTTTCCTCTACTGCTATATGCGTCCACCTTCATACTCAAAACTTTTCTAGCTACATGTATTTCCTTCATAATATTCCCGTACTATGCTAACCTATTATCCCTCAATTTCTTCGTCACTGGTGCTATTTTCAATTTTCCTTTCAAATACTAATTCTTTATCTTATCCATTCTATTTACAATTCGTAGTTAATTAGACCTTTGATAACTTTACTAGTGGTCGAAATTCGACCATAATTCATTATTACAGTCAATAAGGCCAAAAAGAATATTACTAGCCGACCCGTGCCCACTTCGTTGGGCGGTAATAGGCATTATCAAGCTACAACTTTTCTCTAAAACTCAATCATATATCTCTCATAGTTAAGGCAGCGTTCGTAAGAAACGTTTTCGTTCGACCATTTTTTCTCCGAGTCCCCAGATATTACCCCCTACAACCTCACAAACTTTACCTCTTTATAATATTATTAAAGATAATATAATTAGTTAATAGCTTCTGCCCGCGACTTCGTACGCGTGGAATAGTTATTTTGAGCTAAGACGCAGCGGAAGCTCTCAAAAGGAAAAAATACGCCGATTTTAAAACATTTTTCATTGTTGCTCCGCTCCTATTGGTTTTAGCGTGATATATGTAGCCTATGACACTCACAAATAACGTGGCTTTATATTGGTAAAAGAATTTTCAAAATCGGTTTAGTAGTTCCTGAGATTACCCCCTACAACGTCACAAACTCACAAACTTTACCTCTTTATAATATTAGTATAGATTTCAGTGGTTTCATAAATTTACTAAAGATAAATTATTTATCAATTAATTATTAATGTATATTATGAATTTATATATTATATTATTATAAAATTAACCTACAATTTGACCAGTTAATTTCAAAGGGCATGTAAGGTATGGAACGTAAGCCATGTTAAAAATAATGAATTTAGGAGGAAAAAACCTTATTGGAACGTAAGAGTAAAATGACCGATGGCGAAACGTCTTTTTCATTTACTTGTGTGTATATGTTGTGTCATTCAAGCAGTGGTGTGAGTAATGTATATTTTAATTAATTTAATTTGTTTTTAATGCATTTTATATGAAAAATTAGCTTTGTGCACCTCTCCTCCATATAAACTTTAACTATGCCAAATTTCACGTTCATCCAATCGCGCAATTCGCTTAAAAAGGGGTACAAAGATTTTTTTTTTCTCGAACGGACTATGCTATTGACCTGGCAAGGTCTTTACAGCTTCACCGGACTACTGGGTACAAAATTTTCGCTTCACGTATTAATATATAGATATTAGTAGTGTGCGAATAATGCTCGACTGGAATAATGATGTTCAATTCGAATTTCGAAATAAATATTCGATCAAATCGAATAATCCGAACTACTCGGATTATTCGAATTATTTCAATAATTTGCATTTCTCGAATAATTTTTAAATAAGTAAGAATTATTAAACTAATATTTATAGGAAAAGATACAACATTTCCCTTTTTTTGTATAAAAACATAAATTAAATAATTATATAAGATAAACAGTGAATTTTCTTATCTTAATATATATATTTCTTGTGTGCGTGTGTATGTGACTGAACTCCTCCTAAACGACTGGACCGATTTTGATGAAATTTTTTGTGTGTGTTCGTGGAGATTCGAGAATGGTTTAGATTCACAATTGGACCCGGTAGGTGGCGCTGCGGTTGGCTTTTAGGGATTTCATTTTTTATTACCACGGCAGGACAAAGTCCGCCAGGTCCGCTAGTTTATTATAAATTGTCAAACTATTTCAATTAAAATTCCTTTTACTGACAGGCGAATCTATTATCTATTTGTAGATTAATCAATATTTAGTATTTCATAAATATCTAATTACTTAAAATCATTAAAATTATTAATTGAAACTATTTTGCATAATTTAAACTATTTTAATCATCCGAATAGGTCGAATTATTCGAATATCCAATTTGAATTTCGAAATTGAATTATTAGCCATTTCGCTATTGAATTATTCGCCATTTCGCTATCAAATAATTCGTTATTTCGAAAATTCGCTTACCCCTACTTTAAATTCAATTAAGCTACCAATATGCTACTATTACAACATTCGATTATTTTTGTGAAACAAACAGGACTCCGAATAGGCAATTGTTACTGTGAACACGTGCCTTATAATGCCATACACCCACACTGACAGTTCGATGACACTTGTCAACTGTCAAATGTCATGTCGTAACGTACCTATGTCGGCCGATGCAACTTCTGTCTGAACTTAAAATAAATATATTACGCAATTCCTTTGTCTACGAATACACGATATCAAGTGTGATCAGTGCGTGACAGTATCGCAACAGCCATAAATATAGTGTAAAACCTATCATTATGAATCGGTTCAGCACATGTCATATTATGTTAAGAATGTGTCAATATTCGAAGTTATTGACTGACTGCATTCGAATAGTTGAGACTATTCGATTACTACTGTTCCAAAAATGTATTTGTTATGAAATTATATTGATTCTAACCATTGGAACTTCGAATGATTTCCGTTATATTCATGTACAGAAAGAATTGTTTAAATCTCTCGAACGGTTCGAATATATTAATTTATTTGAAACACAAACAAAATTTACACTATCATAAGAAATCTGGAAAAATGAGTCTACACAAGTGCAATATTAATTATAGGTATTTTTAACTTGTTATATTGTACGTAATTAATAATTGAAAACTTATTCTTTTAGATTCGAATACAGCTCCCACATCCTTACTTTTTAATATAAACGAGTGTATTTCTACTCCTTCTTCTTCTACTTTCTAAGTTCGTCTAAGGACATAGATTGTTAATTAATATTCCTTTTACAGCAGTCACCGTCGCTATTATTTCAACAATGTCCGAATTACGTCGTTATTTACCTTCATTATATTACAATATAATATATATTTTTTACATTTCGGTAATGCTACTCCCATATCTGCGAAATAAAGCTTCGACAACTTGTCGCGCTAAAATTAACGTCAAAAATCATTCCATTATAGGCACAGATTATACGTTGCCACACCTGTGTCTTTCCAATGACTCGACATTAGCGTCCGCTAAACTCCTTTGATGTGTGTGAAAACGGCCAGCTCAGTTATCGTGCTTCGTCTATCGTTAAACACCCTGATAGTTCGTAACGCATAACGATAACGTCTTTCCACATCTGCATTTAGTGTTACCATAGACAAAACTTCGTGCCGATACACGCGAGTATGGGAGTAGCTTAAGAAGAAAGTAGAAGTAATTTTACGATAACATCTATATGCACTTGTCATCTATTACATTCATAAAAAATATTTATAATTGTCATGAGTTTTCTTGCTAGTAATTATATCACAAAATGGCGGATTTAACTGTTCTGAAAGAATACCGGGAAAAACAATGTTCGTTTGTTTAGTTTTGTTTTTGGTAACCAATAGTCTAGTAGATTAGTAGCGCCACTGTCATTACGATCATTTCAAACAAGACGGTGATTCTCTTGTTAGAAGTTTCGAGAGAGTTTTTGTAACAAGTTAAATCCATGCTCCATGATCCTATTTCTCATCCACTTTACTTCTGCGCTATAACCAAACTATATTACGTAAAACATCACCAATATTACAAAATATAGAGTCAAATTACACAAGATTATAAAGAAAAACAACTACATGACATTCCATGATCCCGACAATTCCCATCCCATCGCTCGCTTATCTATACTAATATATAAAGCTGAAGAGTTTGTTTGTTTGGTTGAACGCGCTAATCTCAGAAACTACTGGTCCAGTTTGAAAAATTCAGTGTTATATAGCTCATTTATCGAGGAAGTTTATAGGGTATATATCATCACGCTATGACCAATAGGAGCGGTAGCACCAAAGAAGACTGTTTCAAACTGCGGGTTATTTTTTCCTCTTGAAGTCGCGGGCAGAGGCTAGTTCTATATAAATTTCTATAAGGACATAATAAATCTGTTTTTAAGTGAACGAAATCCAAGGCATCAGTAATTTCCAAGTATCAAACATATTTTCTTTGAATAAATCCTTTTATGATGTAAAAAAGTACAAAATATTATTTTTAATCGACACCTAAATGGATATGTTCCAAAGTTTGAAAAAAAAAAGTTTGTATTACATTCATAATGAAATAAAATTAGTTTTTAATTTGACAAGAACGAAGACGCCATTACGCGTGTAATATGACTCGTTCCATTTTTGAAAACAGCGCACCTCCTGTCGCTTATTTCGGCCATATTTAATTTGCCACACGCATAATGTACGCATAATAAAAAAGTAACTATTAAATAGTGAAATATTTAATTCGTTGCGTATATTGCGGTCGTAATAGATATTTATAATAACAATAAGAAATGAATTACATATATGGCGCTGTTGACGAGCGTTCCGTTTATGTGCAAATTAGATGGAACACTTTCAGCTTTACAATGCGAGCGGCGCGGTGAGGCGTGCGTTACGAAACGTAAAAAAAATTATCAATATTTTATAATAGTTGTGAATAAATTACTTACGTAAGCGTCCGCAACGGTTTATGTCTTTTGAATTTGATGTAATAAATATATTAGTTTTGTATTTACAGCTGATTATGCACGTTTGTTGAATGGATGATTGTAAAATTGCATGTTATCAGCTAAATCTATAATTTCGCTAGTAAATGGAAGCTATTGTGGAATTTATGGCTCAGTTGATAGCGTGTTCGGACATAATCAAAATCAAAATATACTTTATTTAATTTAGGGCCTGAGAAGTAGTCCATCGAAACGTTACACGATGTTACTGCATGTTTCGCCAGAACTATGGAGGCATACTGTAGAGCATTTGTCGCCTGCTTTTCTGCAGCCACACATGCTTCCACAATTTTGCTTTGCATCTGTAGAAAATTAATTTCATGAGATCGGGGGGTGCTGGAGGCTTGGAAGCTTGTATTGGCATCCAAATGTTTGCATGCTTTTTCCAACCCCTAATCTTCAGGATTTTGATATCTTCCGAGCCACAACTGGACCTGGTGATATCGGAGACTGTGAAAGCTGAATCTTCGAGGGCTACGTATAATAATAATAGTCGTAGCATGCAGATGTTCATTTGTCCCTCAAACGGTAACTCGGACCTTTTCTACCTGCTTAACATTCTCGAAAATGTACACCCCTCTTAGACATTACTATAAGAAACAATAATTTTGTAAGTTTTATAGTAAAGAAAACAGTTAGGAATGAATAAGGAAAGTTGTACGGTTTTAACAAAAATGTTTTAAGAATATTTACAATAAAAAAAAAGATCATAAAACCAAGTTAAACATTTCGTTTTGCCCGAATTCTCATGAGCATCGACGAATCCGAAAATTTTTTATAGTTTTTTTTTCACTTTTTTGCTTATAATTTCTTTATTTTTAAATTTAGGGCAAAATGTTATATGAACATATTTGTAGGCAAAGCGATTTGCTACATAATATGTCTTTACGAATTTTTTGTAGGACGCATAGTTTCCGAGATATCGCGAAAAAGGTGTTTGCACCCCTTTTTCCAAGATGGTGGGCGGGGACAAGGGCGGTAACCCCACAAACCTGGGGTTAAGTTTCTATTGACCCCCCACACATGTCCCAACAATAAAATTGCGTCCTCTAAAAAATGCAATATTAGGTCCTTAAATTGTAACATTTCAATGGACTAAAGGCGCTTATGAACGTCAAAGCTACCACCGGTTCGGAAAACAACCCAGTCATCTAGAAGCACCGGCGATCTGGTTTTTCTCTTCAAGACATAAATCGTTACATTCGTTTTTAGTGGATGCACACAGAGGGGCGTCATTTCCAGACGTCACAATCGTTCACATATTGATCCACCCTATAATAACCTTTAGACATTAAAACCCGCTTAACATGTTTCTTAAATTCACCATCCGGCAAATCAGTTATGTGCTTTGGGACTTTATTATAAAACCTAATACTATTAACTAAAAAACCGTTACTGGTCTCAGTGAGCCTGAAGCATGGAATGACCAATTTGTTGCTGCTTCTGGTATTTAAATTATGTTGATCTTTTACTATTTTTTTTATATCATGGGAGGCAAACGAGCAGGTGAGTCACCTGATGTTAAGTGACCACCACCGTCCATAGACACCAGCAACACCAGAGGAGTCGCAAGTGCGTTGCCAGCCTGTGTTGATGGGAGGAGCTGTAAGGGGGAGGGAGGGAAGGGAGAGGCGGGAGGTGGTCCTCCTGCGCTTTCACTGACCGAACGAAACGCAACAATGCAAGCACTGTTACTTCATGTTTTCTGTGAGAGGGTGGTACTACCCCAGGCAAGCCGACCCATTCATGCTGAAACCAGTTATAGCTTCAGCGTGGCTCTACCACCTAACTAAATCCAGTTCATCTCAATTTTTGCGGGCATACATTAAGTCATAGCGTCGTTTATTGTAAATTGGGATCTGAACGTTTGAGTTGCAGCCTTCTGGAAGGAGAATATTGTGGTGAAACTATGGCACAGTGATAGGACTTTTCTAAGGCTACTTGGCTAGCTATCACCCTCCGGTTGAAAATCTGTCGTGAAACACCTGTTGGTGTGTCCTGACAGCTGCACCTGTAAACCAATCTTCTCTCTAGATTTAGCGTGTTTACCTTCTTAGACCACATTGTTATTTAAGTGGTGAGGTTGTGGTTAAAAAACTAAGACCTGTAAAGTAGGTATATCAAAAATTGAGTAAGCTCATACGCGGTAGAAATTAAACTTAGTACTCTAAATAATTTTTATGGAGGTGTTAATATATGTACTACTGGTTTAATATATATTAACAATGTTAATAATACGCAACAGAGAATAAATTTTTAAAAGCGCGTGATAATCACTTGAATTTATACTTGTTTTGGCGCGTTAGGGAAAAATTATGAGAGTAAATTTTTACGATGCGCGCGCACACCGTCACGAACAACCGACACCCTGAAGTTAGCTATAGTCAACATTTTGTTTCTTTGTATTTGTTGTTTGTATCTCTTTGTATTAAAACTTTCAATGTATTAAATACCTTTTTTCTATTGTTAGTGTCGTTTTTTCTACAAACGTAGAATAAAGCGAAAGATAAAAATTTTGTAAAGATTTTTATCGTTGTTACGTTAAAGAAGTATAACTTCTAACGCGTGTACATAAAGTACACACACGTATTTTTTTTCGAACTGATTATGCTATTAGCCGGACGCTTCACCGGACTACGCGATAGTCACTACGATCAAACAGATAATAAAGTGCTATAGATTTCAACGTTTCTCTGTCTTTCTAGGTATTTTTGTATATATTTAAAGTACATTAAGAATATACTATCTCATTCGCTCACAGCTTAAAACCCATATATATATTTATAGCTATCTCTTTTCGTTAAACATTTTCGTTTCATAAAATACAATTCACATCGTTCCAAAAGAAGTTTCGGATTACATGAGATGCATTTTTTTCATGCGGGAACAATCTAACGTGTTGTAATGCATTGGAGGAAAATTCTGTTTTTTTAAAATGACAGCCATATAGTTCATTTGAAAGCGTCTGCATAGTCCGTACTCGATCTATGAGATGTAGGCCAGGAACACATCTCATTATCTGGAGCGCAGCTATCAAATTTATTTATATGAACCAGCCAAATATCTTTTAACTGATAATAAATATTGCAATATTTAATTTGAATCATATATCTATATTTATACTTAATTGATATTATAAAGAGCTAAAGTTTGTGAGTTCGTGACGTTGTAGGGGGTAATCTCAGGAACTACTGGTCCGATTTCAAAAACTCTTTTAGTGTTCGATAGTTCGTTTATCGAGGAAAGTTATAGGCTATATATCATTACGCTAAGACCAATAGAAGCGGAGCACCAATGAAGAATGTTTCAAATTCGGGGTTTTTCCTTTTCAGAGCCACCGCTGCGTGTTAGCGTTAACCCAAAGTAACTATTCCACGCGGACGAAGTCGCGGGCAGAGGCTAGTTTTAATATAAGAGAAGTGATTATTATTGTATGTCTCCGGGGGGCTTATAACCCAACACACACCATTACCCGTTGTCAATTCGCACGCAATTATAAGGTTTTCCTTTCTATAGACGAGCGATGCGACTATCTAGGTCGGCACTTTCACGACAAATGGCTTGTTCTTTGTACTTTTTATATCTGTTCGATGCGCGAGACATCTTCTGACTTGTTACATATTATACTCCAAAATTTAAAAACGAATTTGATGCTTAAGTAGAATATAATATTGAAACACAAAAATAATAATACAATTTTCCTTTAGCGGTATTTCAATAAATAGAAAGAAAATAGTTTTTAGTCCAAATTCTTTTATGATACCTACAAAATTATATTACCGATTTGTTGGAATGTAGGTTTAAGCGCAATGTCAAGTGAGTTTTAGTGTCTTAGAAGCTATTATAGAGTGGATCAATATGTGAACGATGGTGATGTCTGGAATTAACTTCTCTCTGTGCATCCACTAAAAACGATTGTAGCTTATAATGTACTAGCCCCTGCCCGCGACTTCGTCCGCGTAGTAATACTTACTACTCTGGGCTAACGCTGACACGCAGTAGAAGCTCTCAAAAAGAAAAAAACATCTCGATTTTGAAACATTTTTCATCTGTGCTCCGCTCCTATTGGCCTTAGCCTATAACCATTCTCGATAAATGAGCTATATAACACTGAAAGAATTATTCAGTAGTTCCAGAGATTACCCCCTACAACGCAACAACGTCACAAACTCACAAACTTTACCTCTTTATAATATTAGTATAGATTTTAAATATATTATGACAAAAAGAGAAACCCGATCGAGTTTCTTGTTGATTCTTCTCGATGAGTGGATTGTTTTCTAAACCGGTGGTAGCTTTGACGTTCATAAAGGCCCAGGTTCAAAAGGTTAGGGTCTAAGTTCAATAAAGCATTTTTGATTTTAATTTTTAATGGAATTTCACTAACTTGTGATAGAGATACGATTGATGTATAGTGTAATTGTATATGAGTAAGATAAGGAATAAGTATATCAGGGGAAGTAAGAAAATAGCGCCAGTGACTGCGACTGTCCTGAATAATCGTTGATTTAAAATCCTTTTGTGTCAAAAGAAAAATAAATGTATTTTATACTCATACATATCACATTTTTTTATTTTTTTTATATCAAAAGCAGGCATACGAACATGTGGGTCACCTGATGTTGAGTGATCACCACCGTCCATAGACACTAGCAACACCAGAGGAGTCGCAAGTGCGTTGCCAGCCTGTGTATGGGGGAGGGGTAGGGAAAGGCAAAAGGGGAGGGGAAAGGGGGTAGGAGGTGGGCCTCCAGCGTTCTCACTGACCGAACGAAACGCAACAATGCAAGCACTGTTACCTCAAAATTGAATAGATTCACTAACATACAATTACACTACAGTCACACTAAGACATTATAATGTTGTAGTCGCAGCCCGTTAGAAGATTTCTTCCTTTTACGTCTCTTCGTATAAACTCCAGTGCCCAGAATGGAACTGCATTTGAAACCACCGTGGTGCGTTTTACATAACTTTCAGTAAAGGAGGTGGAAGACTCCGGAAGACTGACGTCACTATTCGAAAGGTTCAACAAAATTCGAGGCGATTTTTTTTTATATAAACCCATTGTTAGTGGTTCCCACGGTCAATGATTCATCCGTTATTTATTTCTAACAACGCATATAGGTGATATCGTTATAGAAGCTGGTTGTTGAGTAAATATGAAAAAATGGCAGCTAATTAAGCTTCGACTGGCAAATACAAAAGTTAGAACACATCAACGTGCTAACTGCTCACTTAGCCTAGAATGATCGTCTCTCAAGTGCAGTTACCGGAATACAAATATTCTTAGCTATAGATTTTCAGCTTCAATGTGATAAACTACCAAACTGGTATTAAAAACGGCCTTGTCACCGTCCTCAAGCTATCAGTACTGATGGATACTAAAGATATTATACAATGGGACCAACACAAATTTGTTTATTATAATATAATTCTTTATGCTGTAAATATTTTCATACAATCATCAGTTATGTTAGCCAGACGGTATTAAATGAAGTAAGCAACCGTCCATAGAACCGAGGAGCTGTGCAACTGCATAAAAACATGGCTTTAACAGAGCGAACGTGTTAATGTCTTGGTATTGTTAAATCACAGTTAACTTTTGTGAGATATTGCTGTAGTACTTACGGTATTATTTTTCAATCGCTTCAAAAAAACGTACTAAACATTTGATAAACTGTTATTGTTCTAGAGACGTATTTTTTATGAAAATAGGTTTGTTATTTCAAAGTATTGAAGGCTGAGTGGTTAGCATGTTCGGGTACGGAGTCAATCGACGCAGGTTCGAATCCTTGTCAATGAGTCGGACTTTTTAGTGATTAAATCTAAAAATACCTACAGAAAAGCGTATAGTAAGATATGTCTCCTCAAGATAACTTACAGTAATTAATTTTTTTGTTTAAAAATTATTAAAAAAGTCGAGGCATTCGTGAGGACTGCCGATAGAAGTGAAATTAAAAACACTGAAATGATTGTGTTATTTTTTCAATTATTTAAATCTTAAGCATTTAAATTAACATTTTTAAGTATTGGAATTATTAGCATTGGTCTGGTTTTCATATCTATTTGCAAACTGAGTACCTAATAGTTATATAAATTTCTATACAATTTATTAATCAGTCAAACATATCATTGGAGCATGAGCTGAAAACAAATGATCAATATGACATGTACGCAAGTCGCTAATCTGACGCAAGCGGAATGCGTTCACGAGCATGTCGAGGTCATATGTGACGCGAACCCCGGTTATCCGCTACCTTACTTTAAAAAAAACATAAAAGATGTATTCTCTCACTGACCATCGAGGACGTACACTCATCAAAAAAGTCTAAGCAACATGTACTAATTTAAATTTTAGGATGGTTCTTCACATTATAACGTTGTATTTTATTTTTAAAATAATATCTTTAGGGTTCTATGATGTAAAAATAACAGCTGTTGTCTTTATAGCAGTGTCTTTTAATAACAGAAATGAACAATATTAAAATATACTGTAGAAACTAAGATACATAAGAAACTAAACTTTTTTCTTACAAAATGAAATTTTTAAAGAAAATGTATTTATTGTGAAAGAATAGAACAATTTAATACAAAGTATGGGCTCCTCTGCTATTCAGAACTTGTCGGCAACGATTATTCATTGAAGTAATGAGACTGTTTATGTCATCTTGCGGTATTCGCTCCCAATGGAATTGTAGCAAATCCTTCAGCTGTTCGGTTGTTGTCGCTCCGTCCAAGTCCTTCAAACACGTTTTTGGAGCATGTCCCATGCCTGCTCAATGGAACCAGATGAGAACTGATAATTTAGTGCAGGCCAGGGCATAAATCCGGATGTTCTCAGTTGCAAAGTATTCACTGGTTCGCCGAGCTGTATGTGAACGCGTATCATTATGCAATTAACCTAAAATTTGACCGAGTTAAAGGTTTGTGCAAATGGGATAGACATAAGGTATGGAATATCCTCAATGTAATTTTCAGCATTCATGTTTCCATTTACAAAAACGAGCTCAGTTCGCTTGTTCTTCAGAATACCCGCCCAAAACAGGTAACTGTTGAGCCGCTGTATGAATGAAATTCCTGAACGCACCTGAGCCTAATTCAGTATTTCCGGGCCGACGATACACTCGCACCCTTCTTGTATCAGGCTCAAACCCGAATGGCAACTCATCGGAAAACATAATTTTATCCCATTGTTCCGGGTCCTTTGATTTCGCTGAAAATTTTCTATACCATTCATATCGACGAGCGCGATTCCCGTAACATTATTTTTGAGAATCTGATTGGGCGTCAAGCTTTTAGGCCGTACTCATTCAAAGTTATGAATTCGCACAGTTTGAGGACTAAAAACACCTCTTGAATTTTGTAGCCTCAAAAATATTTTCGAGCGGTTAACATCGGCTGGCGATCTATGCAGTCAGTTGTATGTACCGGTCTTGAAAAAACCGAGTGGTTGTACTCATTTTACGGCCTGGATGTTTTTCAGCGGGTTCTCCTGTATTATTGTAGCGCTGCCAAAGATGACAAATAACACTTCTATGAATCCCCATTAATGTCAAGATACCTGAGATGTGACGACAGTCGCTTACTCCTAATTTTTTAACATTTCATTTAAATAATATGTAGATGATATCTTATTTTTACCGACAATCGATAGCTCTTAAATGTAGGTCACATTATAAATCAAGCTAGAGGTAACATTTAAACCGCATTGTATTTTTAAAGAAATTCGCAGTCATTTGAATTTCAGTATCAAAAAACAAAACATCCATAAGAGTTTTTTTTTAAAACAGCCAATAACGTCAATGAGAGAAAAAAAAATTTTTTTTTTAAAATAACCACTTTGTTGGACGATAATCACTTGAAATTCAATCCAAAGGTAAAATTTGTAATATACGCATGTTGCTTCAACTTTTTTGATGGTGTATTTCACGAGGAAATAAAAAAAATCGTGGACTATAACAAGGTGATATAAAATCGAGCAAAAATTCAGCAAAAGTTTTTTTATAGTCAAGAAAAAAAATCGTGCACGCGTTTTTGATAGTGACTGTCGTGTGAACGGGTCTTTTGATTACACTAAGCGAAACCGGTTCGGAATCATTACGCTCCTAAAACGTAATTTGTTTCTTATGTTACTTTTTTCACATATGTCGAAAAAATCTAAAAACTTCATAACGGTGGGACGTTGTAGAAAATTACTTTTTTTTCAAAGAAACTAAAATAAGTTTCATAGCTGGTCGCCTAGTGGACGACATTAAAATTTTTTCATTTTTTTGCCTTCAATAAACACCAGTTAAAGAATAAAAATTATTTCAAAAGTTTCAAAAATTTCGCAAACAGTAAATTATTTATCAATTAATTATTAATGTATATTATTATAGTTTTTTTTATTATAAAATTAACCTACAATTTGACCAGTTAATTTCAAATGGCATGTAAAGTATGGAACGTAAATCATGTTAAAAATAACTTCGAATGTAGAATGAAAGATAGGTAATTTTCAGCGAAAGAGTAAAAGGACGGATCGGCGAAAAAACTTTTTCACTTACATGTGTGTATATATTGTGTGTCATTCAAGCAGTAGTGTGAGTAATGTATATTTTGATTAATTTAATGTGTTTATAATGCATTTTATATAAAAAATATAGCTTTGTGCACTTCTCCTGCATATAAACTTTAACTATGCCAAATTTCACCTTCATCCGTTTTCGCAATTCGCTTAAAAAGGAGTACAGAGTTTTCGCTTCACGAACTAATATATAGATTTATATTCTAGAACTAGTTGTGTCCGCGACTTCGCCCCCGTGAAATCTTATGTAAAAAAAACAGCGATAAATAAAGCCTTCTGAATGTATTAAGTCCATTTACTTATCTACTTTTCTCTCGTACTTAGGTCGCGTCGTCGTTAAAAGTACAATAACTTTTGATACAGTGAACCGATTTTAATGAAACCAAGATTAAATGTTACTCGAAGATACGCTTTAAAATTATTGGAGAGGTTTTATCCCGAACACAGTATTTCAGCAGTGATGCGTGTTCATACAAACAGACAAACATTTCTAAAAATGATCGAAATGTATTTTATTAAAATATTTATTTATAGACACCTGAAACATTTTTGATGTGAATCTATAAGCGCGGGTAAACCTAATTTTGCCTTGGCGGGACGCGACGCACAGTGGAAGATATTCGGAATCTCCCTTTCATAGGATTTTTGAAAAATAAAATGTATTATTTGATAGTTTTAAGTATACATTTTTGTCAAAATGGTCATATCATTGAGTTATTTAGCAATATCAAGTTTTATGTTTACCTTTTACACCATATAATATGGACTTGTAAATTTCAAATGTATGAAAATGGACATTCTATTCTTCATAACTTTTTTGTGTTTTAAGTTGTAAAGCTGAAACTTATACGTATCATTACTGGGGTGCTAACGAAGCCTTAGCCTTGACCTTGACCCCGGACGTCCCCGTTCAAAATATATTTGTTGATGAAAATTTCTTATTTAGATGACATGGTATTGGTGGAATCATCAGTCTGTAGGTATATTTTAGACCTTATTGCTACAGATATCGATAAAACAAAGGGTGATATAAAACTATGATTACCCCTGTTTTCTTCTTCTACAGTTTCGTTTTTATTACCTTTTAAATATACGATTCAGTATTCTTTGTAAAACTTAAATATACCTATTTTTCTATATTATAAGTCGTACATTACCTATAATTTCGCACTATATAGTTAACTTATCACCAATTATCATTACCTGATACTATTTTTGATTGTTTTTGTTTCACATCTGTATCAAAATATCTTGATTTTGCTAATTAGGGTAATTGTTTATTTGTTTTGTTTTTTTTTTTGCAAACTTGTTTGTTTCGCACAGAAGTCAATTGAAATTGGCAATATAAAGGAAGAGAGAGGAGTGATCGCAATACTTGTATCTATATCAGGACTAACAAATATTGGTGACTAATATTATGCCCATGCAACACGTCAAGGAAGTGAATAGTGAATTGTTTTGTTTTTATTGAAGTTGATGTTTGCCATGAGAGATTAAACAGTTATTTCTGCGGCTAAATTAGGATTGTAAATGAAAGCAGTGTAAATACTAAAAGATTTTATATCCATTATAACTTATCAATTTCATTATTAGCTTTAATTAGAAGGTGTAAATGTAGATTTCAATTCCAAATATATAAAAATGTTTTTTTTTACTTTATACATTTCATTTGCAAAAAAAGACTATTACTGCCATTGTCGAGTAAGTAATAACTTACAAGTGTCTTGAGATAATTTTAATGTTCTAACAAGATGGAGTTCCATGGAACTTTTGCGGCATCTCAGAATTCATGCTCCGTGGTATAATTTCCCATCCACTTCATTTGCACATAATGCCAGAACTGTGTTACGTGAAATGCCACTAATATTACAAAATATAAAGTCAAATAACACAAGATTATGAATAAAATATAAAAGCCACTACATGACAGACTAACATACCGACAAAAAAACATCGAAATAAATTGATTTTTATGTTTGTCAACAGGAAAGCACTTGGTCTTCTCGACGGATCCGGAGTCGGTGAAAGACGAGTTCGCTTTCGACAACCCTGGGTTCAGGCAGGACGAGAGGCACGCGTGGCAACACGAAGCTCCAACCCTGCCTCTCGCGGGCAAGACCCCAGCCCTGCACGCTGAGTTCACGAGGCCAGATCACAGTAAAGACGACTCGCATCTACAGGTAACATTGATTGTACGATAAATCTTTGTAATATATAACTAGCTTCTGCCCGCGACTTCGTCCTCGTGGAATAGTTGCCGTTCACTCACCGTACGTAGCGGAAGCTTTCAAAAGGAAAAAGGACCTGCTTGAAACATTCTTCATTGGTGTTCCGCTGCTATTGGTCTTAGCATGTTGATATAAATGCCTTCCTCGATAAATGAGCTATCTAATACTGAAATAATTTTTCCAATCGGACCATTAGTTCCTGAAATTAGCGCGTTCGGGCAAACAAACTCTTCAGCTTTATAATATTAAGTATATATATTCTTCTGTCCGTCTGTATGTGACTGAACTCCTCCTAAACGGTTGGAACGATTTTGATGATTTTTTTTGTATGTTCCAGTGGATTGGAGAACAGTTTAGATTCACAATTGGACCCGATAGGTGGCGCTGCGGTTAACTTTTAAGATTTTTTTATTATCAACTAGCTATGAATACCCGCTTCGCTGGGTCATTTTTAATTGTATACTTATTTGTTAATGTTAATAATCTATCACTACTTACTTCACAATTTTTTCACATAAAAGACACATTTTCTTTTTTCTTATTAATTTATTGATCTTACTTGTTTTTACATTAAAATCTTACGACTAAGTAGACATTAATATCTTTTATCATCTAACATTAACTGATATACTAAACATTTTTATTGAAATACATTCTTATATACTACGTTTACACTTTTGCATAGGAACTTCCCAGATCATTTTAGAATTTTCTAGAACACTCTTATTTAATCAGAATCTAAACGTAAATTTTAGAACTCCCTACATCATTCCAGAATTTCCCAGATCATTCTAAACATTTCTGGATCATTCTAGAATTTTCTAGAACATTCTCATTCGATCAGAATCTAAACGTCGATTTTAGAATTTCCCATATCATTTTAGAACTTCCCAGATCATTTTGGAATTTTCTAGATCATTCTAGAATTTTCTAGATCATTCTAGAATTTTCTAGAACATTTTCGATCGATCAGAACATTGTTATACATATTAAAGCTTTCTAGAACATTCCAGAAGTTTCCTGAACAATCCAGACCATTTTAGATCAATAATAGTCATATTTTCAAAGTTAACATCTTTCAACCCCCGTATCTTTTACACCCTTATAATTATCGACTTGCAACCACCATAGTGTACAATGGGAACCTTGTACCTATTGCCACATACAAACACTTTTCGTCTGCAATGCGTAGTTTTAGCTGCAAAGTGAAATATAGGGACACACCTCCAATTTTATATATATAATAGATGTCCGTCAGGCCCGCTAGTTCAATATAAAAAAATTAACAACAAACCACCGAATTCGTTAAAAATGATTAACAGACCTTTGATTATACTTGAACGACTCCTTAGTGGAAATCTAGGATAGTGCAAATGTCTTCAAAGTTGTGCTGGTCTGATGGTTTGACCGATGGAATATCAATCCGATGTCCGCAGGTACGAACCCCGGCATGTACCGACGAATTTTTCGAATTTCCCTTACATTTACTAATATTAAATTGGTAACACTGTCGGCTGGAGGTTAAGGAAAGCATCGTGAGGTAACCTGAACTTGAGAAATGTTCTTGTAGGGCCATCGTATGTAGAAACCACTGCAGGGCCATATGGCTCTTCCCAAAAGAAGGTATAGGCATAATCACCACGCCAGCCCAGGATGTATTGGCGATTTCAAACTCTAAGAAATCCACAGTTCTAGATTTTCCCACATACAGTAGTACTACAAGAACATTTCTCAGGTTCAGGCTTCCTCACGATGTTTTGTTCACCGTCAGCCGATACTGTTACCGATTTAAATTACTAAATGTACGCGAATTCCCAAAAAAATCGTTAGTATATGCCATAATCGCTTAATGAGAAATGAAATCAAAGTATTTGGTACTCGAGTCTTCAGCAATTCACTTATTCACTAGTCCCTTACATATAGAAAGTGAGAGTATGCATATAAGCATGTTAAAGATGTGACTATCTAATTAACGTTACACAATGCAACGTTCCCACATAGCTCTCCACTTGGCAAATGTTTGTCAAACATGAGTATCGAGAGGTAAACATGATGTGTGGTTACATAAAAAACATGCATTCACTTTCTTATTTATGCTTTCTTTATTTATAAGTATTGTCCCGTCGAGACGGAGGATTTTGTGCTATACCTATTTGGTAAACTTCATAAAATTTTTTTTAGCTCCCCCCATTTTTTTTTTCCCCCCCCCTCCTCCCCTTCCCCCCCCTTTCCTCTCCTCCTCTTCCCTGTTTATATTTTGGAATAATCGGTCGGCTCGCCTGGATATTAAACATCTACGTGTTGCCTCAGGAAGGAAGAAATAATTGTATTGTTAGAACCAAATTCTATATAATTAAATTACGAATGTATACACGAACGAAAATGTCCAGCAGTCCAACAATTGACAACCCCATTCACCTACTGTTTAGTACAAGGAAATGCTACGGCATCGTTTTTAATGGAGGCCCATATGACACAGTCGTCCAGTCGGTGAATGTTATTGTAACAAAAAAAAAAGTTAAAAAAGTTAAACTAAAAAATGAAAAATAAATAATAGTTTAAAAAAACATGCTTTCGTAAGTAGTCCGGTGAAGTTGTTAAGACCTTGCTAGGTCAATAGCGTAGGCAGTTCGAGAAAAAAAAAATAAAAAAAAAACCGTCTTTGTATATGCGTTAAATTAGGATAGCGCTAAATTAGCAAGAGGATTTATACTGTTCAATTTGTTTCAAGAAGTTTTATAAAAGTTAACATTCAAAAATCACTTAACATATTATTTAAAGCTCACATGAATTCTATAACACTTCACTATTTTTCTTTCAGCAGTTATTTCACATTATATTTACAAGTTCATTTCGGACTATCCATACCTTTGCCTATGCTAGCGCCATTTTGGAAGATCTTGGAACTATTATTTAGTGCTTGAATTTGAATTTGAATTTAGAGTTGAATATATCAACATGTCTCCCATTATGAGATAGTTTTCCTTACATGTAACCTCCATAGTCCAGTTGGCATATTATTTTATTACACTCGTCCGAAACTTCTACTATACTATATCTTTCTTTATAAAAGTCCCCTCCCTCTTCTTCTTCTTTCCGTACTCAAAACTCCACGATTTTCTGGGGCTTTCCCTTGATAAGTGATTGATGAGGAACGTTTTAGTATATATTTTTTCAAGGATTTTTTCATAATCAGGGCGGGACAACGTCTGCCGGGCCCGCTAGTTATGTATAAATTTCTTCTGTACGTGTGATATCACTGAACTCCTCCTAAACGGTTGGACCGTTTGATTTTGATGAAATTTTATGTGTGCGTGTTCCAGTGGATCCGAGAATGGTTTAGATTCACAATTGGACCCGGTAGGTAGCGCTGCGGTTGAATTTTAGATATTTTTTTATTATTATCAAAGCAGGACAACGTCCGCCCGGCCCGCTAGTGCATATATATAAATTCTTCTGTACCTATGTTTGTAACCGAATTCCTAAAAGAATGGACCGACTTTAATCAAATATTTCGTATTTGTTTGTTTGTGTTCAGTACCATAATAAAATTTAATACAAGTGGTATGGCAAGTTTAGACAACATTAACACCATGTTTATAGAGGAAAATTCCTACGGCTTAGTTCATCAAGTCGTTTATACGTAACGACTCAACGTATTTGGGTCGAGCAATTTAATAATCATTAAAGAGTTCAACATATCCTCATTTATTATCTTTCAAAGATTTTTAATGATTAAAAAAACATTTTAGGCTAATTTCTGTGCTCGATGACTAGTCCGTATTTTTTATTTAGGTACTAGCTGACTCGGCCACGCGTTACTGTGGCTCATGTTGAATTTGAATTGAAAAATAAATTCATAATTAAAGAGTGGCGCCATCTATGAGACATCTATGATAACAGTCGGTCCTACAGTTTTCTTTCAACAGACTAATTTAAACCGCTATCTGTTCGACACTGATAAAACTTACAATTAATAACAATAATCAACATTGACAATAATTTTATTTGTGACTAGCCGTCACGCCGGACGTTGTCCCGCCCTGATAATAAAAAAAACCTTGCGGTTAGACATATGCTGTCGGTGACTTTTTTGTATGTATTATCAAGCTCTACAGATTTTCCCCAGAACTCAATCATATACCTCTCATCCTTAAGGTAGCATTCGTAAGAAACGTTTTCGTTCGACCGTTTTTTCTCCGACTTACTTTGCAAATCCTGCGACTTACTATAAAAAAGTCTTTTCATTTTTCGGGTTGATATATAGCCTATGATACTCACAAATAACGTGGCTTTCTATTGGTAAAAGAATTTTCAAAATCGGTTCAGCAGATCCGGAGATTACCCCCTACAACGTCACAAACTCACGTCACAAACTTTACCTCTTTATAATATTAGTATAGATTAAAACATATTGAGGGCATTAATCGAAGTATAAATTATCCTATCTCTCAAGTTGGTACCAGACTACACATAAATGCCAACTCTTATGAAGATCTGTCGAGTAGTTTCGGATTTCATCGTGGACAAACATCAGAGACTGGATTTTTATATGTTTAGATGTTCTGGGGTTTGATAGCTATTGCCGACTAGAGTAATAAAGCGCTTTACAGACAGCGCTTGATGTTTTATTGTATCAACTTAGTATCTTAACTTAGTAACTTGTATCAGAGTTACTTATTAACGCGCGTTGCACTACTGATTGCATTATACAAACAGTCGCCCTTGACTTTGTCTGCCTTTGTATTTTTATATATAACTAGTCACCCGCCCTGGCTTTGAACGGACATAGTAATAAAGAAACTCAGACCAAATAATCACATTATAATCTAGACACGCGGTAGCGTATCAAGCCAAATTCAAGCTGCAAGAATGGCGAGCGCGCAGTACCGCGGTAAGTCAGACCTTGGGCTTCAATATATTATCCTAAGTTATAAGCAGAAATGCTATTTTAAGTTTTTATAACATATTTTATGTTGTTATAAATAAATTTCGGGACTGACCATTGATTTGGTACCCATTTAGATCTCACTTCTTTTGTTGTTGAAGTCAAAAACCAAGGCATATATCATAATACTAGCTGTCCCCCGCGGCTCCGCACGCGTTTTTTTAAATGTATTAAATAACTATGGTGTCATAGTTACAAATGTTTTTGAAAAAGCATTTCTGTAATGTACACACCTACTTACAATATTACATTACGCCATCTACTGTAACATGTAACATGTACATTAGATATGTGAATACAAATAATATATCGAATGGGATGGGATTTATCATCAGCAACATACCTGGAACTTTAACCTACTATGTACCACCCTCAGTGCTCATTAACACTATATAAGAAAGTAATGAAAATTTTAAACTACACATTATCGAACAATATGTGTTAAATTGTTTATTATATAGACATAACATGCCCATAATGTCGATATAATTGTATTATTCTTATACGTTGCTATAATCACTGAGTTATGTAGATGCAAACGCGGTAAATAAAACAAAATGGCCGCCAAATTGACCAAAATGATAATATAATTCAAATTACATACATTTATTCTTGGAGTCCAGTACAGCGCATGTCTCACGCGCTTGTTTACAGTAAACAAACTATTTTTATTAAATTCACACGAATGCACAATGCACAGGTAACATTTCATCACTTCATAGTGTAAAACAAAGTCCTCTGATCTGTCTGTTTGTCTGTTCGCGATGAAGTCAAAAACTACAGAACGGATTTTCATGCCGTTTTCACCAATAGGTAGAACGGTTCATGGGGAAGGTTAAGGTATAATTTGTATAATTATACAAATATAGTATAATTTTCCTTTTATTATCAGGGCGGGACAACGTCTGCCGAGCCCGCGAGCTTAAAATAAAATAGCTCATTAGCTAGTTATCTGCCAGTGAAAATCCCGTGAAAATCAGTTCAAGCATTTCGGATATTCTACTGCGGCCGAAGGCGAATAAAAAACAAAAATTACTTTTTATAAGGTCTTCTGCTATCTACCAGTGAATATTCCGTGATAATCAGTCCAACCATTTTAGAAATAGCAATGCGGACGAAGCCGCGGACACATAAAATAGAATATGTCAACCGCTATAATTTCGGCTATCTGCCAGTAAAATTCCCGTTAAAATAAGTTCAGCCGTTTTGGAGATTATCCGGAACTAACAAACAAACAAACAAACAGGCAAAATATAATAATATAAAAATATCGGCCGAATATCAAAACCTTTTTTTTTGTTATTTGTAGTTATATATATTCACCAAAAAGTTATTATTTATTTTTACATACACACACTTTATTTTTATAATACGTAATAGAATGCAAATAAAAAATTGAAAACAAAACTAACATAGAATAAACTTTTTGAATAGCAACACAAAATAATCTTTGAAAACGTTTGCGATAGAAACTTACCACGTTACCATGACAACGATAAAACAACACAACACGAGCAACAAAACGAGAAGCCCATTTGAAACACACATTTAAATAAATAAAAACAAATAAAAAATTGGAAATAAAAGTAGAATAAACTTTTTGCATAGGAAAACAAAATAAACTTTGGAAATGTTTGCGATAGAAACTTACCACGTTACCATGGCAACGTATATAATACTAACGTTAACGACATCTCTCAAAAGGAAAAAAAATGCCCGATTTTGAAACATTAGACATTGAAGCTCCGCTCCTATTGGTCTTAACGTGATGATATATAGCCTAAAGCCTTCCTCGATAAATGAGCTATCTAAAACCGAAGGATTTTCTCAAATCGGACTGAGATCATAGCGTTCAACCAAACAAACAAACAAACAAACTCTTCAGCTTTATATATTAGTGTAGATTGAACTTGGCTCTCATTTCACAGTAATGTTTTTCATGGGGTTTCTATTACTGTAGTAATGTTTTCCGTAACTATATTGTGTTTTGACATTTACTAGTATTCTCCAAGATTTAAACTGCGTTTTTTAAAATTTCCAATATCGATTTATTATTGCAAAACGATCAATCTTCGCAATAAATCAGACACGAAAAGACGTCCGTAATGTTAAGGCGGTTACATTCCTGAAACCAAATTATGGCGGATCGATTCGTTGTGAATCGCATCGGAATGCAGCTCGCTTATTGCAGTGCCACGGATTTAGATTCAGAAAACGTTTCAAAATATTTACTATGTGTATTTTTTATACTGATATACCTATTACCCGCGGTTTTGACTGTCTTTGACGCTGGTTTTAAGTGTTACTCGAAATATATTTTCTTTAGTTTATTACCAACACTCTTGCTTAGGAAAGTTTTACTATATATAAATAAACTTTTTTTAAATCATAGGAGGTAAACGAACTGGCGGGTCACCTGTTGTTAAGTGATCATCGCCGTCCATAGACACTAGCAATACCAGGGGAGTCGCAAGTGCGTTGCCAACCTGTGTTTGATGGGAGAGGGGAGGAGATGGGGAGTAATGGGGGGAGAGGGGAGGTGGGCCTCCGGCGCTCAGACTGACCGAACGAAATGCAACAATGCAAGCACTGTTACTTCACGTCGGTTTTGTGTGCGAAGGTGGTACTACCCCGGGCGAGCCGACCCATTCATGCTGAAACCAGTAATAGCATCAACGTGGCTCTACCACCTACACAAAAGTACAAAAGACGGCCTTATTGCTAATAGCAATCTCTTCCAGGAAACCTTTGGATATATATATATTTCATGGCGTAGAATCTGTGGTATTTATGGTGTACAATTAAAACGAAACTAGGAAATACCGTATAAATTAGCGGCACGTACACTATAACATACATATAACACATATTATTAAAAAAATGAGTGCGTGTAACCGTCACACGCGATTGCAGTAAAACTTCTTTGGCGTTATAAAGAGATGGCGACTAAGTTAAAAATAATTACATCATATGAGAATTTAAAAAGGCATTTATTGATAATGTAACACTAGTAATATATGCATTTATTATCGTCGACCACTATATATTTTAAAACAATAATTTAATTACTGTCACACTTCAAATGTGATATGAATGGTTTATGCTGTTAGATGGCACGACAGAGAATGAAGCTTTGATTTAATTTGGTACTTACTTACATTGAAACCAGATGGCAGCACGGTCGCGCGCCTACATATACATAATTCATTCTATTGTATAATTTTCATTATTATTCAATTTTCAATTTAATATTTTTTATTGAAAATTATTTTATTTGTTTCAAAAACCTCGCAAACTTTACCTCTTTATAAATTAGTATAGGGGTTTTTGGGGGGATCTTGGAATGTCATGTAGTGGTCATTATATTTTATCCAGAATCTTTTATTATTTGTCTCTATATTATTTAATATAGGTAATGTTTTACGTAATATAGTTTGGTTATTGTGCACTAGTGAAGTGGATCGGAAATAATACCACAAACTACAACACACTACCTGGAAAGAAGTTGTAACAAGACGGCCACCACCTCGTTTACTTGTAATATCAGTACTTACTCGACAATGGCAGTAATAAGCCAAAAATAAAATAATATATCTTTATCTATAGACAAGATAAAAGTATAGAAATTAAATTCTCGATGATCTTTTTTATGTAATATACATACAAAAACTTTTCATTTTTATTTTTTTTATATCATTGGAGTCAAACGAACAGGCGGGTCACCTGATGATAAGTGATCGCCGCCGTCCATAGACCCTGGCAACACCAGGGGAGTCGCAAATGCGTTGCCAGCCTATGTTAGGTGGGAAAGGAGACGGGTCAGGGGAGAGGGAAGAAGAGAGCGTAAGAGAGGGAAGGTGGGCCACCGGCGCTCTCACTGACCGAACGAAACGCAACAATGCAAGCACTATTACTTCACGTCGGTGTTTCTGTGTTTAGGGTGATAGTGCCCCGGGCGAGCCGACCCATTCATGCAGACACCACTAATAGTTTCAACGTGACTCTACCACCTAAAATTTTTTAAGGAACATATATAAATAATTGAATGTTTGAGTTTTTGGCGGGATCTTGGTCTGTCATGTAGTGGATTTTATTTTTTATTCATAATCTTGTGTTACTTGACTGTATATTGTGTAAAATTGGTGATGTTTTATGTAATATAGTTTGTTTATTGCGCATAAGTGAAGTGAATGGAAAATAAGAGCACGGACCATGAATTCTAAGATGCCACAAAAATTCCGTGGAAAGTTGTAACAAGGGAGCCACCATCTTGTTGGAACATTTACAATGACATTGAAATGATCGCACGACACTAACTTGTAATAATATTAACTTCTCGACAATGGCAGTAATAATGTGAAAGATTAGTTGCCAAAAATAAAGTAAAAAAAAATAGTTTAAATGAGTCATGATCACGTGCTGTAAATAATATCAGGTTCAAAAACTCCAAACACAGATCTGTACTCATGATATGATATCAGTTGTACGGTACAGGTATCGAATGGCATTTTATCATTATCACGTTCAACTTCTAAACAGCATATCGTCGAGAAAGTGAATAATACGTTTTCCTTTTTATTTATTTTTACTTTGTGACATCGGGGTCATTTACCGTTGTGTAACGTTTTGCCAGTAAGAAATCGTTAGGTCGGTGCCGTATGAAAACTCCTTCGACGATTTGTTGTTATCTTTTGAAAACTATACGAACCTCTTTGGTAAATATTTATTTAGTAATCGAGTAAATAAATAAAACAAAGTTTCCTGTCAAATCAGTTTCAATATTTATTTGTGAAGTGTAATGTACGTAGCCGTGTGATGAATTCGAAAGTGTTTTGCGCATTTCGTGCTTCTACCAGCGATGTTGAGGTAATTAATCGACAGATAACTTATCTATGTATATTAATACCATCATTATTATTACATTGTATAAAACAAAGTCCCCTACCGCGTCCGTCTGTCTGTCTGTTCGCGATAAACTCAAAAACTGCTATACAGATTCACCATCGGTTTTCACCGGTGGATAAAGTGATTTATGAGGAAGGTTTTGGTATATGTTGTCGAGGATATTTTTTAATAGTACGGGCGGGAGAACGACTGCCGGGACCGCTAGTATTATATAAATGTAATTTAAAAAAAGTGATTCTAAATTATACAATAGATTTTGATACGGTTTTTTAGAGAATGTCTTCCGGGAGGTTTACGTGCATAACATTTATCTATACTAATATTATAAAGAGGTAAAGTTTGTGACGTTGTATGGGGTAATCTCAGGAACTACTGGTCCGATTTGAACAATTCTTTCAGTGCTATATAGCTCATTTATCGAGGCAGGTTATCGGCTATATATCATCACGCTAAGACCAATATGAGCGGAGCACCAATGAAGAATATTTCAAAATCGGGGATTTTTTCTCTAGAATGCTTCCGCTGCGTGTTAGCGTTAGATCAAAGTAACTATTCCACGCGAACGAAGTCGCGGGCAGAGGCTAGTGTTTTATATTTATAAAAAAAAACGTATATGTGTATGTACGCACGTAAGTAATTATACTTATTTAGTTTTAAAAAGACATTAAATGTGATTTATAATGCTTTGTTTGTGGAATTACAATGAGCTGTAAAAGGCTTTAAAACTATTTTTGTGTATTAAATACACCGCGCTCGCTGACCGCCACCGTTATTTTGTTCGCAATTCGAACCTACCCAAACCAAAATAAAGAAACAAGAAGTCGAGAAAAAAAAAGAAGGAAATTCTATCTTAGACTGTATATCAACCCATTTTCCACCTAAATCTTATTGAATACTTTGTTTTTAAATAAAGTCTTTTGGAATCTAAAAGGGTTGTGCTGTATTTGAAATTAACATCTTGATATAAAGATTGAAGGGGATAGGAGCAGCGGGGGAAAGGGGAGATATCCCCTCCCCGCGGAAAGTCATAGTTACCAAGATATTTATGATCAAAGTTTTGAGGTTATGTCTCATTTCCGAACAATAATTGGTAATTTTGTATATTACCCACTTGATGATTTTTAAGTTAAAACAAAACATTTTCGTCCCGGTTTGATTAGGTTAGGTTACTAGGTTACTTGCGAAAAAAATAACAGCGGCGGTCGGCGAGCGCGGTGCATTTAATACACAAGTACCCTTTTTCTACAATTGTAGAACAAATTATGCATCAAATAATAATGTAATAATAATAATTTACAATGTAAACAAATAAAAAGTATACAATACCAACAGTTAACGTCAAATCTATAAACCCACTTCGAAAAGTTTATAATATAAAAAAACAAGTTTTATCACGAATAATCACAATAAATTATCATTCGCTACTATATATAATTTAAGGTTACACACAAATACACATGTATATATTTATCTATGAATATATTTTTCTATCTCCACTGATATAAAACACGTGTCGTAGATTCATTTGCATTTGAATAAGTATCTTGAATATAGTTAACAGTTCTCACGAAAACTTGATAGACGATTAGCGACCAACTTCATGGTGTCGTTTTTCGGTGTCTGTGCACGCGTGAATCGTAAATATTCGATCTCATCATTTGTGTCAAACACGCCAAAAGAAGTATATTGCAAGAGAGTACAGAAAAAATGTATTTTGATGGAGTCGTGATGAGTTTTCGGAGCGTATTAGAAATGCTGTCGAAATATTTTGTTCACATACTAAATCAATGTAGACGTAGTCGCGGGTATCAACTAGTACTAAATATAATTTTTGAAGTTATACTTGTTTCGGCGCGCTAGGGAAAAATGATGAGAGTAAATTTTTATGATGCGCGCACACCGTCACGAAAAACCGACACCCTGAAGTTAGCTATAGTCAACATTTTGTTTTTTTGTATTTATTGTTTGTATTTCTTTGTCTTAAAACTTTCAATGTATTAAATACCTTTTTTCTATTGTTAGTGTCTTTTTTTCTACAAACGTCGAATAAGGCGAAAGATAAAATTTTTGAAAAGATTTTTATCTTGTTACGCCAAAGAAGTATAACTTCTAACGCGTGTACATAAGTACACACACACTTTTTTTTAAGATAAATACAATATTTCTTATGTAATAAACATATTTTACGTAAAATACTTACATATTTATCAACATTGTAAATCCTATCTACAGATAATATTAAGATGAGAGTTTAAGGTAAAAATTGCTGCCAATGATTCTGTCATATTTTTTTGAAATAACACCCCAAACGTCCAAACCTTCAAGTAACAGTTCTTCTTTTTTCTACTCTGAGAATTAATCCTCGTTATCTACTGTCAAGCCGGTTATTACAAAATGCCTAGTGATAATTTGTTTCTCACAAAATGGCGGCCCTCTTGTTGAATTCTAAAATCTCAAAATTATGTCTTGTGTTATTTCCCATTATTTCTAGTACGGCAGAATAAGCAAATTATACTACGCAATGTACCACCAATGTTATATGATACTAGCTTCTGCCCGTGACTTCGTTTACGTAGTAGGTGAATATATTTTTAAATAATACATACGTCAACTTTGATTTTGAAACGTTCTTCATTGGTGCTCCGCTCCTGTTGGTCTTAGTGAGTAAATGAGCTATCTAACACTGATAGAATTTTTCAAATTGGACCAGTACTTTGTGAGATTATCGTGGTCAAGCAAACAAACACTTCAGGGTTATAATATTAGTATAGATAGGGTCAATTAATCCAAGGTTCAAAATAAAAATCACAGAGTAAGTTCCCGCCAAAAACTTTGTTATTCCATAAAACTAGAAGACTAGAAAACCTTGGAAAACTTGTGAGAGATAAGGAAAATCATTTTTTAAACATAACACAGACCGTGATATCACCTCTATAATTCTCTAAGTAAATGTTTAAGAATAACCTTGATATACGTCAATGAAACGTTAATCGCCTTCATACATAAGTACAGCTAAAATAAATATATACAAATAGTTTTGCTTGTCTGCTTTTGCCTTGATATTAATTAAAAAGGAGGGATTCATTAATTTTATCCCAAAATATCAATTGATGACAAACATTCAATTTTTTTTTTAACATTATTTTTGGCGAACCGCCGAATAGACTTACTATCCATCGCCGGTCGCCGCTGTCATGCCGGCCTGAAAGCGTCCCAGTATTGGGACAGCCCCCCCCCCATTCCCTGGTTTCTGGATATACACCGGCTGATCCCGTAACGCGACTATTACTGCCCAATCGTCAACTAGTAGCGGGTATTCCACCTGGTGTACGGTGATATAATTTCAATCGGGAACAAACAACATAGTGGCCACCCCGTTACCGCTACCCCGCTTTGTCTGCTTTTGCCTTGATATTAATTAAAAAGGATGGTTTCAAATATTCAATTATTTCATTTATGTTCGCAATAAAAAACTATATTAGGTGAAAGATCATCATTTTTACACAATTTACAGTCGAACTGACTATGCTATTGACCTGGCAAAGTCTTATACTGCTTCATGACCGGACTACTAAGGCGAGCGCTTAAGGCACTCAGCCGATTTGGTTTTTGGGTAACTAGGTGGTAGAGTCACGCTGAAGCTATTAGTAGTGTCTGCATGAATGGGTCGGCTCGCCCGGGGTACTACCACCCGACACAGAAACACCGACGTGAAGTAATAGTGCTTGCATTCTTGCGTTTCGTTCGGATAGTGAGAGCGCCGGAGGCCCACCTTCCCTCTCTTACGGTCTTTTCTTCCCTCTCCCCTGCCCCGTCCCCTTTCCCACCTAACATAGGCTGGCAACGCACTTGCGACTCCCCTGTTGTTGCCAGTGTCTATGGACGGCGGCGATCACTTAACATCAGGTGACCCGCCTGTTCGTTTGCCTCCAATGATATAAAAAAAATAAAAATGAAAAGTTGTTGTATGTATCATTACATAGTATAAAACAAAGCCCCCTACCGCGTCTGTCTGTCTGTTCGCGATAAACTCAAAAACTACCGAACGGATTTTCATGCGGTTTTCACCAGTGGATAGGGTGATTCACGAGGAACGTTTTAATATATAATTTGTTAAGGATTTTTGCATAATCAGGGCGGGACAACGTCTGCCAGGCCCGCTAGTCTTAATATATATATTTCTTGTGTGCGTGTGTATGTGACTGAACTCCTCCTAAACGACTGGACCGATTTTGATGAAATTTTTTGTGCGTGTTCGAGTGGATCCGAGAATGGTTTAGATTCACAATTGGAACCGGTAGGTGGCGCTGCGGTTGACATTTAGGATTTTTTTAATTATCAAGGCAGGACAACGTCCGCCCGGTCAGCTAGTATTACATAAAAAAGATCATCGAGAATTTAATTTCTATACTTTTATCTTGTCTATAGATAAAGATATATTATTTTATTTTTGGCTTATTACTGCCATTGTCGAGTAAGTAATGATATTACAAATTTCTTGCGATCATTTCAATGAACTAACGAGGTGGTGGCCGTCTTGTTAGAACTTCTTTCCAGATAGTGTGTTGTAGTTTGTGGTATTATTTCCGATCCACTTCACTTGTGCACAATAACCAAACTATATTACGTAAAACATAACCAATATTACACAATATAGAGACAAATAATAAAAGATTCTGGATAAAATATAATGACCACTACATGACATTCCAAGATCCCCCCAAAAACTCCGAGATTTATGTTTACTTTTGCCTATGAAATAGGTTTGTTCTCTTTAACCAAATTTAAAATAAGCAAATTGTATCTTTTTTCTATTTTCATTTTTTTTACCTTTCAGATATGACATAATTACATTCATTTCCTTCAACGTAATGTCCGCCGGTTTCGATATTCTGGTAACACTGACCATAATCGGTGGTCTCAATAATCGATCCTCTCGGGCACTCATTAATTCAATTTTTTCTAGGTTAATAACACTATGACTTAACACGGTACAAGACACCTGCGATGAATGATTTTAATGATTATTTTGATTTACTGTTAAATCGATTTGTATATGCATACCACAACAGTACTGTTGCCTTGGTATGGGGTCAAACTGATCACGCAATACGACTTTTTCCTTTTTACTTACATTAACTGTACAAGCAAATAAGATTATTTTTTTTACCTATTCGTTAACGTGTTTGCATTAATTGTTTTTTTTTTTGTCGAAGTGTAACGTTTAGGCTGATAATCTTATTATCTTTGCTTCTTGCAAAACAAGAAAGAAATCGTTATATAGGTTTTTTAAAATATTATTTTTGGTAACCAGTCGTCCTGATTATTACTGCCATTGTCTGGTAGGTAATAAATTAATTAATTTGGGGGGCTTATGTTACTCGCGTCCGCAGGAAGTTTACCTTTCATCCTTCCTGCACGTGCTCTCTGGGTGGTGGTAAGGAGTAACAACTTTTTGGCCGCTGCACTATTTGACAAATCCATTGAAATGGTGGCCCCCTTGTTAGAATTTTCCAGGTATAGCATCTCAGAATTCATGCTCCGTGGTTTTCTTTCCCATTCACTTCACTTGTACAACCTAACTATATTACGTAATACACCATCAATATTACAAAATATAGAGTTAAATAACACAAGATTATAAATAAAATATAAAATCATGACAGATACTCCTCTCAAAAACTCTTTATAGGTCTTTCAAAATTCATTATTTTGTAATGTACATTATATCAAAATTCGCAGGCCCGGCAGACGTTGCCCCTCCCAGATAATAAAAAAAACTTGAAAAATTATACACCTAAAACTTCTTCATGAACTGTATCTACTGATGAGAACCGCATGAAAATCCGTTCAGTAGTTTTTGACTTTATCGCGAACAGACGGACAGACAGACGTGGCAGAGGACTTTGTTTTATAACATGTACTGATTGATATTTACTTTTGTATATAGACGATAAATGAAAGTCATGTTGATATTGTTACAGCGTGCGAGGGTGCGCCGCGTCAAGCTATGGGCTCGAGATTTTACTGGTTTGGGTTTGAGATGTGGTGGTGGTGCGCGGGAGGGAGTTCACATACATTCCGTACTAAGGAGTGGACCGGCTGCAGCTGCCAGACTTCAACCAGGTAAACATTTCAGTATAATTTTGTTTATCTTAAAGTGCTACAATGACCTTAAGATCACAGGTAGTAAAATAAATTCCACTTGCACACATCATCTGTGTTATACGTGTTTTTATTTTTAGCAACCGACCTTCTAGTAGATTATCATTGCCATTGTCGAGAAGTTAATGATATTACAAGTTTCTTGCGATCGTTTCAATGAACTAACAAGATGGTGGCCGTCCTGTTAGCGCTTTCGAGGAAGTTTTTGTCGCAAGTCAGAATCCATGCTCCGCGGTATTATTTCCGATCCACTTCACTTATGCACAATGACCAAACTATATTACGTAAAGCACCATCAACATTACACAATATAGAGCCAAATAACACAAGATTATGAATAAAATATAA
This sequence comes from Antheraea yamamai, assembly GCA_036509395.1. NCBI lineage: Eukaryota > Metazoa > Arthropoda > Insecta > Lepidoptera > Saturniidae > Antheraea > Antheraea yamamai. Next base: position 8,785,323 of record AP028447.1, read on the forward strand.
AGTCCACTATTTGACATTCCAAGGTCTCGCGAATAATTCTTCATTATATTTAAACAGTCAACTGAACACTGACATTGCCAAATGGTTTCGCGGTGTCGAAACCATAAAGATAGACACCATGTTTTATGATTAAATAGCGGGGCCGGATGACGTTGTCCCGCCCTGATTATAAAAAAAATCCTTGACAAATTATATACCAAAACCTTCCCCATGAATCACTTTATGTACTGGTGAAAACCGCAAGAAAATCCGTTCAGTATTTTTGAGTTTATCGCGAACAGACAGACAGACATACAGACGCGATAGGGGATTTTGTTTTATACAATCATTACATAGTATAAAACAAAGTCCCCAACCGCGTCTGTCTGCCTGTTTGTTCGCGATAAACTCAAAAACTACTGAACGGAATTTGATGCGGTTTTCACCAGTACATAAAGCGATTCATAGGGAACGTTTTGATATATAATTTGTCAAGGATTTTTTTTATAATCAGTGTGGGACAACGTCAGTCGGGCCCGCTAGTATAATGATATGTCAACCAATAAAGCCATATATAGCCAATAAACCAATAAATAGGAACAATCAATGTAATGTTAACAAGATTAAATTATTTTATAAGTACATTAAATACTTTATTTTATTAACGAAAACTGATCACTAAAATCATATTCTTAGAAAGTTGTCTTTCTAAAACAGCTGTATAATTACGTATAAATTGTTATCGAAGCGTAAAACAAAGCAAAATTAAAATAAAGGTCGTCATCTGACATTCTGGTAGGGGAAAGCCCGAATGTGATCCTATTTTTTTTTATTACAATTTCTAAAGGCCAAATGCGACGGAGTATCATCGACATTAACATTTACGTATATATCACAATTAAAAAGATATATGCTTTATCATTACATAGTATAAAACAAAGTCCCCTACCGCGTCTGTCTGTCTGTCTGTTCGCAATAAACTCAAAAACTACCCAACGGATTGTCATGCTGTTTTCACCGGTGGATAGAGTGATTGATGTGGAACGTTTTAGTATATAATTTGTCAAGGATTTTTTCATAATCAGGGCGGGACAACGTCTGCCGGGCCCGCTAGTAATGTGATAAAATCCATGGAAATAGTAAGACTAATATTTTTCTATGATGGAATCAATTAAGGTTTTGATTTCGGCAGGAAGATCTCTACACTTTTTACTCTATTATACTGGCACGTGTGTATTAACAAAGCAAATGAAACCAAATCTTCCCTTTACACTGCCAACATCAATGATATTTATAATATAATTTTTTTTTTACATTTTCTTTCATACAAGCCTTGTGCTAACAATTATACATACAATAAAAAAATAATTAACCAAATAGGTGAAATCGTTCTGAGTTGATGCGCGTACATACACTCGGCAATGGTATAAATGTTTCTAGTACTTCAAAATTGTAAACCCAGTCCAGAATGATTAAAGTTCTAAGTTAAATTATCGAGCAAAGATTTCAATTTAACAACACAAATAGGTCCAACAGATCTCTACGATCATTTATTACCACTTTTTTATATGTAAATGAAAATGAGGTTGTATTTATTTAGCTTATTTTCCTGTTTAATTCGCAAGTGTTGATTGATTTCTATTGGGATTGCGATCCTAGTTTGTGAACAGTCTATGGCAGCTCTGGCGATAAAAATGTTATAATAAAAAAATAGGTCAGATCAACAGTATATTCTTTTCAGAATCGTTTCTTTTCGCATTACGCAGTTTGTTTATTACGCGATGACATTGCATACATTTAAACGTTTCTTTGTAATGAGGCAAAGGTCATGGTCGTGACTGCCATTTTACAGCCAGGTGACGTCGCACTGCTTTAGTGACACGAAAAAAAAATCGTTGTAAATTACTATATAATAGGGATATTTTCTAACACCCGTCTTGCTAGTTTCCACCGTCAAGTTGTCATCAATGCTGCTCTTCAGAGCAAGTTTCTTCATACTGAGTATGTTACTAATATGAATTTAATTCTAATCAAAGTCTCCGTTGCCACAACTGTCTAATACATTTTTTTTATTAAATATTCTGACATATTACTTAATTTTTTCAGGTGACAGAATTAAAAGCATCAAGATAGAATTGACAGGCACTCCGCTAGAGGATGCTGTTGGGATTCTTTCTCTCGCATCTCCCTATCCGGTTGAATTGGAAGTTATAGAAGGCGGAAGAGCGAGCGGCACCGGTGTAGCAGTATACCATCCCTTACTCAAAAGGGCCGGTTCCACCAGCGATATTAACACTGTAAGTTATCTATATCTTGTTTCATTTCTCTGTTTTAAATTCTACAGGAGTTGTTATTTGTATTTAAAAATAAAAAATCAAACAATTATTTATTGTCGACATTTTTTTTTATTCTTTATCAAAACAATCTCTATGACAATCAGTACAGTTTTGCACGCATTTAACGCAATTTCCGAAGCACTTTTTCCACTACGATTAAGATAACTGCAACACCTGCGTTTTTAACGCATCAACTGCTTCTTCGAGTGTTGAATCGTCAACCACGTAAATTATTTAGGGTTTCTGCCCTCGACTTCATCCTCGTGAAAGTTACTTTGGGCTAACGCTAACACGGAGCGGAAGCTCTCAAAAGGAAAAAGCCCCGATTTTGAAACATTCTCCTTAGGTGCTCCGCTCCTATTGGTCTTAGCGTGATGATATATATCCTATAGCTATGATTCAAATGTATTTTATTACTTATTTCTAGACACCTGCAACAATTTTTTTCACGAAAATCGAAAAGTACAGACACGTTAGATTTACATTCTTATTATATGTATAGAACATTCGATTGACAAGGATTGCTAAGATTGTATAATATGATATACTAGTAGCCTAAAGGAGCGTCGTTAGGGGAATTTAGGAGAAACCATCCTGAGAAGTTATATTTCTAGCTATATATAATACTAGTAGTGCCCGCGACTTCGTCCGCGTGGAACTTTATGTACAAAAACAATGATTAATAAAGTTATCTGAATGTATTAAGATCCTTTACTTATCTACATAAGTCGCGTCGTCATTAAAATTACAAATAACTTTTGATAGAGTGAACCGATTTTAATGAAACCAAGACTAAATGTCACTCGAGGATATGCTTTATGATTTTGTTGAAGAGGTTTTATCATGAACGCAGTATTTTAGCAGTGAAGCGTTTCTAAATAAACATACAGACAGACAGACAGACATTTCTAAAAATGATTGAAATGTATTTTATTACTTATTCCTAGAGAACTGCAACAATTATTTTACAAGAGTCTAAAAAATACAGACACGTTAGATTTACATTCTTATTATATATATAGAATAGAAGATATCATCTTATACCCCTTTTCCACTCGACCTGTTAATTTGGGTAATGGAAATTCTTAACCATGTTTGTCCACTCTCCAAGTACAGTTGGCTAAACGCCTTTCTGGAAAGATCCCCGACTAATGAATATTAGATTACGTTTAAAGATACACAGCAAAGAGTTATTTTAATGACTACGTGACATGTAAACATTGGCAAACACATAAAAATTAATGAACCGGTAATACCTGATACTATGTTGTGTGAAAGCGCTTTAAGAAAGCTGAGTATTTGCGATCGTTTTCTAACTGCTCTGTGGATAAACAGGTCTTTTACAATTGCATTGGATGAGGCGTTTATACATTTAAAAAAGCCGTATAAAAGTATTATGGTATCGTATAGAAATGTAACGTGAAATGTTAGCCTTTCAGATCTTTTTCCCTTCTTCCTCACGCAGTCCGGTGAAGCTGTAAAGACCTTGCCAGCTCAATAGCATACTCAGTTCGACACGAAAAAAAAAACAGTCCCATTTTCTGCAACTATTTATATTGCATCATAAATGGTAGCCACCCTCACGTGCATGTACAGATGTAATCGTAAAACTGTTTATCTATTTACAAACATGAAACTATTGACTTCCGATCGTAATAAAAAAAGAAATCAAAGTGCAAAAATTGAGCTACAAACATCACGTTTCCTTCTACTCCCCTTGTTACATGTTGTCACAGTCAGACGTAGCCCATTCCCTCCATATGTGCGAATGTATTTTATGAGCGGCTCCTATAAGACGAGTCCTCTTGTATGGAACTGAATGCTGTGCTACGAAAGAGAGAAGATTACATGTAGCAGAGATACGAATGTTAAGATGGATGGTGTAACGGGAATGGATAAGATCAAGCGTGACTATATCCGAGGAAGTTTGAAAGTAACACCATTGACAGAGAAGTTGAGGAGTACAGTAGAAACTCAATTAACCGGACTAATTGTTGTCGTTAGGCATTCGGATAATCGAAAGTCCGGATAATCTAATGTATGACAGACCTCCTAGAGTTTTTGGCGGGATTTTGGTCTGTCATGTAGTGGATTTTGTATTTTATTCATAATCTTGTGTTATTTGCCTCTATATTTGTAAAATTGGGGGTTTTTTACGTAATACAATTCGGTTATTGTGCATAAGTGAAGTGAATGGAAAATAATACCACAGACAATGAATTCTGAGATGCCACAAAAACCCCTTGAAAAGTTCTAACAAGAAAGCCACCATCTTGTTGGAAAATTGAAATAATCACACGACAATTATTGTGTAAAAATGTTGTACTGTCCATTGAAACAAAACATTGACACTGGCAAATACTACTGCGGAGCCAAAACAAGAAAAAGAAGAAGACAAACCTTCTTTGGTTTTGTGCATACGTAGTACATAATATGTACATAATTTTATGCGTTTATTAAAATACGAATACATATCAATGAAAATCAATGTTTATTAAGAAATTATAAAGAGATACATTTCCAACATAGAATGCACTTATTTATGTTTGTACACACAAAATTTTCTTAGATTACATTATGTAATACTAAAATATTGCAGCCTTAATCATGAAATAAAATATTTTGGTACGTATATGGGAATAATTTGTTAACAGTATGTATTTGGTAATTTACACAATACATAGGTCACGGTTGGTAGTCCGGATAATCGCGAATCCGTATAACTGAGGGCCGGATAATCGAGTTTCTACTGTAATAGGTTAGCATGGTATGGGCATGTCATGGGAATAGATGAAAGTCATGTTACCCGAAAAGTGGATGGATGTAGGAGTAGAGGAAGAGCGAAAAAGTTTGGATAGGATCTGTAGGTGGTAGAGCCACGCTGAAGCTATTACTGGTTTCAGCATGAATGGGTCGGTTCGTCCGGGGTAGTACCCCCATCTCACAGAAAACCGACGTGAAGTAACAGTGCTTGTATTGTTTCGTTTCGTTTGGTCAGTGAGAGCGCCAGATATACACCTCCTCTCCCTTTCCCCGTTCTCCCACTCCCACAAACACAGGCTGGCAACGCACTTGGGACTCGCCTGCTGTTGCAAGTATCTATGGACGGTGGTGATTACTTAACACCAGGTGACCCACCTGTACGTTTGCCTCCTATAATATATATTAAAAAAAATGATTGTGTAAAATATGATATGTATATAAAAGGTGTGAATACTGAGAAGGATCTGACAGGGTAGAGTGGAAGAGGAATGTTGTGCTATATAAAATAATTACATGCTAACTGCATTAGAACTTGGATTCATAAAAATCTATACGCAATGCCACCCACTCCACCGCTGACTGTAAAATAGTATAACCAGAATCTAGGCAACCTAGATTAAATTTTGTATGTTTAACATACAACTTAATGTCATTAAGACATTACGTACAGTTTTGGTCGAGTCTTACTTTAACATTATTGCAATCTTGTAACGTAAAAAAACACTTTCATGTTGTTGACAATTTATCCGGAATGAAGGAATCATTTGAATAATCGTCATTATTGTCATACATTGTTTGCGTCGACTGTTTTACTTTATTGTAATCTGAATGCATTAATCGCTACCTATATACAAGCCACTGCAATTCAACAGGTTACTTACAGACCTATCTATTCTTTAATATCTATCGAACATTCATGTTCATAACAATATCTTCTCGCATACCTAAAGAAATATCATTGTTCACCCCTGAAAACAATAGAGACATAACCGAGCAACATTCCGCCGTGTAGCATCATTGTATTCCAAACACATCGCTACCTACCACTTCTAAAATATCACAACGTAGCACCTTTGTTGATGAAAAATCTTCATAAACACGTCGGTTCAAGAATCAATATTGATTGTTTAGAATACCTAACTATGATACATTACAAGTTTCATGTTTAGTATCCAGCTTATAAGGACTACACGGGGACACATTCTTTAAGATAAGGTGGGTCAAGCTGATTGGTTCGTTCAAAGGCATTGATGATTTGAGCGTATTATGATAATAATTAATATTCTTACGACGCGAAGACGACTGCATTGTTTGACTCACCACTTATATTTTAATCACAGGCTTCGTTAGAAATGGCCGAAGCGTCGAGTTTCTCTATAATTTTTCTTCTTTCTTCCAACACTACATTAGGTTCATTTCTGTTATTAGTTTTTATGGCACTTGTTATTAAAACTTAAATATTCGTAATAACTTTATTATGAACTCTTCATCATAGTCGCTTCATTCTTGGCAATGTTCGTAGTTATGGAGTTGAACGAGTTATCTTCTTTCGTGTTTTGATATTTTGTCATCCTTCTCCACCAGCAATTAGTCTGGTGCATTGGTGCAATGAGTGATTCAGAACAGACACAATTAACGGTTCATGTCATGAGATTCTTCTCTTGCATTCTTCTGCACGTTAAAACGCTCAAAAGAGTTATAACTTTGTCGTAGCTTCAAAGAACTTTAAATAAGTTAGACCTTGTAAATAATCAGTAAAATTTAATTATCCTACTAAATTATATTATATAGTAGTAGAAATTACAGTGATGATTTGATTTGGCTCTACCTTTGTAAATCGAATACAAGGTTCAACTACTGTTGATATAATTTTTAATTTTAAAAATTACTTAATAAAAACGATACTTTTCATAAATGTAATCTAGTTTCATACTAGCTATTCTTATTAGCATATTTTCTGAACTATATCTGATAGTTTGACATTATTAAAGTGCCATCACAGGACCTGAGTTAATTTAAGTATTTTTGTTTTATTAGATTGCTATCTAATTAATTATTATTATATTTCAGCTCGAGAAAGAAGCGAAACTACTACACCCGCCAAAGTCTCCAAATACATCACACTCCAACAACTCTACTTTAGAATCAAAACAATCTAAGAGCGGCATCAAGAAAATGATTACAGAAAAGATAATAACTTCTACGCTTGAAAGAAACAAAAAAGAGAAGAAAGAAGGGCTTCCAACGACGCTTGAAAGAGAAAACGAGAAAAACAGCAAATTGATTAAAGCTAGGCATTCAGATATACCCGTGAATCTAAATAAGCCTGAGAGGAACAAAAACAGACATTCTACTGGAAGTGATATTCAAATTATTCAACCAGAAAATGGTACGATGCACATTGAACAAGCTGAGACCCAAAAGAAAGATTACGATCCTAAAAGAGGAATGAAATTTGGGATCAGAGTTTTACCACCAAATATTCCTGATGATGGAGTCCTGCGTCAAAAGAGTGTGGAAAATGGTAATGTTACAGTCGAAAAGAAATCGATTGATGAAATAGATAAACCTGAACCTCAACGTCCAGCACCGACAACGCAAATTAAACACGAAACCGAAACTGAAAACAAAAAACCTGTCGTTGCTAAAAGAAGAGAGAAAATGGCACCGCCGATTCCAAACGCCAGAACAAAAGCAACAGAAACCGAAGTTAACACTAGTCAAGACACATCGAGAACGTCAGAAACGTCCTTAGCCAGTTTTGCAAGAAACGATCTAAATTCTAGCGGTATTAAGAGAGACGAGAATGGAATACCTCAAGAATTACCTCAACATATGATAGACGCAGCAAGAGCTGCAAAAACGAATAGAAAAAGTTCAATAGATATTGTTAATGAAAAAGAGAAAATGGAAGTCAAAAAAGACGAAGCTCCAAAGCCATCTAAGAAATCAAAGGGTAAAGCACCTTCGCCCCCAGAACACGAAAAGAACAAAACGGATGACAGTATATTAGAACAGTTAAAGAATGTCAATGATTTTTTGCTCTTTGAAAAACAACACTCCAGTGTTTTGCATGATACCTCATTCAGCTCGAATAATAAATCCATAGTAACACAGATTAATACATCAACACTAAAAGTAAATAAGATGAAAAGTGTAAATACAACGAGAATGGAAGAGTCGATTAATTTCAGTCAAGATGATATAGATGATATTGTATCAAAACCATTCAGAAGAGAAAGCGACTCTCTCAACAATTTCTTTGAAGATAGCAAATCCAACTTGTCTTCAAATCAAGATGTCTATTCTGTAGTATCGCTCAACCACAGTGAAAAAAGTGATAAAGGTTCCACAACAATAGAACTAAACAACAGTGATATAACAATTCACAGTTCACCTCTAAATGAGACAGTCCAGTCTGTGTCCGACGATACATCGATTTTAGATGAAAATGAAAGAAAAGCTACATCGTTAGGTGACTTATCCAAATTTGATGTGAGAACTAAAATGAATAAACCATCTACGGGTACCTTAGAAAGAGCTCAAAGCTTAGATATAACTGCAGATGATGTTGAAATCTCTGAAAGCAAGATATCTCCTAAAAAGAGAAAAGCTATGTCTGTAGTAGAAAGTACATTCTTCGAGTCTACTGGAGACGATGTTTTACCTGATATGATCGATTCTGATAAGGGAATTGTTATCAAACATAAAGAACCTAGATTAAGCTTGAATATAACTAAAACATCTGCTATGGAAGGTCTTAGTACATTCCAAAGGAATCGACTGAAGAAGGCTTCGGAATTTGGTAACTTAGAAGACGCAATCGTCAAAGGATCGAGTAGTTCGGTAGATTCGGAGAAAATCGAAGAACAAGAAAAAAGAAAGATTAGAGAATTCGAAATGTACAGAGAAAGTGATGAACATGAAACATCTGATCATCTAGCAAGAAGAATAATGGATGAAAATATGAAAGTACATTTCAAGCTTGTATCAGAATTTGCTAAATCAACATCGGATGGTAGTAATATGAGCTCTTTAGATAGTACACAAGAAATACAACCAAGTCAAGCTAAAGCCGAATCGACGCCGGTAAAATATGAAGAGAAATTATCCCTTAGTTATGACACAAACATTCCTGATGATCTGAAAGTATCCCGAAATACATACGTTAACAGTTTAGAAAGACCCAAATCTGACATGATGAAGAAATTACTGGCAAAGAATCCGATACTAAACGTACATATCGATCAAAGTTCTCATAAGAGTGAAGCTACGACCAGTAGAGATGTACCTACACCAATGACAGATTCTCTGAAGTCCGCAGTCATGCATCAGCCAGATATAGTAAACTTTGATTTGAAACAAAGCAAGGAAATAAAGACACGTGATTATGATGATTTTGTTAGTAACATCAGAGTGGGTTCCAATCCTAACAGTTTCAAATCGAATAAAAAATCAACTCTAGATACATATTCTACGGAATGGACAGAACCAAGGGATAGGGATAATATTGTTACAATATCTACAACAGAAAAGAGTCAACCAATAGAAGATCAAAAAAAGAAAACGTATATGAAATCTATTGAGATTGGAGAGCCAGTAGTGAGAGTAATGCCACCTGATGTGTTGGAAGGAATAAGGAAAAGACGAGACGAATTTGAAAGCAGAACATTATATATGGAACCTGCCAGCGTATCGCTTACTATGACCCAAGAACCAGTACAGAAGACAGTAACGGTAAACGTTGCTGAGGATGAATTTGGAAATAAAGTAATAACACAAAACGTCGAAAAGCTATCTACGAAATACGTAACAACCAAAACTGAAGCTCCGTTGCAAATTGAACAAATGAGCTTCGGTATTTTAAGAAACGCGGGAGAAATCGACGAAGTGCAATTAGAAGAAGGTAATGTGAGAGAAATCGATACGAGAGTCTTGGAACAAATAAAAAGACAGAATCCAAACATGCATTTCACAACTGACGAACCGTCTTACACAAGAACTGAAACTATAATACTAAACACAACAGAAATGGACGAAACACAGGCTAAAATGCTAATGGAGAAACTAAAACATGATCCTCAATTTATGGCGCAGAAGACGCCAGAAGAATTATCACAATTAGGTATAAGAATAATACATGATTTAGAAGACGTAGAAACATCGACTAAAGATGCCGTTGAAATGACTAAAACGAGGTATTCCATCAATCCGAAAATAACTGATATACAAAAGCATTGTTTAGTGGAAACGTTTACAGAAGAGTCGCCAAAGGACCACATCACTGAAATCCAAGTAGTGACACCGAGGACGGAAAAGATAATGAAACAGAAATCAGATCTGAGTAAAGACAAGATATCGAGCAGACAGAGAGCACCGTACGAAGAACCGCCGTTATCATATGAACTGGACATCGAGCTCTTGAATGATTTCATTTCAAACGAAAGATACCATTCGGCAAAACAACAGATCGAGGTCTTGAAACGAACGAAAACGAATCAAACCGAAACCGAACCAAAGAAACGCCACTCAGACTATGACCTACCGAGGAACAGCCACATTAAATTCAGAACGGCCACTTACGAATCTCCCAAAGGCACAATAGTCACCAGCACGGATCTGGAGAATCGAAGACTTTCACAACTCGACCAGATGCAACTGAGGGCTCCGGAACAGGCGGTCATGCAAAAACCGGTTATATCAGCTAAACCCAGTAATATACCGGTTAAAGCTGCGGAGAAGCAACCAAAAGGTTTAGTGGTGTCATCAAAAATTCCAATTTTTAGCACGCAAAAGTCCTTAAGCCAAGAGAATTTGACGGATACCAGATTCTCACTATCTCGTTCACCGCCACCACAATTCAGCAGTTCCGGGAACATATCAGTCACTTCAATCAAAAGCAGTTCCAGGAGTCCCAGCGGTGGTAAAATATAAAATAAAAGTAAAACAATAAACTTTAAATAAACCAAATAACATTATATAAACCTCTTTTGTCTCTACGAAATGTCATTATAAAATTAATAAAAAAATACTTGTCTATGTTCATGACTTTGAATATTTATGCTTAAAAAAAACACTAATTAAATTTTGACCTTTCATATAAGAGATATTACAATGAAATGTATAATTTTTATTAATTAAGTTTAGAATAAACTAAATATATATGTGTATAATAACTGCATTAAGTGCCAGATATTTAAATTAAAAACTTACAAGAATTTTTAACCTATGTGCCTTCCTAATTATAAAGTTTTATAATTACTTACTCTCCTTTTTAAGTTTTTTGGAATGGGTTGTGAAACTTAAAAAAAAATGTTAATGTCACAATTATATTTTCATTTATTATTATATATACAAATTAATTAATTATCATGTAATTATTATATTATTAAGTTTATTGATTCAAATCAAATGGCATTCCGTCCCCAGAGTATTACCATTTCGTATAAGTATACCTAATTAATTAAGTATTTAAAACGAAGTCGATACACACTCTCCAATTATAAATAAAAACAAATAAAATTCTTTATTGGAATTACATAACCTAAAATAAAATTTGTATAACCTCCAATTATACTTCTGTATTTGACAATTTTGTAAATATTTTGAGAATTACACAGACATTAAATAATTACCATGTTAAATTTTGCAAAATGTAATTTGTAATAAATATAACATAAACTAAATATTTTATAAATGTACAAATTTGAAGATTTTATGGCAAGTGGGAGTTCGGTTAAAATAATATTTGTGAACAAATTTCTATATATAGATGTACTGTCACAGACTGCTTTTCGATTTTCTATTCATTATAATCGATTACAAACGAAATTGTATTGCAAAATTTTATAATTGATAAAAGACAGATAATAAAATCTTTGATATAATTTTATAGTAATGACAACGTTCGTTTATGGTTACAGTTATTTATTAACATATATAACATATTACATACATAATTATTATTTTATACAATATATTTAGTATCATTTTCGGCTTAGATATATTTTTAGAATTCAAAAATATTAAATGTAAGCCGGAGTCATATTTTGTGTCTGTATTTATTTCGCGCTAGAAATGATTTTTTTTTATTCTGTATCATAATTCAGTTGATTGAAAAGCAGTTTTGTTTATGCAAAGTTACAAATGAAATTTATGTAGTGTATATTGTAATAACATTATTATGGAATGATTTAAAGTGTTATCACAGTAATACTTTATTGTATTTAATTGATGTAATATATAATTAAAGAAGAATAAAATGTTCTTAGGTGTGTTTCAATTCTATAATTAACTAGCAAGTCTATTTAAAAAAAATAATCAATGTTCTTTACAATGAAAATTTCAGCTCATTACCTCAATTCTCTATATTTGTTTTTGGAAATTTATGATTTTTTTTTATTTTCCTAAACTTAGTGGCATTCAATGCTACTATAATAAACTAAAGCGCAATTTTGTATAATACTAGTTGTGCCCGCGACTCCGTCCGTGAGGAACTTAATATAAAAAAAACAGTGACTAATCAAATCATCTGAATGTATTAAGTTCCTTTACTTATCTACTTTTCTCATGCACTTAAGTAGTCTTGTCGTCATTAAAATTGCAATAACTTTTGATGGAGGGAACTGATTTTAATGAAACCAAGACTAAATGTGACTCGAGGATATGCTTTATGATTTGAGGTTTATCGTGAACGCAGCAGTACTTTAGCAGTGATACGTGTTTAAACAGACAGACAGACATTTCTAAAAATGATGGAAATGTATTTTATTATTAATCCCACAATTTTTTTCACAAAAATCTAAAAAGTTCAGACACGTTCGATTTACATTCTTATTATGTGTATAGATATAGATTTCATTTGAAATTTTTTTTTTCGTTTTGTTTACCTTAATTTATAATTTTACGTGCTGTTTTGCATACGCTACACCAATTTGAATGTTTTATTTTTTACTTAGTTAAGTACATATGGCCCTATAGTCTATATATATAGTCTATAGGGCCATATTTATTCGAGGTTACCGGGACATTCAGCTGCAGAGCATCTAGGGGAGCGTGAGTGGTCCAGAAAACGTGAAAGATTTATTTCAAAATGAACAATAATAATTATCCCCAGTCAACGAACATAACCTAAAATAGATTTCCCGTAGCTTCGCCCGCGTTCTCTATGCAGTAATTATTTGGACTCTTTATTTTATACCTATACTAGCGGGCCGAGCAGACGTTGTTCTGCCTTGATAATAAAAAAATCTAAAATTCAACCGCAGCGCCACCTACCGGCTCCAATTATGTATCTAAACCATTCTCGGATCCACTGGAACACGCACACAAAATTCATCAAAATCGGTCCAGCCGGTTAAGAGTTCCGTGACATACACACGTACAGAAGAAATTTATATATATACCCATATATACAGGATGGAATTTTTTAATGACACCTGGAGGAAAATACTCTAAATAATAGAGATAGCAAATGTTATTCCAAACAAACATTTCTTTATTTTTGAAAAGAAATAAAACTGCATACAAAAATTTTCGAAAATTCTCTTGCTTCACCCGGGAATCGAACCGACTAAAATCTGTATAAATTACACCCTGTAATTTTATTGCATCTATTGTTAGGGTCAATCACAAGGATGAAATCTCTCTAACATACTTGGTAAATTTAATGAAAGGAAAACCATGAAATCTTTAATTATTTACGAAAAATGGTAAACTTTTATTATTATTTTATTATTTATTTTATTATTTTTATTATTTGCTCGAAATGGGATCGATTTTCTTGGATACACAAAATTATTATTTTAACAAATTCATTTCCAGTACCTAACCTTTAATAACGTGTTGTAGTGAATATTATATATCGTATTCTGAACTTCGTCTCTCAACTCGTTTACATTTGCATAAGATTTAATGTTAATATTATTTTTTTCGTATCCCCACAAAAAAAATCTAAACTGTATCAATCTAGGTATTAAAATGGTAGTTAATGTAGGAAGTACTGATTCTGCTGTTATGGGCTCGAGCACCATCTTGTTGTATAATTATTTGGTTAAATATGAAATGATTTGTGAAACAATCAAATATGAATAACAAATGACAATCTATTTTCTAATGTAACATTCCATATTTAAAACTACCTCATACACGCAGTTATGTCGCATCTAAGAAAGGAGTTTGCATTACAAACACGTGCTATTGCAATCGTTTTATCTAAATAGCACTTAATTTGTAATTTTAATTAATAAATAACGTCAATGATAAATTATTAATTACTAACATAAGTAAACAGATCCATCATCTTTAGCTCTTGACCCATTGAATTTATAAGTACAGATTTCATGGTTTTCCTTTCATTAAATTTACCAAGTATGTTAGAGAGATTTCATCGTTGAGATTGACCCTAACGATCGATGCAATAAAATTACAGGGTGTAATCTATACAGATTTTAGTCGGTTCGATTCCCGGGTGAAGCAAGAGAATTTTCGAAAATCTTTGAATGCTGTTTTATTTATTTTCAAAAATAAAGAAATGTTTGTTTGGAATAACATTTGCTATCTCTATTATTCAGAGTACTTTCCCTCCAGGTGTCATTAAAAAAATCCACTCTGTGTATAAAATATCAACTGACTCTGACGAAAAAATGACGGATTTTCGTACAAAATGACATCCACTTTTTCACAACTTTAGGCGTCGAATTTCCACAAATCCTCAGAACTGACCTCCAGTTTAAAACGAACCCGCATAGAGATTTTCACGATTGCCAGTAGCTTTGGGCTGTGTGTTGGTATTTCAACCAGTCAGGCAGTTACTCTTTTATATGTTTATATTAGTTTTATAATTAAAGAAAAAATACCATTACAAGTTTGAAAAATTAAATCTGAAGTATACTTTGTTGTATTTTAGGGAAATAAACAAACAAAACATATGATATATATTTTTCGGTTAACAAAAGTTGGAGGGCACTTGTTGGCTTTCGCGTATATATTTAAGAAGGTCCTGCTTAATTATTATTCGTCTTTAGTCAGTTGCTCAGATTTAATAGAACTTATTTTTACAAGATCTTTTACATTCTTTCTTGTAAGCTCTCTTAAATTGTGAACTGCAGGAGTTTCCAAAACATCTTATTCTAAACGAGGAGTTACACGCTTGTCTACATCGTTTGCGAACGCGTCTGTGACAACTTGAGCTTGCCCTTAAATTGTTTCTGGTATCACTGACAGAGCGTATTATTGTGTTAAAATCAATTATACTAGAAATTTCCATTCCAGGATATTTTTCCTTCGTATATTCTGTATCTTCCGACGAATCATTGTTTTTTCTTTCCATGTTCATACTTGGCTGGAATGTAAATCTTAATAAGAAAGAATATCCCAATAAACAATTATGTTATAACTAAAAAGCTGTAGATAATAAAACTTGTCTAACTAGCTTATTTTTGACGGCGGCCCCGTTAATTTCTTTTTCACCACCGATATTGAGATTATGTAAAATGATAAAGAAAATCCTCGAGAGTAACTCAGTCTTTGTTTCATTAAAATCGGTCCGCTCTATCAAAAGTTATTGTAACTTGAATGACGGCTCGAGGTAAGTACGAAAGAAGAGTAGTAATCTATACTGATATTGTAAAGCTTCTTTGTTTATTTGTTTGGTTGAACGCGCTAATCTCAGAAAATACTGGTACGATTTGAAAAATTCTTTTAGTGTTAGATAGCTTATATAAGAAAGGCTATATATAGGCTATACCATCACGCTAAGAGCAATAGGAGCGGAGCACTAATGAAAAATGTTTCAAAATCGGGGTTTTTTCCCTTAGAGAGCTTTTGCTGCGTGTTAGCGTTTGCCCAAAGTAACTATACCGTGCGGACGAAGTCGCGGGCAGAAGCTAGTTATTAAGTAAGTTTAACAAAGTCCTGCCATCTGGAAGCTATGTCGATATACGCTGCATAAACCGTTACATTTATAGGAAACTAGCGCGCCCGGCAGACGTTGTCCCGCCCTGATTATAAAAAAATCCTTGACAAAATATATACCAAAACGTTCCTCATGAATCACTTTATCCACCGGTGAAAACCGCATTAAGATCCGTTCAGTAGTTTTTGAGTTTATCGCGAACAGACAGACAGACAGACGCGGTAGGGGACTTTGTTTTATACTATTTATAGGAAATACTTAACCCCTCGGCTGATTTTTTAAGACCCACAGCTCAAAAAGTAGGATCATGTTTTTAAATATATAGCTGTTTTTTTATATATAATTTTACATTCCATAGTTTGTTATTGTTCGAGTTTGTAAAATTTTGTAATAAATCGTTTTTTTTTTTTAAGTTATGCAGCCAGCTGTTGACAGGTTTATTATAAAATTCGGGTCTAAATTCGTTTGTATGGTTTATGGTTTTGGACAGTCCAGCGGTTCAGTAAGTTAAGGCTTGGTTATGACCAATAAAATACATAATACTAGCGGGCTCGACAGACGTTGCCCTGTCCGGAAAATAATAAGTCCTGGAATACGATCACACTGCTGCCTACCGGGTGTAATTATGAATCTAAACCATTCTTGAATCTACTTGAACACAACAAACTTTCTTCAAAATCGGTCCAGCCGTTTAGGAGGAGTCCAGTCACATATACACGTACAAAATAGTTATATGTAGGTATAAAAGATAGTATATACCAGGCGTTAGGTTAGACGCTTACAGTATCTTAAGAGATGATAGTTCATGGTCACATTAACATATAAAATAATAATATCAAAACATATATACTAATAAACAACAAAGAAAACCTAAGTTAAAGTTTGTTCTAAGACTTTCAACAGTATAAGCACAAATGTAATAAACTTAGGTGCAATGACCAGTGCCAAAAGCTGTAAGGGGCGACCTGGAGTTAATAAAACGGACAATAATCCCTTTTTTTTGTTCATGCCGTTCCCACGTTCATTTTCAAGTGAAAGTGAAGTCACTCGACGGTCATTGACACCGTGCTTTAATATAGACGCGTAGAGGATGGCGTATAATTTTTATATGTTTCTAAATAATTAGGTCAAATATTAAACACCTATTTTTTTAATTGATTTAGAATGGGAATCGAGTGCAGAGTGTCTTCCATTAATATTGCTACTGTCCAAACTTTCAGCCTGTATAGCGATATCTCCTAACGCTTCGCTCTTATTAAGTTTTTAAATTACTTCAATAACAACGATGTCCCAATTCTTATATTCATCGGAACTCTCAAAGTTCTCTCCTCCTCTAAGCGGACCTTGTGCCACGTCGATCTCTTGTAAATGAGACAATCTATTTATAGTGCCAAAGCGTTCTTGATTCAACTTCACCATCGACGCAAGTAATTTAGAGAAATAATTCTTAGCATGTCCATCTTTAATATATAGTTTTATTTCCCTCTCATTACTTGTTGATATTATCTGTAATATATTTGTAAAAACTTCATGTTAGTGCCTTCAAGGATTCGGAGCTTTTTTGTTTAATATCTTCTGGTTTGGTCCCATTAGTAACGTTTGCGTATTTAGAAAATCATTGATTTGATTTCTCAGATTTTACTTATAAAAAAGTACAAAATTATACGTCCATATACCAGGTGATTGTTCAACGTTTAACACCCTTCAATCCTTTCAAAACAAATACTAATAAACAACAAAGAGAATCTTAGTTAAAGTTTGTTCTAAAACTTTTAAAATTATGGGAACGATACTTGTAAACGTAAAAAATCACATCTAGGTTCAATAAACAACGTTAAGGGAGCGCTTTTCAAGGTTAATCACATTACGTAACTGCTTATCGTCGGAATACCTCACGGTCGAAAAAAGAGAAGCAGGGCGCGGGTCATCTTTCCTTATTATTACACCAGTTCGTTTTAGCGTAAATCACCTGATGTTGAGTGTATATCAGTTTTGTTTTTCTCGATATAATTAGGTCAAATATTAAGCACCTATTTTTTAAATTAATTTAGAACGAGAATCGACTAACGATTATCCTGTAAAAATATTGCTGGTGACTAACCAGTCGCGCTGTATATGTAAGTTATGTGTCATATACTAATGGTATACCTGCGTGACGAATTTTCAGTCACTTATCGCGGTAAAAATTAACCTCAAAAATAATTCCGATTAAGACACAGAAAAACGATTGTATACACATCTTTGTTATTCTTCTAGATTGTATGTGTATAACCAATTCGATTGTTCGTAACGTATGAAGATAATGTTTTTTATGGTGTTGTTTATAACCATCGACAGAACATCGTGTTGATACACGCAGGTATGGAAGTACCATAAGAATGTCATCATACTTCAAACACAATGCACTGTTTACTGTTTTGTTAACTATTTCCAACTATGTACAAAATTGAATACTGTGTTGCATTGCTGTCTTACATGATGTATATAACACGACATACGTATTTTGAAAGACAAGGAATGCATTTAAAAATTTATAAATAAAGTACAAAAAAGTATATCGACTTGACAGACATGTACGCATAAATACAATACAATAGACACTTTTGCATATATTTCTTTAGTACTAACAACCGCGGACGACTCCGTCTGCGTTAGTATCTTTATAAAGGATTATATTTAAGCGGAACCCTATTTTTTCTAAAATAAAATTGGCCTATATCACTCCTTATAACAATAGCTATCTGACAGTGAAGGTCTTAACAAAATCGGTTAAACCTTTTTGGGAGACTAACCAGAATAGAAAGACAGACAGATAAAAGAGGTTTTGGTAGGATTTTGGAATGTGATGTAGTGGATTTTATTCATAATCTTGTGTTATTTGGCTCTATATTTTGTAATATTGGTGGTATTTTACGAAATATATTTCGGTTATTGTGCACATGTGAAGTGGATGGGGAATAATACCACGGATCATGGATTGTGGATTGACTTGTGACAAAAACTCCCTGGAAAGTTCTAACAAGACGGCCACCATCTTGTTAGGTTATTAAAATGAGCGCAAGAAACTTATAATTTCATTACCTACTCGACAATGGCACTAACAATCTACTACAAGATTTGTTGCCAAGAATACAATAAAGAAGAAAGAAAAGCAGACAGACAAAAAAATTCCAAAATTGTTTTCTTGTGTTTAGTATCGTATATACTCTTATATCTACTTAGTAAAAATATGTTATTTTGACATTAAAAACATATATTTCGATTTTATTCATTTGTACGGATATAAATTTTTGTTAGTATAGATTCATACGAATGTCCGTTAGCAATTTTAAAATCACACATTACTTACATCGACACAATTCACAAACAAAAGAGCTGTAATTAAAGTAAGAGTTGACTGTATCATTCTAACATAACATTTTTATTGACCATTCTATGGATTCTATAATCTTACGTAAGTTTTCGGGTAATTAAATTTTCTATTACCCGTAACATGTTAATTGTAATAAAAAACATAAGGTTTTGATAAAAAAATACACACTTCTTTGTTCTTTTTTCGATCTGACTACGCTGTTAGCCTGACGAGCCTTCACAGTTCACCGTAGTTCGTAGTATTTCTTTGTTCTTTACTGAAATATTGTACGATAACTTTAACAGAACAAGAAATATAATATATACATTTGGCTATAAATTATATAAGACATTATTTCGTAATAAAATATGCTGAAGTGACCATTTTTTTACCATTTTACCATTTTCATATGCCATTTCAGGATGAAATTTAACGTTGAATAACTTTTAAACGACTCTACTTATTAAACAATCATATCAAACCTTTTTTGTAGATCGTTTAATTTCCTACAAGAATTTGTATTGGTTTCTAAAACACGCTAATTTGTTAGAACGTAATAATAACATTCGAAATAACAAAAATATCCCATGGGAAATCAAAAATCTCGAAGTAGCACCGGCTAATATTAAAAACTTAAACTCTACCAGATTTTTTCTTCATAAACTTGAAAGATATTTGAGCGATAGATAAAGAAATAAAGAACCGTGTGTCGAGAAGACACAAGATCGTCACACAAAAAGGTACAAAGCCCTACCGTATAAAGTTTCACTTCTTGTTTTGTCGTAACAACACTCTGTTTTTTATAATTCTTCCGAATAAAACATACGTTTTTTCAGAAAACATATCCGCATTTAATACTTTAGTAGACCTTCAGAAATCAGATTTAATAGTCGTTCGTAAAGTGGTCGTTCAGTAGTCGAAGTTAATTAAAGAGTGGTACAGTTTTCTTTCGCGTTTTATATAGATATAATTATATGCATTTTTTTCAAAACAATAAAAAGTATATTGCGTATTGCAATTAATATTGCAGATTATAGATATAAGGAGCGTGAAATACGACAAATAGAAACTTATAAATAAAGTATTTGACTCGTCGACGGTAGCGATAGGATATAATTTCTAACTTTTTTATTGATAACATTAAATCTCGTCCCTAAACAGAAAAGATGGCAGGTTTGAACCGGCATATACTAACGAAGTAACTATCGACCGATAGTGAAGGAAAACATCATGAGGAAACCTGGACGTGAGAAATGTTTTTTTTAATATATTATAGGGGCCAAACGAACAGGCGTAAGTGGCAAGTGATCACCGCCGTCCATAGACACTAGCAACACCAGGGAAGTCGCAAGTGCGTTGCCGGCCTTTTAAAAAGGGAAGGGAGAGGGGTGATGGGTTAAGGGAAGAGGGGTATGGGAAGGTGACCCTCCGGCGCTCTCACTGACCGAATGAAACGTAACACAATGCAAGCACTGTTACTTGGCGTGGGTGTTTCTGTGAGAGGGTGGTAGTACCCCGGACGAGCCGACCCATTCATGCTGAAACCAGTAATAGCCACGGCGTGGCTCTACCACCTACAAAATGTTCTTGTAGTACTACTGTATGTGCGAAAACATAGAACTGTAGATTGCTCAGAGTTTGAAATCGCCAATACATCGTTGACTGGCGCTGGTGATCATGCCCATATCTTCCTTCGGGAAGAGGTCTATTACCCTGCAGTGGGTCTCTTACATGCTGATGATGATAATAAAAGAATAAAACTATTTAATAATGTGATTCACTGGTACTGTATTTCCTAGAACTAAATTTACTTTTACAATTAATTTTACATTCTTTTTTAACGTCGCGTTTAACTCGACTCTTACAACTATATCTTATACAAATGTTGTTTAAGGCATCGATACATGCCTTACGACATGTCTTCGCGGCTTTCCTATAGCAGGGACTGTACCAGCTTCTTAAAGCTGAAGATGTTTCCGATTCATAAGTTTCATATGAGCTGACTGAATCATGTCTCCTTGAAGTTCTGTATTGCTGAAACAGAAATCGATTGAGTGAAATGAATTATAGATTTTTATACGTCGGTCATTACTTCGTCTGCATTTTTCGTGTAGCTCTAACTTTTTTAAAGCCTTAAACTGTCCAAAATCATAAGGCTTTAAGTTCCATACAAATGAATGTAGATCTTATGAGGCACAGGTCAACAGACTGTTGGCAGAATAAGAATAATCTAATAAGAACGCGTGTAGTGTTTCAGTGATAAGTTAAATTATAAGTGTAATAACATTTGTGAAAAGATTCATCAATAATCACCGAAAAATCTAGTGAAAATATAACACTGACAATATTACACAGCCATAGTTGCGAATAGCTACAGTTAAACGCGTAAGCGACACGAAGTGCATGGCGCTTGTGACCTTTTTCTCAAAGCTATTTTATGTGTAACCACCGGCTGGCAGGTTCGTTATTTTCTGTTAATATTCGATTTCTATAAACTTTTTCGAGTGAATAAGTTAAAACAATGGTTAAATGCATAAAATGCGATAAAATAATAAACAAAAGAAATCCTGGCATTCAATGCTGTAAATGTTCGAAGTGGATCCATGGAATATGTGCATCGATATCTAACGAACAACTGAATGTCCTGTATTCTACTGACTCTGTGGACTGGAAATGCCGGAATTGCGTAGGAATAGGTAAACCAAAACGACTTTCGTGTATAATTACTGATCAAGATCCAGAATTGGAAGATGATAACAAAAGTGATACGGTTACGTTAAGCGGTGAAGCAAAAAGTGATTTTCTAAGTGAAATACGGCGTGAAGTACGTACAGTTGTCCAGCAAGAATTGCAAGCAACTTTAAAATTTTATTCAGATAAAATAGATGACTTTCAGCAAAAGATATCCGACTTTGAATTAAATATAAAAGTCACACAAAATCAATGTCAGGACCTAAAGAACACTTGCAAAAATCTAACAATAAAAAATTATGCTTTAGAATTAAAAATCAACGCTATACAGCAAAATATGATAGTTAATCATATAGAAATATGCGGTATTCCTCACACAGAACAAGAAGATGTAGTCGAAATAGCGCAAACAGTTGGTGTATCAATTAAACAGCATAAAGATGATGTCGTCAAGGCGTATCGGAAAACGAGTAATCGTACAAAGGAAGGAGACTTGAACGGTAATCCTACAGCTCCTATAATTGTGTCTCTGAAAGAAGGATGTCGTGAGACATGGTTGGAAGCAAATAAGGGTATCAAAATTGAACCAAAAATACTGGGCTTATCGACTAACAATAAAATTTACCTACGTAAGTCTCTTACTCCGACAACCGCTTATCTACTATGGAGAGCGAAAAGCGAATTAAAAAACACGGATTTATACAAATATGTTTGGTGTAAAAACGGTATGATAATGGCTCGAAAAACTGAAAAAGATAAAATATACTATATCAGATCCAATAAGGATATTGAACGACTAATAACACAGCGTTGAGCTAATAATGAATACAACAATTGTCTACAGCTTAAAAAATTAACAATTTTAATGGATATAGGTGCACCACTAATTATAGAAAAAAATTACAACACATGGAATGATTTTGTCAACGAAGTACCGAATACACAGAACTTTCTACTTACTTTTCATGTTAACATCAGATCTATGCTAAA
The DNA here is from genome assembly GCA_036509395.1 of Antheraea yamamai. Taxonomy (NCBI): domain Eukaryota; kingdom Metazoa; phylum Arthropoda; class Insecta; order Lepidoptera; family Saturniidae; genus Antheraea; species Antheraea yamamai. The sequence goes on from AP028447.1 coordinate 8,808,349, forward strand.
AAATTTCGATCAGTTAGAATACATTGTAACCAACAGTCCCAGCATAATTCACGTAATAGTAGTAACCGAGGCAAATATATGTGACGATGTTATGAATCTATTCGAGCTAGAGAACTATGACATGCATACCGAGCTACGTAGGCGTCGTAAGGGTGGCGGTGTAATTATATATATTCATAATAGTATAAAATTCGAAAGACATATAGTAAGTACATATAGTTGTGAATGCATCTGTGGCGAAGTAATAACTAATTTTAATTGTAACATAAACATTTGTGCTGTATATAGACCACCGAGTACAAATCCAATTAGCTTTACTACTGAATTGACACAAATGATTACTCAGTACAAACTTAACACTAATTTTATTTTAATTGGTGACACAAACATAGATATCACACAGTCGAACAAAATAGTATATTTCTATCTAAATTCGTTATGTCAACTTGGGTTCGAATGCGGTATTGACCAGTATACACGTGTAGAAAAAAAAAGGAATTCATATATCAAAAAGTTGTATTGATCATATTTTCTCACGAAGTATGTGTAGCGATGGCTTATCAGTACAAACAACTGTTGTAAATAATGCACTAGCCGATCACTATATAATAGGACACTGCTTCATAATTGAGAAGCCACACGAAAATAGCAATGCCACTAGTATAAATCGTAAATTATTACAAAAACTCGATAGCATACAGGTATCAGCGGAATTGGCAAAAATAGATTGGAACGCGGGCAAACAATATTCAAATCCAAATGACATTCTTACTTTTATCACAGATCGTTTTAACGATGTATACTCTAAAAGTACAAGTACCGTAAAGGTCTTTTCAGGTAGAAGAAAAACATGTCCTTGGGTAAATAAAAAAATAGTCGATATGTGTAAAAAAAAGGATAAATTGTTACTTATTTGGAAGCGGGATGAAAGTAATATTTCAAATAGAATAATATATAACAAATACAGAAATAAAACAAATAAGTATATAAATACTACAAAAAATAATTTTATACATAGTCAAATAAGTGAGAATTTTAAAAACATTGTCGAATTGTGAATGTCTTCGACAAGGTTAAAATGGCCGTAATTTGTGAGAATCTGTATGAATTTAGTAAGCTTAAAATAAGAGTACGACCGGACTTTTTGCGGAATTTGGCAGATGTTCCCATGTACACACTGCCTCGTTACAACAATTACTATGGTATGCGTACATGGGAATATATGCTTCCCTCAATCTTAATCACATTACCAGCCAATTATACAATAGAACTACAAGGAAGTAATGTTAAACAAGCGAAATGTATTTTAAGAAGATATTTCATAAATGAACTACAGTAGAAACTCGATTATCCGGCCCTCAGTTATACGGATTCGTGATTATCCGGACTACCAATCGTGACCAATGTATTGTGTAAATTACCAAATACATACTGTTAACAAATTATTCCCATATACGTACCAAAATATTTTATTTCATGATTAAGGCTGCAATATTTTAGTATTACATAATGTAATCTAAGAAAATTTTGTGTGTACATACATAAATAAGTGCATTCTATGTTGGAAATGTATCTCTTTATAATTTCTTAATAAACATTGATTTTCATTGATATGTATTCGTATTTTAATAAACGCATAAAATTATGTACATATTATGTACTACGTATGCACAAAACCAAAGAAGGTTTGTCTTCTTCTTTTTCTTGTTTTGGCTCCGCAGTAGTATTTGCCAGTGTCAATGTTTTGTTTGAATGGACAGTACAACATATTTTATACAATAATTGTCGTGTGATTATTTCAATATTCCAACAAGATGGTGGCTCTCTTGTTAGAACTTTTCAAGGGGTTTTTGTGGCATCTCAGAATTCATTGTCTGTGGTATTATTTTCCATTCACTTCACTTATGCACAATAACCGAATTGTATTACGTAAAAAACCCCCAATTTTACAAATATAGAGGCAAATAACACAAGATTATGAATAAAATACAAAATCCACTACATGACAGACCAAAATCCCGCCAAAAACTCTAGGAGGTCTGTCATACATTCGATTATCCGGACTTTCGATTATCCGAATGCCTAACGACAACAATTAGTCCGGTTAATCGAGTTTCTACTGTACCTCGAAAAACTTAAATATTAAATGTCGGCGTGTTGACGAACATACCTCTCCTCGATTAAACCGCAATAGCGATTTCCTGAAGAGAGTCCTATTGTATGTACATGTAATTTTTCTGTTGTCATAAATAAATAAATAATAAAAAAAAAAGTTAAAAAAAAACTGTAATATATCAAAAATTGAACAATTACAAATTATATAAAAATAGCTGATTCCCGCGACTTTATCTGCGTTGGTTATTATCTCAATTGTATTGTTATATCTCAAAGGGATTAGACAGCGTTTTCGACGAAAGCTCCCAGGCGGCTTGACTTTTTTCGACACTTCCAACATTTATCGTTATATTTCAAACAATTTACAAAATATCTTGACAAATTATATACTTAAACCTTCCTCGTGAATCACTGTATATGTTAATGAAAACTGCACGAAAATCCGCTTAGTAGTTTATCACGAACAGACAAACCGACGCGGCGGAGGACTCTGTTTTATAATATTATGTAGTTCTTATAATTTTAAAAAATTGACTAGATATTTAGAAACATGCTCTGTCATTTTGAGATATCGGTCTTAAACAATAAGACAAGGAGTTAAGCAACGCACGCCGATTTATTAACTGTTATTCTGATATTTGATAATTTTCGTTCTGGTTTCTGTGATACAAACAATGAGAAAAATATTCATTACACATATTAACTTTGATTATGAGCTAAGAGAAGTGCTCTCCCTGTCACACCTATTGGATATTGCATAATGCTCTTTCACACGTCACCATAACACTGGCCGACCATTGTCATGATAGTGATAATAGATAATCGAAACAGAATAATGATGCATTATCATACTAGTTTTACTACCCCACATACCACCGATAATGGTGTCATTAATTTTAACCCGCGTTACAAATTACTAGCTGTGCCCGCGACTTTGTCCGGGAAAAACCTTAAAAACAGCGATTAATAAAGTCACCTGAATGTATTAAGTCCATTTACTTATCTACTTTTCTCTCGTACTTAAGTCGCGTTGTCATTAAAATTATAATAACTTTCGATAGAGCGGACTGATTTTAATGAAACAAAGACTAAATGTTGCTCGAAGATATGATTTATGATTCTTTTGAAGATGTTTTATCATGAACGCAGTATTTTAGACATATACAAATAGACAGACAGGTATACATTTCTAAAATTGATTGTATTTTATTACTTATTCCCATACACCTGCAATATTTTTTTATGGATACTAAATGTACAGACACGTTAGATTTAATTTTTTATTATATGTATAGATTGAAGGTGGTAGAGCCACACTGTAGCTATTACTGGTTTCAGCACGAATGGGTCGTCTCGCCCGGGGTAGTAACACTCGACCAACAGAACACCGACGTGAAGTTAAACAGTGCTTGCATTGTTGCGTTTCGTTCGGTTAGTGAGAGCACCGGAGGCCTACCTCCCTTTCCCCTTTCTCCTTTCCCTACCCCTCCCCCATACACAGGCTGGCAACGCACTTGCGACTCCCCTGGTAGTGCTAATGTCTATGGACGGTGGTGATCACTTAACATCAGGTGACCCATCTGTTCGTTTGCCTCCTTTTGACATAAAAAAGATGTATATTAAATACCATTTCATCCAAAGAAGATACAGCTCGACTTATATCCTCATTAGAATCTTCTTTTTCGTCATAAAAATTATGTAGAGATTCTGTCGCCATTACATAGTTGAGCGATTTCATTGTTTTCTGCATAGCACTCCATCTCTTCTCATTTAACTCGGCTATATTATTCAGTAGTGATGCGAAATTCGTTTTTAAACGCTCATTGCCTAAGAATTTTCGACTGGCATCGGATAAAGTAAGATTTATCTGTAAAATTTATCATTAATGTTAAATTACCTTATTATTTTTCATGTTTAAATTAAAAATAAGAATTACTGTCATATTTAATTAGCATAGCCATTATCTACAAAGCTTGGTTTCAGAAAATATAAAAGAGGTTTTTGACGGGACCTTAGTGACTTCTATTCATTACTCATAATCTTGGCCCATTTGACCCTATATTGGTGGCATTATGCATCATATAGTTTAGTTAATGTGTCAGTGGATTTAAATAAGTAATAACACAATACATACATTTCTAGACTTTACAAAAACCTTCTAGAATGTTCTAACATGAGAGCAACCATTCTGTTAAACATTGAAGTCATAACAAGACTCTTTGTAACAATTACTCACTTGATAATGAGTGTAATAATCATATAATACAAGTAAAAACAATAAAAACTGTTAAATATTGGAATACAAATAATTAATCTTTTTTTTTTAATTTACAGTCAATGAATTAATTATTTCGTACAAATTCATACGAAACAATTACTACGCGATTTACTTATTCGGCAATATACATCCCTATTTAATACATTAGAATATTAGCGGGCCCGACGAACGTTGTCCCGCCCTGGTAATAAAAAAAATCTAGAATCAGACCGCAGTGCAACCTACCGGGTCCAATTCTGTCAAATCTGAACCATTCTTGAGTCCACTGTAGCAGACACAAACATGACTTGACTTTTCCAACATTTCCTAGAATTATCGTTATATTTCCATCAATCTACAGAAAACCTAAACAAATTATATACACCTTCCTTATGAATCACTTTATCTACCGGCGAAAACCGTATGAAAATCCGTTCAGTAGCTTTTGAGTTTATCGCGAACAGACGCAGACAGACGTGGCAAGGACTTTGATTTATAATATATAGTGACTAGCGGGCATGGCGGACGTTGTTCCGCCCTCATAATAAAAAACCTTGAGGTTAGACATGCTGTCGCTGACTTTTTTGTAAGCATTATCAAGCTCTATAACTTTTCTCTAGAACTCGGTCATATATCTCTCATCGTTAAGGCAGCGTTCGTAAGAAACGTTTTCGTCCGACCGTTTTTTCTCTCCGACTTTGCAAATCCGACTACCACAAAAAAGGTTTTTCATTTTTCGGGTTAATAATATATAGCCTATGACACTCACAAATAACGTGGTTTTCTATTGGTGAAAGAATTTTCAAAATCGGTTAGGTAGATCTAGAGATTACCCCGTACAACATCAAAACTCACAACGTCACAATCTCACAAACTTTACCTCTTTATAATATTAGTATAGATTAGTATAGATAATCCGATTAAAAACTTCCCAAAACAAACTCCTTGTTTAAAAATAATAATGGAACTTTAACAATATACACACTTACAATTATTAAAGATAAATATAACACACGTATGTTAATGAGACTAATTAATATCATTTTAAGGTAATATTTAAAAAATCATGTTGAACCTTGACTAAAATCAACTACACGACATAATTTCATGCATGATTTACATACGTAATCATTTGAGCAATTGGAAAATAATGAACTTTTGATAAGTACTTCCATCTTCTATACATATAATAAGAATTTAAATCTAACGTCTGTACATTGTAGATTTTTGTGAAAAAAAATATTGCAGGTAAGGTCCAAAATACACTTCAATCATGTTTAGAAATTGTTGTCTGTTTGTATGAACACGCATCATAGTCCAGTCATCTTAGTAAGTTCACCTCGGGAGTTTTTGACGGGATTTTGGCATTTGGAATTGGAATTGAATTGATTGGCATGGTATGGTAGGGTATAGGCGACTATTAAAATGTAAGGTCACAAAAATCGATTTTTTGCACATTTTTGCAAATATCTCGTTTCCTATGGGTTTTTCGCTATTTGTATTATCAATATTATTTATAAGTGTTATTGAACCAAAATCATAAAACATATCCTTGTGTAGCATTTAGCCTTGGTTTCATTGAAATCGGTTCACTCTATCAAAAGTTATTGTAATTTTAATGACGACGCGACCTAAGTACGAGAGAAAAGTGGATAAGTAAATGGACTTAATACATTCATTTTTTTTTTCTTCGAACTGACTACGCTATTGACCAAGCAAGGTCTTAACAGCTTCACCGGACTACTAAGGCGAGCGCTTAAGGCACTCAGCCGATTTTATTTTGACAACTAGCTCAAGGGTGCGCGGCACATCTCGGCTTTGGCTGTTGCCTGATACATGGAATTCGCGACCTATGTGAGCTAACCTAAGCTAAGCTAACTATTCATACATATATGAGTTGTTGAAACATATATGTGTACCAAGCATACATAACTCAATAATTCTTATATATATTTCGTATCGAATAATATTCTAAACTATTTCAGTTTGATAAGGGAAAAAAGATAAGACCCTTCCGCTTGCATGTGTAAGCGTGTATGCGTGCACGTCTGTGGAGGTTATATGTGTAATGTTGTCGCAGTGATGTAAGATTTTGTGTCACTGTATCGCGCGAGCAGCGTACTCAAGGGCTCCACGCCGAAGGAACGGACCTAGGCTTGAGCAGCTGCCGAGGGGGGCCTAGTCTGGTGTGCGGGAGCGAAATTTATCCCTAGACCACGGCGGCATGATCTGTGGTTACGCGGGCGTGGGCGTGGGCACACTCTGTTTGGAGAGACAGGCTGGTACTGATCGTTCACTGCCGTTATTTCATCGGGAGGGTCGGTAAAAATATGTCGCGGGCGTCTTTTACAACGCGCAGTTAATACATTCAGATGACTTTATTAGTCACTGTTATTTACATTAGGTTCCATGCGGGCGGAGTCGCGGGCAATCTTATAAATATAACCTAAAATAACTGCTGTAAGAAAACGTGGCATGTGGTAGAATATTTGTGAACTTTAAATAATACGTACAATTCGTAATTTTTGTGTGTTTATGTTAATAAAAAAACTTGTTGAAATAATTGAAAAATAATGAACCCTGTTACTACTGTAGTGCCACCGTAATTTGGAACATTTTGACGGACCATTTCCTCGTATTCAAAACGTCGCATCGTTGTGTTGAAGGCATTGTGGCACTAGATGGCGGTGTTTTCAAAATATTCGTCAAGAGTTCTCTTTTTAATTTATATGGCGGATAGAGAGAGACAAGGATTAGTGTCTCATATGGATCTTCAACCAAAAAAGTGTCTAACAAAATGTATCAAATAATAATTCTATAAATTGTCAGAATTACGTACTGTAGTTAGAGAGTATTACTTGAAATGAATGTTGTGTGTAATTAAAAATTATTCCTTTATTTACATTTTAAAATTATAATTCCTAAATTTTGAACTCTAGCACTACCAGCGCCATCTAAATTTGATACATTTTGAAGGACACATTCTACACACTAATCCTAGCTTCTATTCACCATATAACTTTAGAACCAATTTTATTTTGTGTACTGTACCATTTTCAAGTGGTCGTCTAGCGGTTATTTATTTTTAACTTTGAAGTATGACATTTATAAATTTAAAAAAAGTGTGTGTACTTATGTACACGCGTTAGAAGTTAAATTTCTTTGGCGTAACAAGATAAAAATCTTTTCAAAAATTTTATCTTTCGCCTTATTCTACGTTTGTACAAAAAACGACACTAACAATAGAAAAAAGGTATTTAATACATTAAAAGTTTTAATACAAAGAAATACAAACAACAAATACAAAGAAACAAAATGTTGACTATAGCTAACTTCAGGGTGTCGGTTGTCCGTGACGGTGTGCGCGCGCATATTAAAAATTTACTCTCATCATTTTTCCCTAACGCGCCAAAAGAAGTATAACTTCAAAAAAAGAAAAAAATTCATTCATTATTAAAATCACCTAATTGTTACAATGCTTGTCGAAATTTATTAACACTAACAGAATTAAACTTTAAATTTTAGTGTCCTTCTCTTGTGTATGTTTGTGCTCTTACAATATGTTTTATGTGTAGTTTACATGTGTATTGTTGGCGGTGTGTCTTGGTAAATAGCACAGTCTTGATATAAAAAAAGGATTGTTTGGTTTTATGAAACCACGGTAAAAGTGAAACTTTTTTTCACACTATAGACATTTAACTAATAATAGTCTATACACTACACGGTCAGCTGCTGCGAACTATAGGCGCAGCCATATTGGCCCTGGCTCCTCTGACGAGCGCCTTTCACTTTATCCCTACTCCGCGGCCGACCATCACGCGACATGCAACACACAGACGAAAAAGTTTGAGACGATTTAATAAAAGTTTCACTTTAAAAAGGAATTTGTTTAATTGTTCAGTGCAATCTCCATCGTTTATGGTTCTAATCACGTGACATTGGCGAAAATGTGTGCGCACACATGTTGCCATTTTAAAAGAAGTTATCCTACTTATTTATCTAAGCTTACTCGCATGTTATCCGTTCAATCATAATCCTTTGGCCCCTATAAGTGAATATATACCTTGGTATTCTTTTGAAAGAGTCCTAAATTCTTCATTTATAACAGATTGAAAGCCGGAAATAAAATAACTGATGCCAGTTAAATATGTATATATTTACAAACTTTACAAGAATTCATATTAATTTAAACATCTGTAGCTTTTTAATTTACAATATCTACAATAATAATATGGTTCAGAAATAAAGCATGCATAAATACAGGGAAATTTAAATTTAAAAAAATTAAATTCAATGTCTGAATCATGACTAACACTTTATTATGGCCTAAATCAAAATTATTATTATTTCTTATGTTTTTATTATATTATTTCCTTGCTGAAAATCACAACTTCGTTTATGTTGTTTATATTAGCAATATGTTGACAAAAAAAAACAAACTGAAAGCAAAAATATAGTTTACTGTTAAAATTTCTGCCACACAGTGCACCACACTGTTTATAAGAATCTTATTTTTTTTACACTTTTGCAACTTCATATTAAATAAAGATATTGTGATAATGCTAAGTGTCTAAGAAGTAAAAAAAATAAATATCTATCTTGTAGCCTTTTTTGATGCACTCACAAAGACAGACAGAAAGAAATTAAGGTCAACAAATAAAACATTAAGCAATAGCAAAGATTACACGGATAAGAAAATAATTTCTTTACGAGTGTCTTTTTATTTGCACCAAATTACTTTAACTGTATTCAGCTTAAAAAACTTTAGTTACAAATATAGACATTTTTTACTATAGTTTGTCGAAACAACACAAGACTAACACAACTCTAGCAACATAACTGTAACTCAAAATCAAAAATTCTTTAATCAATTTAGGCCCTGAGAAGCCACTTATGAATGTCAAAACTACCACTGGTTCGGAAAACAACCCAGTCATTGAGAAGAATCGTCAAGAAACTCTATCTGGTATATCATAACATACTTATTAATTATTACAACATTATAGACATATACAGTTACATATATGGTGGATGCACAGAAAGAGGTATCATTTACAAATATCGCCATCATTCACATATTGATCCACACTATAATAATAGCCTTTATGCTTCAACAGTGGTAACTCCTAAGAGTTAATGATTTATTAATAACTAACTTTACTATGCCAGCTTGCAATCACATCCGCAGAGAAATCCACAGTTCTACAAATGCATTTTCCCACACATTGTGTTACCAGAAACACATTTTTTAAGTTCAAGTCTCCTCACAATGTTTTCCTTCACCATCAGCTGATAGTGTTGCCAATATAGATAACTAAATGCATGCAAATTCCAAAATATTCATTGGAAAACACTGGGTTTCAAACCTGCAGACGTCCAATTGATATTACATTCAACCAGTATGACAACAAAGAACAGTCCTCTGAGCATAATACAGAATTTGCTGATGTAAAAGTAACGTATACTATGGAATTCATTATATACACTCATCAAAAAAGTCTAAGCAACATGTACTAATTTAAATTTTAGGATGGTTCTTCACATTATAACGTTGTATTTTATTTTAAAAATAATATCTTTAGGGTTCTATGATGTAAAAATAACAGCTGTTGTCTTTATAAGTTCTTTTAATAACAGAAATGAACAATATTAGAATATACTGTAGAAACTAAGATACATAAGGAACTAAACTTTTTTCTTACAAAATGAAATTTCTAAAGAAAATGTGTTTATTGTGAAAGAATAGAACAATTTAATACAAAGTATGGTCTCCTCTGCTATTCAGAACTTGTCGGCAACGATTATTCATTGAATTAATGAGACTGTTTATGTCATCTTTTTTTTTTTTTTTTTTTTTTTGTAGCTCGGCAAAGTGACTGTACTGTGCCTGATGGTAAGCACAGTACAATCCAAAAACAATGGCGACCACCGAAAGACACACTATCCATCGCCGGTCGCCGCTGTCATGCCGGCCTGAAAGCCACCCAGTCAGGGACACAGGGTACAGGGTAGGGTACAGACACCCTACCACCCCGCAAATCTTGCGGTATTCGCTCCCAATGGAATTGTAGCAAATCCTTCAGCTGTTGGGTCGTTGTCGTTCCGTCCAAGTCCTTCAAAACACGTCTCTGGAGCATGTCCCATGCGTGCTCGATGGGGTTGAGATCTGGCGATTGTGCAGGCCAGGGCAATACCCGGATGTTCTCCGTTGCAAAGTATTCACTGGTTCGCCGAGCTCTATGTGAACGCGCATTGTCATGCATTAACCTAAAATCGGAGCCAAAGGTTTGTGCAAATGGGTAGACATAAGGTCTGAGAATATCCTCAATGTAATTTTCAGCATTCATGTTTCCATTTACAAAAACGAGCTCAGTTCGCCTGTTCTTCATAATACCCGCCCATAACATAACTGTTGAGCCGCTGTATGGATGAACTTCCTGAACGCACCTGAGCCTTTCAGTATTTCCGGGCCGACGATACACTCGCACCCTTCTTGTATCAGGCTTAAACCCGAATCGCGACTCATCGGAAAACATAATTTTATCTCATTGTTCCTTGGTCCATGTTATGCGTTCTCTACACCATTCATATCGACGAGCGCGATTCCCGTGACATATCGGTGGGCACCTGATTGGGCGTCGAGCTCGTAGGCCGTACTCATGTAGTCGATTTCGCACAGTTTGAGGACTTACATCAACACCACTTGAAATTTGTAGCCTCAAACTTATCTCTCGAGCGGTTAACATCGGCTGGCGTCTTGCAGTCAGTTGTATGTACCGGTCTTGCCGAGTGGTTGTACTCCTTTTACGGCCTGGATGCTGTTCAGCGGGTTCTCCTGTATTATTGTAGCGCTGCCAAAGACGACAAATAACACTTCTATGAATGCCAAAATGTCGAGATACCTGAGATTGATTACTTCCCGCTTGCAACATCCCTACAGCTCTTTGCATTTCATCTGCCATCAAATGACGTCGCTTCATGACGTAAAGAATATCTAACAATTCAATTTTGTCGCTAACTTTATTTAAATGGTTGGTAAAATTATAAAATCAAGACTAAACGTAGCAATTAAAACGCACTTAAATTCAAACAAATTCGCAGTCATTTGAATTTTATGAAAAAACAAAACATAATCAAATTTTTTTTTTACAACCAGCCAGTATGTCATCAATAACAAAAAAGTTTACTTACCTACGCACTTTGTTTGAGTAAATACTTAGAAATTAATTAATATAAATGGTAAAATTTGTAATATCACGCATGTTGCTTAGACTTTTTTGATGTGTGTATGTGTACAAGGTTCAAACCGCTACTGAACTGAAGCTTGAAGAATTCCACTAAAATTCCCAGACATCTGGATTTTTTAAATGATGTATAGAATATGTATAAATCCTTTAGCTTAATAATTAATTCAAGCCACTATGTCGAACTCTGCCTATAGTTTTTAGTGTCTAATATCTTTTTCCCACACATTGCACAGATACCCTTCTTGTATGCACAGGCTTGGCAGTAATGCGAGCCGACTTGATGTACTTTTGTCCTGCATATTCTGAAAACAATACATATTTTATTATTATGTAGTAAAAACAGTTTACGGACCCAGTACATGGATGTACCTAGAAATGAAGTTCAAATAAACTTAGACGTTGCAATAAAGAACATAAGATTGAAATACTAATTCTCACTTCCTTCTCCTTATTAATTATAAATGCTAATGTGAGTTCACTTGTTTGTTTGTTTATTGCATTAAGCATTGACTCGAGTTTGCCGGATGTGGTAGTCTGCTGGTCTGCGATCCTATGTGTATGTGTGTGTATATAATATTTAGGATAGAAAAAAAATAATTTTAAAAATGTAAATAATGAGGTGTGCTGTAAATAAGTACACTATTATTAGAAATTCGCATCACGAATTTGGGGTTGTTAAGGGAAGTTTTTTATAGTGGTTGATTCAAAAGACCATCCTCGCCCCTCTGTGACGCATAGTTTTTTTTTACTGTTTGTGACATTATGTGTAACTGAACATGATTTTTCCTTCAGATGTTCATTTTTAAGGTTTATAATACTATAATATTTATTGTTGTTTTATAATTGTTCACTAATATTTCGGAATAAAAAAAATATAAATTATTTATATGACAAATGGAACACTTTCCACAATCTTGTATTTTTGTTTTATTGCTACTATGTTTATTCCAAAACTCAAGTGTCTCAATCCTAGAAAAAATGTAATATAAATTAGGGGTGTGCAAATATCTTGAAGAGAATCGAATATCAATATTCAATTCGAATTCAAATCGAATAATTTGCAATATATGAAATATTTCTGGATTTTCAATTGTTTCTATTTAAATTCCTTTAAATCGTGTATCAAAATATTCTTTACTTTTCATTTAAAAATCAATTACCCAGAGAATACAATTGCTCCTTTTCAATATATGTTCATCTCTGTCGGTACCATAAAAAGCTATATAACTTGAAAATTGAACATAAGAAACCCCGAATTGAAAATACTCGAAAATTCACTAGTAATTTAATAGTTTACGGATAGTTCGAAAGGTCCCGAATTATTAGGAACTTTCGAATTATTCGATTCTATTTCGAATCGAATATTAACATTCGATTTGGAACGAACAATTCGTTAGTTCGAATTATTCGCACACCCCTAATATAAATTACTTGTATGATCATAAAACCTCTCCACATATAACACAGGCTAGGCAGCGAAATAGTCAGAGCAAATCCGGCTGAGTCACATTAGGTTAATAGAGGAATAGGGATGGAGCTATGTTAGCTAGTTCCCTATGTAGGTTAGATTTGTGAACACATATCAAAGTCCTTGTTGTTTTAGACTAAATATTTTTTAAATTACTATGAGCTTAAATGTGAAATATTTGGGTGAAAAATGAGGACAAAAGTTTATTATATATATTTGTTTTGTTCTCAAGATTTATGCTTTCCCATCAATGACTTATTTGTTAATGCGTAGATATACATAGTTTCATACAAGTTTTTTTTTTCATTTTGTTGAAAACTCAATCTTTCTTTATGCAAAATTACTATAATTTTTAGTATTGTCACAAAATTTTGAAATACTTAATATTTGTTTTTTGCACAAAATTTACACTTTTCCAGCAATCATTTCTTGGTCTACTTGTATATAGACATAATAATGTACAAACTATTTTGTTTTAACTTAAAAATCAAGAAGTTTTCAATATATAAAATTACCAATTATTGTTCAGAGGCGACATAATCTCAAAACTTTGATCATGAATATCTCAGTAACTATGACTTTCCGCAGCGGGGGAGTGATATAGAGGGGTAGTCAGCCCCCCCCCCCTCAAACCCTTATTTCAGTTTGCGAATTTCTAATGCAGCCTCAACAATTATAATCCATTAACGATTCTGACAATTTTTATTACTTGAAACATGGAAAGGTCTGATATGGGAACATATTATAGTATAAGACATTGTAGTAGTCAGATAGATATGGTTACACAAATACATAATTTGGAAATCAGTGTACTAGATTAATTTTATGACCAAAAATTCAATAAATGTTACTTATACTTCTATTTTTATCTTATATTTAGCTTCTTTTTTCAGGTTAAAATGGTTTAAATTTAAACTGGTAAATGGACAAGTTTCCTGTAGCTGAAGATTAGTTAAAAAGTCAGTTATATCTGCATTATTATTCATTTTCAATATTATTTATGTTGTTACTATACGTCTATATTTTGTTTTCTTAGAATGGATAATGTAAAACATCTATATTGATAGTCACTTACTTGCATTCTTGGAACTTTGAAGTATATGGATTATATCGGCCTTTCTTTGCTGTAAGTGCTTTGTTTTCACCAACTTTTCTTCCACCCGACTCTACTGTGTTCCTAGCTCCAGTTTTCCAAGGATCTGGAGTTATAACCCGGCCTAATTTCTTCTCGCACTTTTCGCAAACCATTGTTATGAAATGTTAATAAACTCTATAATATAGTATACAGTTACGTCTAATTTGTAATCTGTAAAACAAAACATATAAGAAGATTATGAAAATTCTACGTTTTTAGTTATAAAATAAGTAGAATAAATCTCAGCAAAACAAAATAGAACTGATATTTATGGTATTTCAACTTGTTTTATTCCTAACTTTCCTAAGGGCATTAGATATACATCCTTTAAGTATGACATATAAAAATATAGTACAGTAAGTTCCTCGTGTGATTGTGACTGGAGTGACTGAAACTCACCTAATAAAACTCCCAAATTCAGTACTCACCTGTAATCATAAAAAAATTGTGATCTATAAAAAAAGTACAGTTCCAATCGAAAATTTTAACACTTAAATATAAAGAGTGCTCTAATGAGAAATTTTTTATTTAATGAGAAGGATGCATTTATTTTCTATTTTTTTGTTATTATAAATTTCTCATCGAATTCTATGGTAATTACTTTTAACGTCAATGACTGGGGACGCTTCTCATCGGTCAGTACCCTTGTGGACCTTTCTTTAGCCAGGATGTTTTTATTATCCTATTTTTCAAAGTCCAGTCCAGTCCAGTGACCCATACTTAGGGAAATTCTATTCTAAAATAATACTAGACACAGTAAACCTGGTATTGTATATTTATCACGGAAATTCTAAGTTATTTACTTATACATTCCTTGATATTTATATAATATACTCTGTGGTATTGTAAAGATATTGGTCAAAATTGCTAAATTGCACCTCGTACCTTGTTGCACTAGTACCTCACACAATAACATTTGTTTAATCGATATTTTACAGATTAATATAATATCATATTTATCTGGTTCAGTTAATTAATAACAACAATGATATTGAAAAATGAACACGCTAGTTAGTATTGCACTTGCGCACAAATAATAATAAATCTATTTGTGGTTTAATTTAAGTATTAAATTAAAAAACTGTTATTACCCATATTAATACGTAATAAACTATACACGTGAATTAATAAGTATGATTCTGATCCATAATTGACAGTTTTATCAGTAGTCATCATTGAGAAAAAAAGTCAACCGTTAGATCGATACTGAAAATTAATAAATAGTATTAGTTATCCTAAAGATGTTATAAATGCTTGCCTGTCTGTATTATGTAACCCGTAATCATAATACTATTATCATACTTATTATACTAAAACATGAAGTTACCAATGTATATCCTAGATGTCGCTGTATTAAGTTTTTATAAAATTAAATCGCCAACTTTAGCTGCCGTTATTTACCTTCATTTTATAGATCGCTTATTTTTATTTGTATTTTTCACAAACATTTTATAAATAAATAAATGCTTCTTGTTTTTTTTATTGTCATATTCTTTACATATTTTAGTTTTTTTTTATATTTGCAATCTTTAAAACACTAATTATATTATATTAGTGTTACATTTTTAGGACTTGTTTTTCTTTTAACGTTGTAACTATTCTAGTGGATACCAGTAATATTAAATGTACTTTTTAACTTGTAGTGTTCATGACAAGCAATCTACAAATGAGTATGTTTGATGCGTGCATTTCTGCGTTGCTGTTGCAGTACATAGCTGTTAGTAATAGATGCCGCTGTACGGTTATGTTAAATTTTAACATTGCGCTGTCAAGATCAGCATCGAAATAATGACCCTCTTTATTGTTACATTCATAGTTATCGCTTCTCGGCCTTTTGGCTAAGATCAAAGTGTAGTATCTGTTCTTTTCAGCTTAATATCTGAAAGTTCCCGCATCGCGGGACCAGTATATTAAACTGATTTTTGAAAACTGACGGGATGTTCGGGGCTCGCTCCACTCCTGTCACGGGTCGGCCCGGCATTGCAGTGCCGCCGGGATCGGCCCACCAGAATTAACTTGTTCTTATTAATCACGTTGAATGTGGTTGGCATATAAAAATGGTAACCCTTATAGCAACATCAGAAGGGATAATAAATATTACACTTAAAAATGAAACTTTGTAATACCCCATCTCAAAATATATTAATACGTTTCTTTAAAATCAATCAAACAATTAAATTTGATTTCAAACACTATTCACCGATCAAGTTCCTAAAAACAATGATAAGTCTCACCAGTAAACTTCGTTGATTTAAAAAAACAGTCGGCAGATCATAAATGTTTACTTCTTAAGCAGAAAACTTAATTGGTGCATGCCAGTGTTCGAACCTGCAGACCTCAAAAGGATAACCAATTGGTCAAACAGCTGGACCAACACGACTTTACTTTGAAAATTAACCAGGCCAAACATTAACCACTTCAATTTTATTCATTTATTCGAAATATCAACAAGATTTACACTAGGACAGTCCAATACATAAATTTAGAAAGAATGACTGTATACAAGTGCAACTTTCGTTATAGGTGCTTATTACATATTGCATGGTAGAGTAAATAACTTAATAAAAAGATATTCAGGGCTCGCTCCACTCCTGTTACGGGTCGGCCTGGCATTGCAGTGCCGCCGGCATCGGCCCACCAGAACTAACTTATACTAACAACTGACCATAGAAGGTCGTTCGCGTGTAAAAAGACTCTTAATAGCAATAACAGAAGGGAAAAGTAATATTACATTTAAAAAAATGTTACTTTGTACCCCATCTGAAAACATATTAACGCGTTTCTGTAAGATCAAACAATCAAAATTTTATTTCAAACACTATTCATGAACCAAACACCATTTAACGATTTAAATTATTATTTTAATACAAAAAACTACTTTTTGTGGCTAAAACATATGGCGTGTTATTACAAAAAACTTAAATACACATTTAACTCTTACTTTAAAAAAGTTTGATCACAAATTGTCTTACCCTTGTTTACAGATGGGCATTATTTTAATTTGAATTTTCTCTAACACTTGTCTAAGTTGACAGTTCTTATTCTATTGTTAAAGTGTCTTGTCTGTGTCCTTGTCGTTTCTTATGTTATTCGTAATCAAAGTGGTATTTCCTAAAAAGTTTCGTTGGTCGTCATGATTCTTTCTACTCCTTTTTGGATTCACTAAACGGTGTATCAATTTGCTTTATAATCGTGTACCTCTATCATACATCATGAAGCTGTTTATTTATGCTTTTTCAAAATTGAAGTTTATATACACATTTGAAATCGTAAAAGGAGATGCAACCGACAGTGATTTTTGGCCACACAGGAACAAAAATGGCTAACTGAGAGCGTAAAGAGAGACCAAATGAGCAAGAGGATGGCTGATCGTGGTAACACTGTCTACATCACCATCCCTTGCCCGGAGGAACTTCACTGCGAGTTCTGTCCCCCTTGCGTTATCGGCCGTCGTGGATTTGCCCGAGGCCAGTTTACCGGTCCGTCGCGCAAGGGTGGCTTAGTTAAGCATATGAAACTGGAACATGAGGTCGACGAGGGAGCCATTAAACTAAAATGTGCTGTCTGTGGGTATATATCAGACAAACCAACAGCAACAGCTCTTAAAGATCTAAACAGGCACATTCGCGAGTCTCATGAAAATCCATCCGAGACATCTACTGGCCGTGTTACTGCTTCGAGCATGACGGCCCTTGCCGCCACGAATAGTGGCGGCCTCAGCATAACAGGGGCGAGGACTGTCGTGGAGCGGGGAAGTGAGGTCTTAGGTGACATTAATCATCCCACCATGATCGTCACCGCCATGAATTGCAGTGGCACCGACGAAGTGACCGCGGTCCCCAGATTGAGGGTGACGTCTGCGGGGAGGGAGTGCGCAGTTTCTAACCACGCAGACCTGACCACTTCAATTGCGGATGGATTGGGCTCCTGCGTAACAGCGTCAATGTCTAGGATGACGAGGGCTGCTGTAAGGCTGAGGTGTGCGGCATCCAGTGGCGACAGGCTGACAACAACAACAAGGACTACGGAGGGGGAAGCGTGCCCAGTCTCCAGCTGTGCTACCCTCACGACTGCGACCATCACTACCACGGTCTGCAGCAACGCCATCATAATGGCGACGATAACCAGTTCCACTTCGTCACACTCGGTCTTCGTTGCACCTCCGACGACGGCAGTGATATTGCCATGCCCGATTACATCTACGGCCAGGATATCTCCTACACGTCCGTCTACGCCCTCGGACGAAGGATGGACACCAGCCAGAAACACCATCAGGGCCCCGATGCCAGTGCCAACGACGCTAGTTCCTCTGCAAAACAGCTTTGAAACGCTCAGTATGCTTCCAGATGAAGAACAGGCCACTGCACAACCGGCGGCCCCGTCGGTCCAAGGATCGCCTATTCGGCCTACTATTGGATCCCGGTCTTCAAATGACCAAGCCTTTGTCATCCAGGCAGCAACTAGCGCTGCTGACGAGCAACAACTTGATCATGCTGCTCGACTCGCTCTGGATTTCTTCAGGAATAGGCAGCGGCAAAGGCGCGAAATGCAACAAACTGGCGGCCCACGGTATCGGCGGACTAGGGCTTAGCTACCGACCACCCCCGATCGTGTCACTTGGGTGCAAGACAGTGTGCGCATCCAAGACCTCTATCGCTCGAATCGCAAAAAAACAGTCCATGCAGTAATTTACGGACCGCCACGACACTGCGATTTAATGGCAGAGGAGGTGCATCGACACTTTGCAGCGGTTCATAGCGAACGGGATGCTGGTGATGATCTTCACATGATGCTCTCCCAGCTGATACCTGGCACTGCGGACGATAACGATCTTTGTCTTCCCTTTAATTCAACAGAGGTGGCACGTCGATTGCGGCGTATGCCTAACAGCTCTCCGGGACCCTATGGAGTCACGTATGAGGATTTGCGGAGGGCAGATCGAGGCGCTCTCGTGTTGACCGTGGTAATCAATGCATGCCTACGGCTAAAGCGCATCCCACAGTGCTGAAAAAATTCCACCACCATACTTCTACATAAAAAAGGCGATCGAAGGCTGATTGAAAACTGGCGGCCTATTGCCTTAGGAGACACTGCGCCAAAGATCCTTGCTGCTCTTTTGGCTACCAGGCTGTCCTTCTTGGGCTGTAGCAAAGGACCGAATTAGCCCAAGCCAAAAGGGCTTTCTTCCGCATCAGGGTTGCCACGAACACAATTTTGTGCTCCAGGAGGCGCTTCGCGAGGCGAGGACCAAAGGTAGTGAGCTGGTGGTGGCGTGGTTAGATTTAAGGAATGCATTTGGTTCGGTTCCCCACAATACCATTAGGGAAACCCTGCGGTGGCACGGACTCTCTGTGGGCTTCGTAGAGCTCATTGGCTCTCTCTACTCCAACTCCTCCACTCGGGTTAGGCTGCCTGGAGGTTTGACCTCACCAATTCCTATTTTATCAGGAGTAAAGCAGGGTTGTCCGCTGAGCCCAGTACTGTTCAATCTCGCCCTGGAACCTGTGGTAAGAGCCATGACCAATGCTGGACACGGATTCAACCTACCGGGCTACACCATTAACAACTTGGTATATGCAGACGACGCTGCGCTTTTGTCTTCCTCCGTCAGTGACATGAAGGCCTCACTCGTAGAGGCCGAGACTGCGGCGCGGATGGTAGGGCTCAGTTTTAACCCGGCTAAGTGCGCCACTCTTCACCTCAGTAGGGTGCACGGTAAAACAAGTGCCTTACCAACATCATTCGCGCTGGGGGGGGAAAGAATCCGAGCCATGGAGGAAAGGGATGCCTACTGCCATCTTGGCACTCCTACAGGGTTGCGAGTTCATCAGACGCCGACAGGCGACGTAGCAGCTCTGATTGAGGACGTCCGATCCATCGATCTATCATTACTAGCCCCATGGCAGAAGCTCGATGCTGTGGCTACGTTCATCATGCCGCGGCTTGACTTCTGCCTGCGCGGCTCTCACGTCGAAAAATCCCTTCTAATAGAAGCTGACAAGGTGGTGAAGAGACTGGCCAAGCGCTGGATGAATCTGCCCCAGCGAGCCAGCGCGGAAGTGGTTTACATACCTCCTCGAATGGGGGGCGGAGGACTCCTGCCTTTGTGAGATATGGTGGATATCCTCACAATTGCCCATGTCTTCCGTCTGCTCACATCTCCGGATGAGAAGGTGAAGAATTTGTCAGTTTCGACGCTGAGAGATGTGGTTCGGCCGCGCCTTGGTTGGCCATCGGGTGCGAAGGATCTGGCTGACTATCTCTCCGGGTCGCTCACACACACGGTCGCGCACAGTTGCCTCGTTGTGGTCTCGTGCTCGCAATGCCGCCATGAGAATAGCTCCCAAGCTATCTCTCCGATGGCAGTGGGATTCGGACCGAGGATTTGCACTGGTGTGCCGAAGACCAGGTGGAAGGCTGACAGAACCACTGGCTGCAAGCCAACGTTCACAGGTTGTGCGTACGTTAAGATCTGCAGTCGTGGACTTCTACCTGGAGCGCCTACTTGCTAAACGTGACCAAGGCAAGGTTTATGAAGTGACATCACGACAAGGTGTAGGCAACCACTTCCTGCGTACCGGCATATTCACGCGTTTTGCAGACTGGCGCTTTATCCATCGAGCTCGCCTTGCTGTGCTCCCGTTAAACGCGACTATGAGGTGGCGTGAGGGCAATGATAAGAGATGTCGCAGATGCGGAGATAGCCTCGAGACGCTGCCTCACGTCGTGAACCACTGCAAACCACATATGGTCGTCATTACCCGCAGACACGACGCGGTCCTCCATCGGTTGGAGGTGGCGAGTCATTTCCCCGGGACTAAGCGCGTGAACGCATGCGTGGAGGGCATCAGCGATGTCTTTGCGACACTCAGGCCGGACCTTGTCTTCCAGGACGATGCTGCGCGGAAGATAGTTATCATCGATGTAGCAGTCCCCTTTGAAAATCGGCTCGAGTCTTTTGCGGCGGCAAGGCAGGAGAAACTTTCCAAATACGCCTCGATAGCTGAGGACCTTCGACGCCAGGGTTTCCAGGTCACCGTGGAGGCATTCATGGTGGGAGCGCTTGGGGGATGGCCAGCCTCCAACGAGCGAGTCATGAGACAGACTCCTTAGAGTTAATCCGAGATATGCTAGGTTAATGAGGAAACTCATGGTATCGGATACCACCGGCTGGTCCCGGGATATCTATGTGGAACATGTATCGGGCGTCCAACAGTACCAAGACATGTTGCCGGCTCTTGAATGAGGCACTGAAGGTCAGATCCAGAATCAGGAGTAACTGAAATACTGGCTGTCCTCAAACAACCATTGTTCTTTGACCCCTTGACCTACAATAAGCGATAAAACAACAAGATTAGTAACAATTAAGTTCCCTTGAATGCCAACGAGGACTAGAACGTAGCATGCTTAAGGTAAGGAAGCTTGACAAAATAAGACACACGAAGATACGATCCATAACAAAAGCCACAGATGCCTTGAGATCCGCACTAAAGCTGAAATGGAAATGGGCAGGACATATAGCAAGGCTTACCGACCAGAGATGGACTGCAAAAGTAACGACGTGGAGAGGCCCACTAGGTAATAGAGGAAGAGGAAGACCAATAACACGATGGGACGACGAAATAAAGAGAACCGTCGGTACAAATTGGACTCTAACAGCAAAAGATCGTGACAAATGGGCATCATTGGAGGAGGCCTTTACCCAACCTGGGGTTCTTAGAAGTAACAGAAGGCTATGAATAAGAGAAAACTTTTCATAAGTAAAAACTACAAAAAAAACTTACTACTTAGATATAATTAATTATAAACAAGGTTTAAGAAACTAACACAAAATTATATTAGAAAAAATTAAGCAAAATTATTAACTTTAAACACTAGATATAAGAAATTTGTAACATGTTAATTCAAGAAATAAAAAAGGTTTTTTATTTTATTTTATTTATTTATAGGGGGAAGTGTAAAGATCTCCTCAAGTTACAATATGAAGGTTCCGGTATTGCGGGACCACTACACTAAACTGATTTCTGAAGGCTTCTTGGCGTATGCTGGGGCGCTTAAATTGAGGGAGGTTTACGTCTTCCCAATACAACTTTGTATCTAAGTCATCAGACTGGATTAATTTACTGGGTAAGGTGATTAAATTGAGGAAGACAGCCGCCTCCCCAATTCTATTGTTAATTTAAGTCAACCGGTCGGGATCTACTTTACCCTTCGCAAGGGGTAGCAGGGTAGGTAGGGCAGTTATTTCTTAATCAATCTGTTCTTTTCAGCTTAATATCTGAAAGTTCCCGCATCGCGGGACCAGTATATTAAACTGATTTTTGAAAACTGACGGGATGTTCGGGGCTCGCTCCACTCCTGTCACGGGTCGGCCCGGCATTGCAGTGCCGCCGGGATCGGCCCACCAGAATTAACTTGTTCTTATTAATCACGTTGAATGTGGTTGGCATATAAAAATGCTAACCCTTATAGCAACATCAGAAGGGATAATAAATATTACATTTAAAAATGAAACTTTGTAATACCCCATCTCAAAATATATTAATACGTTTCTTTAAAATCAATCAAACAATTAAAATTTGATTTCAAACACTATTCACCGACCAAGTTTCTAAAAACAATGATAAGTCTCACCAGTAAGCTTCGTTGATTTAAAAAAACAGTCGGCAGATCATAAATGTTTACTTCTTAAGCAGAAAACTTAATTGGTGCATGCCATTGTTCGAACCTGGAGACCTCAAAAGGATAACCAATTGGTCAAACAGCTGGACCAACACGACTTTACTTTGAAAATTAACCAGGCCAAACATTAACCACTTCAATTTTATTCATTTATTCGAAATATCAACAATATTTACACTAGGACAGTCCAATACATAATTTTAGAAAGAATGACTGTATACAAGTGCAACTTTCATTATAGGTGCTTATTACATACTGCATGGTAGAGTAAATAACTTAATAAAAAGATGTTCAGGGCTCGCTCCACTCCTGTCACGGGTCGGCCTGGCATTGCAGTGCCGCCGGGATCGGCCCACCAGAACTAACTTATACTAACAACTGACCATCGAAGGTCGTTCGCGTGAAAAAAGACTCTTAATAGCAATAACAGAAGGGAAAAGTAATATTACATTTTAAAAAATGTTACTGTGTACACCATCTGAAAACATATTAACGCGTTTCTGTAAAATCAAACAATCAAAATGTTATTTCAAACACTATTCATGAACCAAACACCATTTAACGATTTAAATTATTATTTTAATACAAAAAACTACTTTTTGTGGCTAAAACATATGGCGTGTTATTACAAAAAAGTTAAATACACATTTAACTCTTACTTTAAAAAAGTTTGATCACAAATTGTCTTACCCTTGTTTACAGATGGACATTATTATAATTTAAATGTTCTCTACCACTTGTCTAAGTTGACAGTTCTTATTCTATTGTTATAGTTAACTGTATCTTTATTTGCCGGCAAAAGAAGTTTCATAGTAAATTATAAAATTCGTGGGTATAATTATTTTGGAAGAAGTAAATATAATAAACAATTTTAGATATTCACAAGTAAACCATAACTACTACTATTTGACACTGTTGATATCTGACAGTGTGTTTTATCTGTTATTATACTGTTGTTCCACATTACGCACTCGTGATATAAATCTATACTAATATATAAAGCTGAAGAGTTTGTTTGGTTGAACGCGATAATCTCAGGAACTACCAGTCCGATTTGAGAAAATCTTTCGGTGTTAATTAGCTCATTCATATCATCACGATACGACCAATAGGAGCGGAACACCATAGAATAATGTTTCAAAATCGGGCACATTTCGTTCCTCTTGAGAGATTTCGTTAGCGTTAGTGTTATATACGTTGCCATGGTAACGTGGTAAGTTTCTATCGCAAACATTTTCAAAGTTTATTTTGTTTTCCTATTCAAAAAGTTTATTCTACTTTAGTTTTATTTCCAATATTTTATTTGTAATCTATTACGTATTATAAAACAAAGTTTGTGTATGTACAATTAAATTAACAACTTTTTGATGAATGGCTTATGGCTACAAATTATCAAAAAAATGTTTTTTATATTCCGTCTACATTTTTATATTATTATATTTTGTCTGTTTGTTTGTTCGTTCTGGGTTATCTCTAAAACGGCTGGACCTATTTTAACGATAATTTTACTGGCAGATAGCCGAAATTATAGCGATTGACATATTCTATTTTGTTTGTCTGCGGCTTCGTCCACATTGCTATTTTCAAAATGGTTGGATCGATTTTCACTGGGTGTTCACTGGTAGATAGCAGACCTCATAAAAAGTAATTTAAGTTTTTTATTCGCCTTCAGCCGCAGTGGTATATCCGTAATGTTTGAACTGATTTTCACGCGACTTTCACTGGCAGATAACTCACCTTATAAGAAGTAACTTAGACTATTTTATTTTGTTACTCAAGACTTCGTCCACAATATCCTACTATCTCTTAATCGGTTGGACCGACTTTCATGAGACTTTTACGGGCAGATAACTAGCGGGCTCGGAAGATGTTGTCCCGCCCCGATAATAAAAAGAAAACCTTGGCAAATTACTACTGGTGAAAACGGCATGAAAATCCGATCTGTAGTTTTTGACTTTATCACGAACAGATAAACAGACAGACCAGAGGACTTTGTTTTTAACCGACTTCGAAAAAGGAGGAGATTACTATGTTCGGTTGTTCGTTTTTTTTATGTATGTTAATCGATATTTTCGTCAATTGTGAACCGATTTTAATTATTCTTTTTTTATTTGAATTGGTATACTATGTAGTGATGAATTGCTACCTGTGCATTCCTCCGTGTGAAATTGATTAAAAATATGTTACAACGGCGTGAGACGTGTGCTTTACTGGACTCCAAGTATAAATATACATAATTGTAAGTTATATATTTGTATGTAATATTAATTATATCATCTTTTTGGTCAATTTGGTGGCCATATTGTTTTATTTACCGCGTTTGCGTCTACATAACTCAGTCATTAAAGCAACGTATAAGAATAACTTAAGTATATCGACAATATGGGCATATTATATCTATATAATAAAAGATTTAAGAGATATTGGTCGATAATGTATAGCTTAAAATTTTCATTACTTTCTTATATAATGTTAGTGAACACTGAGTGTGGTATATAGTAGGTTGAAGTTCCAGGTATGTTGCTGATGACAAATACCATCCCATTCGATATACTATTAGTATTCATATATCTAATGTACATGTTACAATAGATGGCGTTAATGTCGTAGTTACAAATGTTTTTGAAAATGCATTTCTGTAATGTACACACCTACTTACAATTTTACATTTCTTTAATACATTTTAAAATAAACGCGTGCGGAACCGCGGGGCACAGCTAGTCTTATATTAATTGCTTATTTTATATCTAAAATAATTATACATCATTTTCTTTTAACTAAAATATCACAACGATGATAACCAATTTAACGTATAGTAAATAATTTCTTTAATGAAGATTTCAACAAAAATATTATTCATAAATTGAATTTGTTTGCAAAATATCTGTATGTAATGGAACGTTTTTGAACGATGAGATCGAACCGATGATGCTATTCAGAGTTGCTTGCATAAAAAAATTTAATCAGATGTTTAACTAGAGACCGCTTGGACGAACACGCTTTTGTAATAAAGTATTTTAAACATGACTTCAATTCGATTTTAAATTTTAGGCACTGCTTAGTAAAACTCGTGTTATACCCGTGTTTATTTTTGTTAATGTAATTGAAATGTAAATAAAACGATATTTACCTCCGATGTACTATATATTTATCACAATACAGAGTTAAAACTTACACAATTATTACGGCATAACACTTTAACTCAGTTTTGCATTTGTTCTTATAACTTAGTCCAGTTAAATACCCATTCACTAACATCAAAAGCTTGATTAGTATTACTTTTAACACAGAACAAACACATAAATATAACAAAATATATTGCACGTACAAAAAAAAGAAATCACTTTTGTTAACTTTCATTTGGGACGACATCATTTTTAGGAGATTGCGATTTTCTTTCTAATTCCACGTTGTGATCTACTTCTTTATAATCTTCTTGAATTTGTGCAGCTTCTTGCTCATAATTTGTGTCCTCATAATTCGCCTCGACTGGATAATTATTCCCTGTCTGATAATTATATTCTTCATTATCAGTGCCATCATACTGTACATTGGGATCGTTATATTGCTGTGGATATTGTTCATAGTTTCCATATTGTTCCTCTGTGTATTGTGGTTGCTGTTCATAATTCTGTTCGTATTCATTATGATATTCGGTGGTTTCATTGTTATGGTCATAATTCTGATCATAGTTATAATTATCAGTAACGACTTCATTTTGTTCTATTTCCCTAGTATTGTCTTCTGTATTGAATTCTTCTAGATTATTTCTTTCTCTATTATCTTCTTTTTTAATTTCTTCATCATATCTACGAGTGCTATCTTCTGTTATATAATTGTTTTCATACTGATCTGGGGTAACATCTGTTGAGTCTTCTGTTTCGTGAGATGAGTTTACGTGAGTTGTTCGGGAATCATCTTTTTCTACATTTATTGGGGTTTCGTAGTCATTTGGCTGATGTTCGGCTTGTCCGATATTTGAGTCCTGTCTGTTTGTAAGTCCGTCGTATGTGGCGTGTCCGGTGGACTCAGCTCCGGGATGGTCTCGTCCGGGATTGGACGGGGTATCTGGTATTCCGTCGGCTGTAGATGTGTACGAGGGAGGTGCTGGAAATGCGATAAAATCTTTAAAACAACAAAACTTATGAATTATTAATACAAGTATACGTATATATTACATGACAATAGTGGTTTAATTGATGGCGTGTTCAAACAGTGTCCGTCGATGTAGGTGCGACCACTTGTGAATTAACCGGGGCTTTTATTAAAGGAAAATATTGTGAATGAATAGCATATTGGTAGGAGTTTTTCTAAGTCTGCCTGGGTAACTACTACACTCGAGCTGAAAATCTGTCGCTACGCATTTATAGGTGTGTCCGGGCAGCCGCATTTAAGAGCCAGCGACTCGTATGTTTAGCGTGTTTACCATGTTAGACCACATTGTCTTTAACATCAGACAAGATTGTAGTCAGACACTTCTGAACATTTCTTTCAAGAATGCGTTTGATTTGATCCGAAGCAATTAGGGCACTCAATAAATTCCGAAAGTCTTGATGAATAAGAAGTCGGCCATTAAATTCTCTAATTGATGATCTTGCAAGGCTTTCAAAATATTTTGAAATTACTGTGACTTTCTTCCGTGTTTCTTCATAGGTTTTAGCGTTTGGCTAAGATGGTAAACAGGATAAACCTAGATCTATAGAGATCTTGGGATAGCCCAACACCACTTACTTATCTGGCACCACAAATCATTTGGCAGTTAAGACCAATAAGTTAACATTTTCCGTGACACAGAATATTTATCTTTAACCGATTATTTAAACAATCGGTACAGTAATGTTTACAGTATTAAGAATATCTATCGTGAAATCAATTCAAGTGTCGCCTGAAATTAACTGTAGTAAGATTCAAAAGGAGCTTGCTTTATTAGCTTTTAATAGCTACTTGATTCACTTGATACTCCTCCTGACTTCTTTCTCACGAAAATAGTTTTTTTATTTAATGGAAACTACTTGTTTTAAAACTACTAATTGCGGTTATTTTTAGTTCTTAAATTGTAATTTCTAATTTCATGTTACCTTTATTAAACTTTATTAATATTAAGTAACGCTTATGGAGAAGCATCATTTTTTTTATGTCATAGGAGGCAAACGGACAGGTTGGTCACCTGATGTGGCCACCACCGTCCACAGACACTTGGAACAACAGGCGAATCGCAAGTGCGTTGCCAGCCTGTGTTGGAGGGGGGGGGCGCGGAAGGAAAGGGGAAGGGGAGAGGAAGAAGTGCAAGGGAGGTGGGCCTCCGGCGCTCTCACTGACCGAACGAAACGCAGCAATGCAAGCACTGTTACTTCACGTCGGTTTTCTGTGAGAGGGTGGTACTACCCTGGGCGAGCCGACCTATTCATGCTGAAACCAGTAATTTCAGCGTGGCTGTACCACCTCACGATATCTGGTCTATACAATACTCTGAAAAGTACTCTTTATTTTCGAACTGACTACGCTAGGCCTAGTAAGGCCTTAACAGCTTCACCGGACTACAAAAAGAAAAGTACTCTAAGTTTCATTAAAGTTTGTATAGCGTTTCATAGATTAGCTCGAACAAACAACACCACAATTTTAATTATATATACCTATAGTTTTGTGTTATCTGCTTAATATTTTATCTCAACTAACTCTCCTATGAAATTAGAATAAAGCCAATCTTTTCCCATATTTCACTCTTCAAATTTCACCATAACACACACGTGTCTACTGTACCTCTGTAAGTGCTAGGTGCTGCGGGTGTTGGCTGAAGCGAACGCCCCAGCGTCTCTACTTGACGCTGCAGAGTGGCCAATTCTTCCCTGTAGCACACACAAACGTGATGACACGGGCACCCACAAATGTGCAAATTAACACCATGCGAGTTTTTACATATTTCATAGTAGATCAAACAGGACTGATAAAATTGTGGAAAATTATTTGTATTACGGTGAAAATAATTATTTTGTATATTGTTATTTCTTTTGTAGCCAGGAATAAGTCATCTAGAAGGTAGTTTTTTTTTATACGTAAAAAGACATGACTTTTGTATTTCTCTGCATCTAGATACTTTGTAAACAATAATTGGGAAGCTAAATACCAAACATAAAGAAGATGTGGATTAAGAATTTATCTCGAATACTGCCTTTTATTTTTGTAAAGATACAAGTTAATCTAAAGACATCAAAGATATATGCAAATACTTACTTTTATAATAACATTTGCATTCAGAATATTTTAATGAACGAACTGTTTCTACGTTATTTGTTTTAATTCAATGTTATTCGGACTAATTATTTATGATAGGAATATTTTCTAAAGTACTACAAAATTTTACATGCAAAGTAATGTGCAAAAGTCGTGCAGTATCTACTTCTATATTTTAATACTTAAGAATACTAAAATCCATCGATTACACATGACCTTACCTTTATCGGATCATCATCAGAATCAATTCTATCAAGTGATAAATCGCTTAAATTCCTTGTAAGAAATCCAACGTCGTCGCTAAAAGATGATCTATTGCTATCTCTTTTAAATCTATTCGTGTAAGGCGTAGAATTGTATGTGCGGTCTAAATCGTAAGATGAACGGCTGTGAGCGTATCCGCTGAGCGGTGTGCGGCTCCGTGCGACTGTGGTGGTGCAGTATTTTTTATGTGTACACCATAAGTTCCTAAGCTTTCGCATGAGTTCAACGTTCCTGCAAAGCAAATGTGATTTCTCTGCTCTGAAATGAAAGGATGATGTTCATGAATTTGCTAAGGCCGCTAACTGATATGTAAATTAAGATAATTTTGTCTTTCGTTAAAGAATTGTATGAGTTTTCATGTCATTAGCAAGTTACGTATTAAGCAATTCATATAAAACTCTTTATGATAATCGAATACAGTTCAATCAGTCCGAATTATCGGCAGTTAATATCTCAATCTAATTATTACACGTATTTATTCATTTTGGAAATACATTAACTTGTCCAATGAATAAAACACAACAATTTGAAGCAAGGTTATTGAAAACTTGAATATACCAGGTGACTGTTTAGACACTCGCAGTATTCTAGGGTATGACACTTCATGGTCACATTTAATATATAAAATAATAATATTAAAACAAATACTAATAAGCAACAAAGAAAACCTACGTTAAAGGTTGACTTTGACTAAGACTTTGAAAAGTATAGCTAGAAAAGTGTAAATAAAATAATAAACCTAAGTGCAATGACCGGTATCAAAAAATACAATGGGCGACCCGGAGTCAATAACTTGCGATAGTAAAACGGGCAATAAACCGTTTCGTTTTGTTCCTGAGGTCCCACGTTCCTTTTTAAATGAAAGTGAAATCACCCAACGGTCATGGACACTGTGCTTTAACATAGACGCGTAGAGGATTGCGTATATTTTTTGTATTTTTCTAGATAATAAGGTCAAATATTAAGCACCTATTTTTTATAATGATTTAGAACGAGAATCGAGTGCAGAGTGTCCTCCAGAAATATTGCTACTGTCCAAACAGTCACCTAGTATATAAATTGCATTTGTTCTAAAATTTCAAATATTTTATTAATATATTCCACATCAATTTACAAATATTATCATTACCCATTTAAATGTTCTCATGACATATTTTTTACTTTTCAAACACATATCTATTATATCATAATATGAATTCAACAAATACGATAACAAAAATGCAAAATTGCATCTAAGAGAAAAATTAAATATAAAAACTATACAACAAAGTGAATGTTAAAGAGAATATAATAAACTGTCACTCTTTTGTAATTGGTTACATAAAAGATTTATCACATTTACATAGCAACGGAAAATATTTTTAATATTTTAACACAATAATGTCTTTACACAATGCAGAAATGAATATAACAAGTGATATCAATAAAATACATAAAGACATTTCTTAATCGCATCCTTTTAATAACATGCTATCGAAAATTAATTAAACAAGTGCTACAGGATACACCAACAACTCATTAGAATGCAAAAATGGATATAACAAGTAATGTCAAATTCTTTGACTTGATTAATCTAAATAGGAAATTATTTAAAAGTCCAGTAACAACTAAGTAACCAATAAAAGTCACGGAAAATTAAAAACTACGAAGATAAACATATAATGCAAATTCTCTACTTAGAAATAACTAATGAATAATATTCAAACTTAAGCAGATATTTGTGACTTACAACTACCAACTTCTAACATTAAGGCTACGTAAGTCCTTATATATATGTGCATATTTTTATTTAGTTTATTTTCAATGGATATATATATTTATAGCATAATAATTAATTAAGGGTTAATACAATTTAAATATATCAAAATTATATACTCTAAGCCTCATTAACGTGTACGTTCTGTGTGGTTATTTCTTCTATTCTAGCATCTTGATCATTTTCTTTCTCTACTCTCTGACCTTCCTCCTCTATTTTAACAAGAGTCTCACACTTTTCAGTTTCCGTGTTATTTTTATCTTCAACAATTGGGCTTTGGGATGAAGTTGTTATTTTAAAATGGTCTATTTCTGTTTCCTTAAGTGCATCATTAGTATTTAAAATATGCGTCTTGCCGTCACTTCTATCATTTGCATCATCGATTATCTCTAGGGTTTCCTTTAAAACATTAATATTATCTTCCGAAACTTCCATACTTATACTATTTTTAATAACTTTATCATCATCTGTAGCGCTTTCCGTATTATTACGTTTCTTCTTCTCTTTCTTCCTAGGTTTAGGTATCAATTTAACACTTATATCAACTTTAATCGGCTCCTTTTTCTCACGTAAAAAGGGCTGTTGAATCATAAGCGGTAGGTTGTAAATTTTTTCACCTTTAACATCGGCGAGATCCTGATTGGTCGTTAGTGGCCCGACAATTATTGGCGGGTAGTTATTCGACGAATCGGACTCTTTTCTGGAGCGGCGCTTGGTGAAACGCTGTGTCTCTACTGGTTGATCTCGTGATCTTGAATGGTCGCGCTGTGTTCTGATTGGATCGTCTGCACGGCTGCGACTCTGCGCTCTGCCTGCCGCCAATAAAAACACAGCACGACGTTAGGAATATTATTGTTTTATTTTTAAATGGGTAATGATAGCTTTCGAATGATATATCTCTGCAGTAAGTGCGAAATAGAAATGTGAATTTTACAGTCATGCTTTTAAAGTTGAGAATAGTTCGTACTTGTGCCTACGATTTGCGTCGTCGAGCTTGTCAGTGAGCAAACGACACTCTCCGGTCAGTTTCTCCATCAGACTGTTTTGTGATTGTATCATGGCCTCCAACTCAGCCACTGTTTTAGCTGTGGAACCAAACGTTCTTGCTTAGAATACGTAAGAACCGTTGACCAAAACAGCTATCAAAGAAATGAATACTATATTCACTATAACTCCACGTGTGGACCCAGAACATTATAGTATTCTTCTAAACTCTACAAAAAAATTATAAATAAGGCAATATTTTTTTGTAGTTTCGATCGCAAGATCAATCATCTACTTAACATTAAATCATACCGTCTGTGGTCGAAATAGAGAAAGGAATATTGAACAATCTGATGAATAAACTATTGAAAGTCAAGAAAGAGAAGCCCTTTCGTACAACTATTAAAAAAACATGCAAGCGCAATAAATGAAAGGGTAAATTATGAATGTTTTGAATACTTTTCTAGGACTTATTTAGTTCTTATTTGAAATGTTTCCACAAGAACCCACTTTATATAGGGATTGACCACCCATAGACCAAATTTAAAGACTAGAAATGTAACTAAATTTGGTTAATTAAATAATATTAAAATTTATGTATCCAGTTATGTAATTTATCAGTTGTTTTCTTTAATAAAAACAATTTTTGGGTTTTGTGGAAAATTTAAATAAATTAACAATGTAAATAAAATAAATGTTTCAATGCATCTTCCAAAACATCAATAGTTTACCCATAAAATGATTGACATAATGGTTAAAATAAGCGAAATCGTGTGTGGAAAAGCCAATACATACCATGTTTATTCTCCATCGATTCGAGCATTGTCGATAATTCTTTCTCCTTCTTCTTCTTCTCCGGTGAAATTGGAGTCAAATGCTTCATGTTCAACTGTGGAATTTAAATGATTAATGTTTTTTTTTTGTTTTGTTAGTTTTTCTTTTTAAGTGTGTCTATTCCTTTATTCCTATGAATATGTATCTGGAAATTATATTAGTGCTGTTGATATAAATTAACTTAATAAAAAAAATTGTACACCGTCGCGGGACTCCTGGCAGATGTAAACCATCGAAATTAATTTGTACAGGAAGATAAAAGTAAATGTATAAAAGGATAGTTTACGAAAAGAAAATAAATGGCATAAACAGAATTAAACATTAAGTTTTTTTTTTAAGAAAAGGACTACTGGTAATAATAAATATTTATATTAATTAAATATAATATTTAAAATCATATAACCAAATAGTTACACATCAACAATTATATATTTGGAATGATAAGTGGAGCAGAATGAATCTTATAAGATTACCAACAATTTATAAACTTCCCATATGGTGTAATGTGTGTGTATGGAGATTAAGGGTGAAAAAATTAATTACTATTAATAACGCATAAGTGAATAGTAACATAATAGCTTTGTTTTCTATTTCGGTAACCAATTTTGTTTATTGGAGATTATTATTAATCAAATCAAAATACTCTTCATTCCATTCGAGCCCAGAGAAGGCACTTATGAACGTCAAAACTACCACCGGTTCAGAGAACAACTCAGTCATAGAGAACAAACTCGATCTGGTTTATCTTTTCATTATACATAACATACTTTTGAATTATTACAACATAATAGACATATACAGTTAGATTCATTTTTGGTGGACGCACAGAGAGAGGCGTCACTTCCAGACGTCGCCATCGTTCACATATTGATCCACCCTGTAATAGCCTTTATATATAAAGACCCGCTTGACATAACACTTGATCTTACTATCTGGCAAATCAATAATGTGCTTTAGGACTTTTTTATAAATACTACCAATAATATTATCAATCAGGTGCTTAAGCCTTGGCTGTCCAAAACCATAAAGATTTCAGCTCCGTACAAACGAATGTAGACCTTACGATGCACTGGTAAACAGACTGTTGGAAGCATAAATATTAAAAGTGACTATAGACAATTAAGCCTGACTTACCTCTTTCTCCAAATTAGCAATTTGCTCAGTGAGACGAAGATTCTCGCGTCGAGAATGCACCAAATCTGCATCAGCTCGGTCAAGCCGTTGACGCAATGACTGAATCTTATAGAAATTTGTATAAATCGTAAGAAAATTTAGGATTGTACCCTACAATTGAAGCGATGAAGACTTAGTTGATAGCGTTTTTAAATACAACGTAGCTTCCTATCCTTACAACTGAATCGGAGCTCTCGATGATGGTAAACATCGCGATGAACCGTAGCACGTGTTTTTCTAATTCTTGGCTAGCTACCACCCCCTTTAATATGAAAATCTATCCCTAAATTCCTGTCGGTGTGTTCCGGCAGCTGCACTTGAGAGCCATTCCCTCCAGGTTTAGCGTGTTTACCATTTTAGACCATATCGCTACTACAATTGTAGGTGTATCACTGTAGGTGGTAGAGCCACGCTGAAGCTATTTAGGTTTCAGCATGAATAGGTCGGCTCGCCCGGGGTATTACCACCCTCTCATAGAAAACCGACGTGAAGTAACAGTGTTTACATTGTTGCGTTTCGTTCGGTCAGTGAGAGCGCCGGTTATCCACCTACCCTCCCCCCTTCCCTCCTCTCTCCATCCCCTCCCCATACCCCACTCCCCTTCCCCCAAATAGGCTGGCAACGCACTTGCGACTCCCCCGTTGTTGCAAGTGTCTATGAACAGTGGTGATCACTTAACATCAGGTGACCCACCTGTCCGTTAAAACATCGACTTATTTTATTTTACTTCACTATCTTCGGTGACTAAGTTTTTCACACGTTTAAATCAAAAAGAGAACAACAGTCATCTATTCTCGTAATTTTGATCGTATTGAAAAGCGGCCGTTGAATCGGACGTATTCTTCTCGCAACGTTATTTTACTTTCTGGTGAACGATCGAAAAACGTTAATTCGAGTTAAATCTTTTTTGATTAAAGGAGCAGTATGGCAAAATGGTAAAACCTTACCACAACTATACCCAGGGAGTTTTTGGCGGGATTTTGGTCTGTCATGTAATGGATTTTATATTTTATTCATAATCTCGTGTTACTTGACTCTATATTGTGTAAAATTGGTGGTGTTTTATGTAATATAGTTTGTTTATTGTGTATAAGTGAAGTGAATGGAAAATAATACCACGGATCATGAATTCTGAGATGCCACAAAAACTCCATGGAAAGTTCTGACAAGATGGCCACCATCTTGTTAGTTCATTGTAATTATATCAAGAAACTTGTAATATAGATACTCACTTGACAATGGCAGTAATAGTCTACTAGAAGACTGGTTGCCAAAAATGGAATGGAAGAAGAACTTGTAACACTATTAACTATTCGACAATGGCAGTGATAATCTAAAAGATTGGTTGCCAAAGATAAAAAAAAACTACACCTAGAAAAAAATATGAATAACTAAATAGAGCTACTTAATGTTTGTAAAATGTTGATAACTTCTAAAGTACCCATTAATTACCTCTGAGTTAAGGCGATTAGTTTCATGCTTCGCTTGACGTTGGTGACGTTCTATTGCAAGTCGTGCACTTGCTAATTCCTCCTCCAGTGAGGCTTTTTCAGCATGAGCCTGAGCTAAATCAGCTTGGAGGGATGCTATAATTAAAAAAAAATGTATAATCGCCTATCAGTTCATCTCAGCAACGAATTTAATCAACGCTTTTCGGAATTATATCCCAGAAAATATTCTATGCTAATAAAGTACGTATGTTTATAATACAAATCAATTACCAATTCCATTTCATGTTTCGGGTATGACTCTTAACTCTAAGAATATTACTTAATTGGAGAAGTCTCGAGTTGATATTAACTCGAACTAATATTTTTCTCTAAGTGACAAGAAAATTGTGGAAATTATCTATATGTCAAGTTAAAAGACATAAATATTTGTCAAATGTGTAAGAAGTTTGCAAGCATTGAGTAAATTAATAGTTCTAAAGTCATCATCAAAAACAAATACAGTTTAGAAAATATGGATACCAAGACGGTTGTGTCCAAGAATGAATAGCGGACGATTTAAAGTTCCGGTTTCATTAAATACACTATAACACACCTGTTTTATTCTTGAGTTCCATTTTGAGTTCCTCAATCGCAGAGTTTTTCATGGACAATTCCCGCTTTAGATCGTTCTCTTCGCGACGTTGGCGTTCCATCTCCAACTGTGTATATTGTTATATCAAATGATGTTTACTTAAACGCACATAAATTCATAATTATACGCAATAATTAGGTTTATAGTGTATTTTAGATGTTTCTCGAGATTACTTACCAGCAGGCCATCCAGAAAGTGAAATAAAATGAAGAATCTTAGGGTACGGTTCTAATCGTAGGGATTTTTTAACTCCGCCTGGCTAACTGTCGTGTCAAAATCTATTACCAAGCACCTGTGGATATGTTCCGGCAGTTGCACTCGAGAGCCAGTCCTCTCTAAATTTAGCGTGTTTACTGTCTTTGACCACGTCGTCGTTTAATATCAGAAGAGATTGTGTAACGCTAAAACCTATTTTAAGCCCTCCCGAAATAACAGTTAATTTCAAAGAAATAGATTTTATTTCGCCCACGCTGTTGTACATGATAGATTCAAGGAACTGCAACGTCGGTATAAAAAAATTAAGAAAGTAATGTAACTTTTTTGGTCTCAACGTTTAAGTTATTGAACTAACCTGTAGTTTAGCTACAGTATCGTACTGAGTCGTTAGATCGTGTTGAAGTTGATCGAAGTGCGCGTGATAACGTTGCTCGGCGGCACTACGCTCTTGGACTGCACGACGCGCACCCTCGCCCGCCATTTCGCGCACCTTACTACGTTCTTGGCCCAGTTCATCCTGATCACAAGAGGCCCTCGTCAATCTTTTTGGCCACTTTGTATATAGCCAATAGTTTAAAAAAATCTACTCGAAATATGGTCTTAGACCATAGCTAGGTTAGGTTAGGGTAGAGCCACGCTGAAGCTATTACTGGTTTCAGCATGAATGGGTCGGCTCGCCCGGGGTTGTACCACCCTCTCATAGAAAACCGACGTGAAGTAACAGCGTTGCGTTGTCACGTTTCGTTCGGTCAGTGAGAGCATCTCCAGCATTCCCCACTCCCCCTCCCCCAAATACAGGGTGGCAACGCACTTACGACTCTTCTGCTGTTGCAAGTGTCTATGGACGGTGGTGATAACTTAACATCAGGTGACGCACCTGTTCGTTTGCCTCCTATGATATAAAATAAATAAACAGGTATTGTTCTATGTAAAACTATTTATGTTCTATAATTGTCTATGGTACTGACGCTCTGAGATTGTCATTGTAAAGTTTTAAAATAAAATGGTTTCTTCATGTGCAGATTATGACTTTTAATTATAATAAAACATGGCGCAGTCGATTTAAACAGCTAAATTTAAAGCAATAAAAGTAAGTTTATGCCTGCAACATGGAAAATTCTGTGAAGTTACCGCCGAATTTTGACATACGTGCTCAATCTGCCGCTACTGAATGGAGATTTTGGAAATGCGTTTTTGACGACTTTCTCGTGAGTATTATGAAGGATGACGCCGGAGACAAAATAAAACTCTCATTATTAAGAAATATGATGGGTCCGGAGTCAACCAAAGTTATAATGAGTTTTAAATTAACGAAGGACGAAAGTCAAAATTTCGAGAAGGTTATAGAAGCTATAAATGCGTATGTAAACCCTAAATATAACGAAGTATTTGAGAGATATAAATTTAATGAAAGAAAACAGCAATCAGGTGAAAATTTTGAAAATTTTTATACTTCTTTGAGGCAATTAATATCTACCTGTAATTATGGAACAACAAAAGTTGAAACATTAGAAGATCAGTTGCTTCGCGATAGACTTGTTCAAGGTTTGCAAGATAAATCTCTACAAGAAAGTTTATTGAGAATGGAAGGATTAACACTTGACAAAGTGGCTAACATTTGTCGAGCAAGTGAAGTTGGTAGATCTCAAGTTAAAGAAATGAATCCAATATTAGAAATAGATAGAGTAAATTATAGAAAGAATAATCCTAAAAGACAATCTTACAACAAATTTAGCAAGAAGTCTGAGGGCAGTGCCAATACAAAATTTAAGTGTAAGCGATGTCAACAAATACATGGTCTCAGAGAGTGTCCAGCATATGGTAAAAAGTGTACTAAGTGTGGTATTTTAAATCATTTTGCGGTTAGTTGTAGAGTAAAAAGAGTTGGTGAGGTTAAGTCTTTAGAGTTATCAAATTTAATGGAGTCTAATGAAAGTTTATATTGTGGTGCAGTACAAAATATCTCAAGTTTAGAAAAGTCTGAGTGGACTGAAAGTATAATGATAGAAGATCAAACTATAGAGTGTAAGTTAGATACTGGTGCCGATGTTAGCATTATGCCTAAAGTAATATTTAAAAAAATTCAGAAAGATTTAAAATGTAAATTGTATAACACTGAATTAAAAATTGAATCGTTTATTGGAGATAAAGTGAAACCGATTGGAATTGTAAACTTAAAGTGTAAGTTCAAAGATTATGAATGTTACGAAAATTTTGTTGTAGTCGATTGTAAGACTATGCTGTTGGGCTTACCAGCTTGTGTATCATTAAATTTAGTTAAACGTGTTCATTCGGTACAAGTTAATTATGACAAAGAAAAATTTATAAAACAACATATAAATTGTTTTGAAGGTATAGGTCGAATGCCAGGAAGTGTGGACATTCCTACTAAATATACAGGGGAACAAATTTGCCACCCTTCATCTAGGTTACCGTCGTGTTTACTTGAACCATTAAATAAAAGTTTGAAAGAAGTTAGAAGAAAAAAGGAAGTTAAATTTAATGTTGGAGATGAAATTGTTCATAAAACAGATAAAGATAAATATTGGAGAAAAGGAAAAATAATCGCTAAATGTAAACAACGAAGGTCTTTTTGGATAGGAAGGGAAGGAGAGGCTAATATTAGAAGAAATATTAAGCATTTAAAGAAGTCTTATACTAAAGGAAAATATACAGTTCCAAACTTTCATAATATTTATGAATACAACAATAAAAATTGTACGAACTCTCCCACACACAATAATGACCTGAATGTAGTAAGTCAACCTGGTGGTCACATAATTACAAGAAGTGGTAGAGTTGTAAAGCCACGTAAAATTTTGGATTTATAGGTTTCATTTAATTCTAAGTATAATTTCATTTATGTAGTTTGTTTTGTTTTGTGTAATTGTCTATAGGGGAAGGTGTTCTATGTAAAACTATTTATGTTCTATAATTGTCTATGGTACTGACGCTCTGAGATTGTCATTGTAAAGTTTTAAAATAAAATGGTTTCTTCATGTGCAGATTATGACTTTTAATTATAATAAAACAGGTATACTACTCAAATCGAGTCAAAAATACTTTATTAATTTTAGGCCCTAAGAAGACGCTTATGAACGTCAAAACTACCACCGGTTCGGACAACTTAACATCAGGTGACGCACCTGTTCGTTTACCTCCTATGATATAAAAAGAAATAGGTATACTAGTCAAATCGAGTCAAAAATACTTTATTCATTTTAGGCCGCTTTAGAAGACACTTATGAACGTCCAAACTACCTCCGGTTCGGACAAACAACCCGCTCATCGAGAAGAACCGGCAAGAAACTCGCTCGGGTTTATCTTTTTTACATACACAATATGTGTCTTTACATTTCAAAATAAGCTAAATCCAATTTTAGTAGTTTAGTCCCTAATCTTCTTCTCCTTCTTACCCTTATCCCACCTGAGTATGGTCGGTACAACATCTTTGTCATGTTGTGATTTGGCTTCATTTTTACGATCGCCCGCCTGCCTGATATCAACCGTCCTCGGGGTTATTTTGTTGTACCTCTATATGTTTATGATTATTATATATAGCTTCTGTCCACGACTTCGTCCGCGTGGAATAGTTACTTTGGGCTAAGGCTGACACGCAGCGGAAGCTCTCAAACCTCGATTTTGAAACATTCTTCATTGATGCTCCGCTCCTATTGGTCTTAGCGTGATAATATATATTAGGGTGGGTCAAAAAAATCAAGTATTTTTTTTTGGATCCGACACACGAAAACTTGTTTCTAGCTACCTCTAGAAAGTGCTTACTAAATCTGAGCTCTTAATATTAACGGGAAGATTATGCTCATCATAGTTTTCCATTTTTAATTTAGTCTCATATGAAAATGGTCATATCTTATCACCAATTGATCATTAAACTAGTTGCATCGTCAATATTTATAGGAAATTGAACGCTCTACAAAAATGGTCTCTTATACTTTTTTCATTAATCGAACCATTTAAAAGATATTCAAGGTCAAAGATTGAAGTATTTTAAGGAAAATATTTTTTTGTTTTGAATTTTGTAACTTCAGTTTGAGCGGCACTATCATTCCGGTTAAAAACGAAGTTCTTCAAGATACATGGTTTGCTTGCTATATTGTCATTTTTAGCCGTTCCTAATATTTTACGTTATTTTTCAAGATCTCCAAATTTTGTACATGAAAATATGAAGATCAATAAAAAAAAATACGAAAACCTTATCAACGGCAACATTTGAACTTCGTTCTCGGTGTATGAAAACTGGAAATCTTAAAAAAAAAGTGTGTGTATATACTTATGTACACGCGTTAGAAGTTATACTTCTTTGGCGTAACAAGATAAAAATCTTTTCAAAATTTTTATCTTTCGCCTTATCCTACGTTTGTAGGAAATACGACACTGACAATAGAAAAAAAAGTATTTAATACATTGAAAGTTTTAATACAAAGAAATACAAACAACAAATACAAAGAAACAAAATGTTGACTATAGCTAACTTCAGGATGTCGGATGTTCGTGACGGTGTGCACGCGCATCGTAAAAATTTACTCTCATCATTTTTCCCTAACGCGCCAAATGAAGTATAACTTCAATTAACAAGAACGATTTAAATTGGATTTAGCTAATTTTGAAATGCAGCAACTCATATATTTAAAATACATTAACGTTACAACCGTACTTAGTGGATGCACACAGTTCCAGACATCACCATCGTTCACATATCGATTCACCATAATGGCCTTTTGACACCAAAACCCGCTTGACATGGCGCTTAAACTTATGGCACATCGGTAATAGGCTTTGGGACGTTGTTGTAAAACGTAACACTATTACCTAAAAAAACTGTTACCGGTCTCACTGAATCTGAAACGTGGGACAACCAGTTTATCACAGTTTCTAGTAATTAAATCAGTCCGGCAGACCGGCAGTCTTTTGGAAAATCCAGCTTTTCAAAGTTTTACTACTGAGACAGCTATACATTTCCGATTTAATATTGAAGAGTTCCTTGGTAAATCCAAGGTCCAATGCTAATCAAATGGAACCTTGAAAATAATCTCTTTTAAATAAAAACAGAATTTTTAATATCGGCTCATAAATGATGGAGTTCTGAGGTAACAAACAATAAAAAGAATAAAACTGAATTGAAACCGTTTTTTCGCCATCCGTACCGTCCTTCGAGTCTCCGAACCTGCAGTGGGTTTCTTACACGCTGATGTGATGTTGCTAAAAAGAAAGGAAAAGGGAGAATGTGATATAAATACCTTTAATCTACGGACTTCTACTTCAAGGTTGTTCCGTTCTTCTCTGAGCTGTTGTTCCACAGCGTCAGAACGTTTGTACTTGCTGCTGTCATCCTCACGTTGTTCAAGGTTCACTTTTAATTTTGATATTTGTGATTCCAGGGACGACTTGTCTCTGTTGTGTAAATAAAGTGTAAAATGAAGATATTCTAACAGCAACTTTTAAGAGATCAGCTAAAGACAAAGCGCCAGAAAAACTGAAACGTTCACATGGATATCTTCATAATTTTAGCCAACAAATTTTAACTAATTACACACTAGCTGTTACCCACGACATCGTCCACATGGGATGTAGGAACAAATTTTTGTTCAATGTAACCGTTCATGTGGGTTGCGCAAAATAAACTGCTTCTTTAGATTATTATTTTTGCATGGAACCCTATTTTTTAAATTTGACTAAGTTACTCCGTACAGCAGCGGCTATCTGCCAGTAAAAGTTAAAATAGGTCCATCGGTTTAGGAGTTTTACCGGAACAAATAGGCAGACAGACAAACAGGCAAATATATTAGAAATTAGAAATTCATACGCATTTAGTATAAAATTGTTATTTTGACATTAATATATAGACACTTCAATTTTATTTACTTGTATATACGATTAGAAAGTATTAGAAAAATTATGAATTACTAGATGACCCCGTCACGCGTTGCTGTGGCTCAGTTATTATATCATTACATGTTGATAAGAATTCATAATTGTTGTTGATAATATGACCAATAAGCATCACTTAACGATTTTTTAATATAAAAAACTACTTTTTGTGACTTAAGTTAGATATATGCGGTGTTATTACAAAAAAGTTAAATACGTATTGAACCCTGGCCTTAAAAAGGTCTCATATTAAATGCACCGCGGTCGCTGAATGTTCGCCATATTGCTCTTTTGTCTCGCTTTGGTTACGTTAGGTTAGACTTGCGGAAACGGATAACGCGAATTTGCCTCGGGCGAGCGCGGTGCATTTATTAGGAAACCTTTTTAAACCAAGTATTTAATACGTATTTAACTTTATGGTAATAACACTGATGCTGTCCTGACTGACTTTTTCGTAGACATTATCAAGCTCTACAATTTTTCTCTAGAACTCAATCATATATCTCTCATCGTTAAGCCTGCGTTTGTAAGAAACGTTTTCGTTCGACCGTTTTTTCGCCGACTTACTTTGCAAATCCGGCTACCACAAAAAAGTTGTCTCATTTTTCGGGTTAATATATAGCATATAACACTCACAAATAACATGGCTTTCGTCTGGTAAAAGAATTTTCAAAATCGGTTTAGCAGTTCCTGAGATAATCCCCTACGACCTTACAAGCTTAACCTCTTAATAATATTGGTATAGATGGAGACAATACAAAATGTAAACATTTTGTAAACAACACTGACCTTTGCAAGTTATCTATTTGACGTTTGAAGCCATCAAGGCAAGTTGAATCAACGAATCCAGAGGCTAGCTTTCGTTTATTCTCATTATTTTCATCCTGAAATATGAACAAATGATTAAAAAAAATGTAAATCGTCGCTGGACGCCTGACAGATTTTAAACCTCGCAATTATTTTGTACAGGTAATATTCATAAAAAAATACTTTACGACAGGAAGTAAATATGGCATAATAAAAAATAATATATTAAGATTTATCAAGAAATATGTGACTGTTTACCTCATAAGCATTTATAATCATTAGATACAAATGTTAAAAATGCAAAATCATATA
>AP028447.1:8852300-8963464 GCA_036509395.1 Antheraea yamamai
GATTGGAAAATCTAAACATGATTTGACTTAAGTAATTTACTATAATTTGTCACTAGCTGACACTGCAGCATGTTATAT
This sequence comes from Antheraea yamamai, assembly GCA_036509395.1. Classification (NCBI taxonomy): domain Eukaryota; kingdom Metazoa; phylum Arthropoda; class Insecta; order Lepidoptera; family Saturniidae; genus Antheraea; species Antheraea yamamai. The sequence continues at coordinate 8,852,379 of AP028447.1, forward strand.
TCTGTACTGAACGCCGTGGACATTGGGACTGTTAAAACACATAAGGCACAAATAGTATATTCCTGTCTGCCTTGTCTTTGTTTTACAAATCTAATCTAACCAGTTTATTTTCTCAATTTTCCCATCTTAGTTCTGTTAGTTTATGTTGGACATGTGAATCGAAGACAATGTGGTGCCATAAGTACCTCGGGTTCCATTTTATTACTGAACAGTCCTTTTAGCAAAAGAAAGAATGAAAAATTAATACAGTAGATGGAAATACAAATAAATAAACTCACCAAGAATCCACTTTACAGGAGCTAAATGAAATATAATATGTAACAGTCACCACAATATTATTACAGGCTAAATTAATTGAAGAATAGAAAGAATTAAAAAATATGGCAGTACCACAGCTTGATCCCGCTAAGTTGCAGCTAGTGCAAGAATTGGAGATAGAGATGATGTCGGACATGTACAATAGGCTCGTCGGAGCTTGCCATCGGAAGTGTATACCTATTAAATACCATGAGCCTGAACTTGGTAAGCAATTAATGTTAGTGCTTATCTTTTGTGACAGAACATTACAATGTTTAATTTTAGGCATTGTTACTTTGAGTTATTGAGGTGAGGTATCTTCCTTCTTTATTCGTCAGTACATTTGATTGGGAAAGGGGTAGTCCGGTGAAGCTGTTAAGGCCTTCATGGGCCAATAGCATAGTCAGTTCAGAAAAAAAAATTGCGAAAGGAGTACGTACCATTTATAAAAATTAATTGGTGGAGTAATGTGAAGCTGATTCTCTATGTATTGATTTGGTTTAACTGATGCAGTTTTATAGTTAGTGTATTTGGAACTAAAAGTTTTATAAATATAATTGGTATCGAGTGCAATTACCAATACATATAGTGTAATTGTAGTGTATTGGTATCTCCTCTTGGAAGGTAGTCAGTATATACTCTATAGTGACACATTTACACATTGTTGCAATTATGGAAATCTCTTAATATGGCACTTCTTTGAGTTTTTTTTGTTCATTAATTTCTTTGGCACAACGATTCCATAATGTGATATAGAAATACATTTATTGACATAATAATATAATTATAATAATAAGCCTTTTATTGTGAACTTTTATACATTGAGTTTTAAATTATTTTTATAGTATATCACATTGTTCAGTGTGCCTCTTGGCATAGGCCGACTCCAACATTTTGCATTGGGTTCTGTCTTGCGCTACCCTTCTCCAGTGATGTTTAGCCGAAAATTTTAAGTTAAACAAACATAATCACCAAAATGCATAAACAAAATCAAAGGACATAGTAATAGAGAAATATAACAATTCCTTAAACATGAAAAGTAAAACTATGCTAAAGACATCTGGTGTCAGCGTACTGCCGCCTGTATAGCTGGTTTTCAGTCAGACCGGAAGTTTCCTGGGTTAAAATACAAGTGTACCTATTTCACGCTCAAAAGTTGCAAACATAAAAAAAACAACTTAAAATACAGATAGCTATATGGATAGGAAATAGTGAAGAACCCAGATTAAAAATAAAATAATCAGAGAAAAAGGGAAAGAAAAGACATTGCAATATAATGTTATATGATTATGTAGATTAGGCATATATAGATACACTATATTTCATATCTAAGATATCTTAGGTTAACTCCATTCCAACATCACAACTTTGTGAAGAAAAACTAACAAAAATGAAAACAATTATAAGGTATTTATACAACTGGAAGGTAATTTTTTTCCTTGAGCTATGTTTCTAAATATTAAAACCAGCTGTTGTGGCCGCCGCCTGTAGTACTCTCGAAGATGGTAGCGAGAGCGCCGGTAGACCGCCTCGGTGACGACAGTCGGATGCCGGTGCTCTCGCTACAATCTTCGAGAGTACTACGCCCGCCCACCGCCGGGGAACGTCGCCTCGCCTCACGTCTCTCCTCATTTCCACCTCACCCCGCCTAACCGCGGGCCGGTGACGTACGAGGGCGAGAGGTGTCGCCATATTGACTTCATGTGAGATTAATTTAGATCATAATAATAAGCCTTAAAATTGCAACTACCCATCAATGTCATTGACCTCCAAGAAACTCACTGCTGGGAGATATCCTCTTCTCAAAGGAAGGAATGGGTATAATCACCACGACAGCCCATGACGTATTGGTGATTTCAAACTGAGAACTCCCTCAGTTCATATGTTTCCCCACATATAGTAGTACTACGAGAACATTTCTCAGGTTCAGGTTTCCTCATGATGTCCTTCACCGTCAGCTGATAATGTTACCAATTTAAATTAGTATACATATATACGCAAATACCGAAAAATTCGTTGTTATATGCCGGGTTTCGAACTTGCAGATATCGAAATGACATCCCACCGCTCAAACCACTAGACCATCACAACTTCTAATCCATGTGTAAGGTAAAATCAGACACTATGATATCTTGCTTTTAAACATTTTTATTTCATTTGTTTTTCAGGTAAGGGCGAATCTGTGTGCCTAGATAGATGTGTAGCGAAATACCTGGATGTCCACGAGCGCATTGGTAAGAAGCTCTCGAACATGTCTCAAGGAGAAACTGAAGACCTCACAAAGGTTAACATGCCGGAACCTAAGAAATAGTTTTAGATTACCTATGTAACTTGTAATGAATCGTGGCAACACTCAAATCCGCAACACTTTCAAAGGAATGAATTGCTCAGTCAACCGAACTGCTCAAACTCCATTTGAGTAATTCATTTCACTGTGTGCTACATTCGCCTGAATGACTCATGTTTCTCACTACACGTCACTTCACTTCTTAGTTTGTTAGTATAAATATCTCAGTTGTGGTTTGTATGATGCATTGGTTTTCATGTTTAGTGGGGAAAACTTTACGTTATGACTAGTTTTCCCTATACATACAACATATATTTAAAACCAGTTGAATATATGTATATAAAAAGGCATTAATGGTAAAATAACTTTTGCATATTTATAATCTTGGTTTGTTGTACAAACCCATTAGATATCTTGTTAATGACATCACGGAATTCATTCTTTTTGTAAATTTTGTTTTGGTTTCAATTTCAAACATTACCTTTATTATTTGATTTTAATTGATATAATGAGAACTTTTTGATAAAAAAAATGTTCAACAGTGAATTTTTCAAAAACCAGTGATTCGCTACAAGTTACATTTCACTATAGCGTGATTGTGTATAGTAGAATTTTGGAGCATTACACCAAAACGTGGTTTACACTTGCAATTTCAGAGATAGCATTAAAAGAATTTATATTGTATACTAACTGCAAAGATAATATAACAAATGTCCGATTTATAGATATTTTAATAAACCGGTAAAACCAAACTTTGTGATGCGACTTCTTAAAATTCCATATTACTAATTTATGTGCTTTCTGAAATTGTTCGTTATTCTTCCAAAATTCTTTGTTATTTCTCTGTTCAGAGCAAAGCATTTTTGTTATATGTAGTGTGGTTAATGTATTTAGTTTGTTGTATGACTTTGACATGTTAGACAATTGTTAGAAATAAAAGAAACATATTTAATTTTTATCTTTTATTGTTATATAATTCTATTCTACATAAAATACAATCTAAGCAACTACTTATTTTTGAAATCACGACTAATAACATATTGGATCTGACCGAACCCATATCCGGGGCTATAACATTTGACAAGCTGGCCTAAAACGAATATGTTCGAACAGAAGAATACGACACCTTTTAGCCATATTAATATAAATACTTCCCTACATTTGAATTCTAAGAGATAAGCATAAAACAGCCAAGCCATCTGTGCTGAAACCCATATTATAGCCAAGATCAATGCCTTGGCACGAATAAGCTTAAAGTTATGTACAACCAATGGCAATAACGATAGGAACCAAATAAAATACTGTGAGGTCATTACACTGTTAAAAGCCACCAATACGATAGCCTGAGCAAATAATGCGAACGGTAACGTTTTTATGTCACATCCGAATGTTAGACTCAGTATAAAGAGTACGACGCATTCCAAAATTTGGGATAAAGTTTTAACGATGTCAAAAGCGAGTTGATCCGCTGTCAAATATGAGTAGTAAAACAGAACGGAGAAATTGTGTCTGGTATCCTTTCTGAACAGATGGTAGATGTATGTTTCAAAGAGAAACTCATAACCGTATAACAAATACAAGCTGTGAGTCAACAAAACCAATGTTACGACGCAGCTCAACGCCAGTAGAATCTGCTTCCTATTTGGTAACAACATAATGATACCTTCTTTCAATCCGGTGCTCCTTTTGATTTGGTACTCTCCCAAAGAAAGATACATGGGGAAGCTGAATGCTAACGGATAGATTCTTAAATGTATAGAAATTCCTAGCATGACGCCTGATAGAATATACTTAAGTAGCCCTTTAATTACGTCAGTTTGTAAGAAGAGTAATGATAATATTATGAAGAAACAGGGAACTGAGTCTGCGTTCCCACGAGTGGATATCCCAATGCTCAATGGATTGTAAAGCCAAATCAACGAGCAATACGTTGCAATTCTCGACGCATTTTTGGCCTGCTGTAACTGCTGCTCCACTAAAACCTTCACAGCGATTGTGATCAGAAGGTCGAAGGCAGAAAATAGCACTTTCCCAAACTCCTTTCCAACAATAATATTTGGTATCATCAAGTAAGCCACTATAGGACTATATCTATAAGTATGCCGCTTATATGGAGAGTTTCCGTCGAGGACATGTCTTGCTGCATCAGTGAAGACTCTATAATCAACGTCAGTGTATGCTAAATCATAGTATTTATCATGATAATTACCATATACAATTAAGAACAGCCTTATAAAGGCACCGGCAACGAGATGGTATGCCAACGGAAAATTCAGTATTTCTACATACCTATTCATTTTAAATTCTTGTTTTAATTCCTTTAGCAGCCGAATATAAACAATTTTTGAATTCCTGGAATTCTTTAGAACAAATGTCTTTTTTTACCGAGTCCTCGTTGACCAAAACACAAGTCGCGTAAAGGCTGGCTTGTTTCGAGCACTTTGCAAAGATCAAGGGGTATTTTGCTAACCTCTCTCTTGCTTTTGCAACTGATTCCATAGTTTAATTCTCCGCCTTCTCTGGAATTTGCTTGTATACAAAGGTGGTAGGCGGTTCTGTCAGGTCTATGTACTCGCGAGGTCTGAAGAATATGTCGTAAATGGGTTTGGAGAAGAAAATGGAAAGGGCGAGAGTTGTGAAAGTCAATTGGAACGTTTTAGGGTATCTGTATATCCAACTTCTTTTACCTAGCGGTTTGCTTCGACGTTGGCGATTATCCATAGCTTGCTGCAAATAAAAATAAAACTTTTACTCAAATTTATAAACATCTACGCACACACTAAATGATAACGGGATTGGAAGTCAACTTTCTCCATTACCTTTTGAAGAAATTGTTTAGTGTTTAGCTCATTATTAGATCAACAATCCATATATGTCATATAGTCGTATTATAAACTAGTTGTTATCCGTGAATTTGTCCCTTTAATAAATTCAAACTGATACAAAGCATTCTTACCACACTACTTCTTAGCCCTGTCGGTGACGGGCGCAAACTTCCGCGGTTCCAGGTCGTAACCCTCACAGACTAATGACGAAGGCTTGAACTTAAGACAGCAACGGCGCATAGCCTCGAACACAGATGCACAACGAACCTCCTGGTAATTGTTTTCTGAAATAATATCAAATGTGACAATTTGGTCAAGGGTGGATTTAAATTCTATAATGAGGTTAGTTAAATGCAAACATAGAAAAGACGTGGCTGAATGTAAATATGTGAGATCTAATGACGCCTTTATAAAGAAAGCATTTTAATTAATATTAATATACAGTTTTAATTTCAATTAATTTAAGGTTACCTCTTTCTCGTCAATATCTTGATCGCCATCTTTATTACAGAGTCACAAATTGACATACCTATCACTATGGAGTGTAGAGGTAAAGAGAACCACCTTTGTGTATGAGAAAGTATCCGTCAAAATGCGTTAAATTAGGGTGACGCTACAGTAGCAACAAGGTTTAATACTGTTCAATTATTTTTTAAAGTTTTATAAAAATAAACACTCAAAAATCACCAAACAGATTGTATATACTTTATAGTTGACAAAAGCACTATATCGTTCTCTACGTTTTCCCACAGAAGTTATTTTAGGTTATGCTTATAACATTATTTCGGATTATCCATAACATTTGCCTATGCTAGCGCCATTTTGGAGAGTTTTGGAACTGCTATTTAGTGCTTAGAGAGATTTACAAAATAGCTCCCATATGAGATAGTTCTCCTTACCTCTACCCTCCATATCTATATCACTTGTATTTTGCGTTTCGTTTCTCCTAACATTCCTACATACATGAGTCAATCACGTTAGATAATTATAAAGCGAAAGAATCTTTAATATACACGTTATCGTAATGTTTGCATAGTGGTAAGGCTTTTGCTCGCCTGGCTGGCGGACACTGTTAAATTGAAATTCTGTCTGTCTGTCTGTCAAAATTCTTATGTAGCTGCATTTTAGAGTCAGTCCTCTTGTAGGATTAGTGATTTACAATTTTCAATAAAACTAATTAATTAAAATTATTTACAATAAAATTATAATTAAACACAGTTTGTAAATATAATTAAAATACGTTAACCTATCATGTAAAATAACGTCAAATCTGGGCTCAGTATACGTATATACAGAGTGTACCTAATCAAATTGACCTTCACGTCGCATGTGATTTATCACTGGCACGATGGCCGTAGAAAACTAGTTGTTTCAAGTACGTAAATGTATGTAAACATATATTCGATTAAAACATCGCATACCTAGATTACAGTACCTACGACAAATTTGTATCGAATCGTGTTTTGTTCATTCGCTGCAAAAAAATTGTTAGCTTTAAAGGGACGTATTTGTGAAGAGTCAACAACGCGCAATGTGTATAAAACGGAATCTATTTGTACATAGTGCGCACTACAAACGGAACTGGCCACTTATATTCGGAAAATTTAAAAAAAACTCATTTGAAAACAGAACTCTTTGGTTTTAAAATGCAGTTTGTTCTATTTATTTGTTCGTATTTTTAACATTTTGACGGCATTTAAAATACTAAACTAGATACTAAATAGTGTTAACATGCATTTAATTTCTGAAAGTTTTCGTAGTAAATTTATGATTTGCTACGATTTTATGTGTAGTTTCACACCTCAACAGTGTCGCTTGCCTTCACGTGCTTTTGGCAATGAAGCGTAATGCAAGTCGACTGTTTATGGCTGGTTTGCATAATTCCAACGCGGTCATGTTAATCTCAATAATATTATAACTAAAAACCTGTAGATACCCCATAAGCGCTTCGACAGCGACTTGTTAAAACTTGGCTAGCTAGCTTATTTTTGATGGCTGCCCCGTCAATCCGCCCGGATCTAAGCAATTACGCCGTATGATCGAAATAGACGGATACAATACATAAGCATGAGTAAGGTACAAAAACATTGGGATGTGAAAAAACTGAATCCCCGATAGATCCCTCACAATTTAACTAAAGCTCAAAAAACGTACCGCGTCATTTTGCGCAATGGCATGCTTACCAGGTTCAACGAAGGGATGTCAAATTTGGAACGGGATAACAGGTGCGAAACATGGGTTTACAGCTATGAGCTAAAAATAAAGCACCAATGGACTGTTTCGATATTTCAAAGTGAGCCGAAACCAACTAAAGTGGCGAGTGCACGGTCTGCTGCCAAGCGGATGATCGCTACTTTTAATAAAACTGGACACGTGGTTACATCGTTTTGGAGAATCATTGTGTCAGTGAACAGCGATTGATACCAACTAAAACCCAACCATGTTTGCTAGAAGTTATTGACGAGCTCCGTAAAAATAACCAAAAAACCAAAAACGCCACACCATAAACACGCTAGCAAACTAATTGTTGGAAAGGGAAAATCGTAGATATTATAGGTCATCTTGTATACATTGCCGACCTGGCGCCATGGCTTCTCTTTCTTCCTATTACCTATCAAAAATTATCTATGTGGTCAAGGATTTTCAACACCAGAGGAGGCTGTTGATGAGTATAAAGAGACTGTTTCCTAGGAGCAGTGGTATATAAACATTTGCAAAATTGGTTGATTCGTATAAAAAGTGGATTGAACCTAACAGAGAATATGTTGAAAAACAATAAATGCATTTTTACCCGGTCACAGTATAGATATAGAATAAATAGATAGACATACATAGAATGAAATAGAATAAATACATAGAATGTCGACCAGCATACACTAGGTTTACCATCCGTAGTAGGTGTGTCTCGTTCTAGAATCATCCAGTATATCAAGTATAAAGGTGAGATGGTAGTATTTTTCTTCCCAGTCGACTGTTACCAGCATGCTCTAGAGGTGGTAGATCCACGCTGAAGCTATTACTGGTTTTAGCATGAATGGGTCAGCTCGCCCGGGGTAGTACCACCCTCTCATAGAAGACTAACGTGAAATAACAGTGCTTGCATTGTTGCGTTTCGTTCGGTCAGTGAGAGCGCCGGATAACCCACCTCCCCTCTCTCTCGTCCCTTATCCACTCCCCTCCCTCAAACACAGGGTGGCAACGCACCTGTGACTCTTCTGGTGTTGCAAGTGTCTATGAACGGTGGTGATCACTTAACATCAGGTGACCCACCTGTTCGTTTGCCTCCTATGATATAAAAAAATGCTAATGGTGATTAACCAGTCACAACACCTCAGTTTTCGTCAGCTGCAGAGTTGTAAACCTCTACGAGAGCAGTTGGCCACTGACAGTACTGTATTTCCCTTATTTACAGGTGAACTTTGTCGTGCTTCAATATAAAAAAACATCGTAGGCCTCTCTGCAAATATTGGAAATGATACCGAACTACAATATTTGTTTTATGATGGCGCAAATATTTTTTTATTTATGTTTAATTCCTTATCTGATGCAAATAATGAATAGTAATATGATTAAGATTTTTCAAACCAAACCGATGCGATGCTCTAATAGCAGAAACTAACAATAGTAGTGACGTCAGAAATGTATAGAACAAGATTTACACTACACAATACGTAACTTCAGTCATCGGCTAATCATGTTTTACGTAGTGGGCGTACACACAAGTCAAAAACACTACGTGCAAATAGGTTAATTATATAAGATTATTTCTGGAACTGACAAAAGCACAAAGTTTTGTCAGTTAAAAGGCGGCCACATACATACGGAATTCCGTTACGGGATTTCGATTCGAGATATTGAATCGAGATTTCGAACCCAGTAAATCTATACAAATCACCCACAGAGAAAGATATCACCCGTACCATGTGCAACGTGTACAAAGTCTGCTGCCTCGTGACTACACACCCAGAATCGACTTCTGCAGAACAATTTTGGCGAGAAATCGTAAAGATCCGCAATTTCTTAACAAAATTTTATGGACTGATGAAACCACTTTTTTAAAATACGGTTATTTAAACTTGCACAACTTACGTGGTTGGCCCACATTTAAAGCATTAAAAACCGCTCCCATTATCAATTCAAAGTTAATATGTGGACCGGAATTTTAAACGGACGAGTAATCGGACAATTTGAGCTGCCTGAAAACTTAACTGGCAACAACTACCTGGATTTTCTACAGAACGATTTGCCGACTTTATCAGAAGACGTACCACTCGACATCTTCCGAGACATATGGTTTCAAAAAGATGGTTGCCCAGCGCATTATGCTCGTCCTGTACGGGATTATCTCAACACCGAATATCCCGATAGGTGGATTGGGCGCCTCGATTCAATTTTGCGGCCTCCTCGGTCTCCGGACCTAAACCCACTTGATTTCTCTAACTGGAGCTGCATAAGAGAGAAAATATACTCGAAACCTATACAAAATTTAGCCGAACTACGCCACAAAATTGTCCAGTCAGCAGAAAAAAAAATCAAGGAAATACGCACGTCTAGTGAAATGATCTTTTCTGAGGCGATGTAGAGCCTGTATTCGTGCCGAAGGCAAGCAATTTAGTTTTAAAGAAAAAATAAATGTATTACAATATTTGCTATCGTTTCATTATGATTAACTTTAGGAATAATACGACAACAGAGCATCATATCCCACTTTGGTAATTTTTGTTCGACTTTTTAATACTCTAAATGGTTAATAACATTGATAATACTTTGTATGAAAAGATAGGTAGCAAGTATTGTACCATTTTGAAATCTTGTTAAATAGGCCATTTTTTTTAAATTACTTGCCTATTAGGTAGTATAGTACATTTTTTTTAAAGATAAACTGTCAAAGTTATCTGACAAAACGTTTTTTAATTAAACATGAGTGAATAAAACTTTTTTTTTTTTTTTATAAAATTGACCATACGATTTGTTGGATTTGTGACTGCAATCAATTACATAGTTATTTAGGATTACATTTAAAACAAAAACACTACAAAATTGGGAAATTTGTGATCACAGTACCTAAATGTGGTCTAGGGTGTTGATTTTCCATATTTTCAAAATTATTTCTATTATCAGTTAACCAGGTAAGTTAGAATTTATTTTTGTCTGAACCGGTATAACCTAGCCTATCGCCCCGTGCCCGCTTGACGTCGAGTTTCGGGACACCTATATATATAATTCTTCTGTCCGCGTGTATGTGACTGAGAACTCCTCCTAAACGGATGAGCAGATTTTGATGAAATTTTTTGTGAGTGTTCAGGTGGATTCAAGAATGATTTGGATACACAATTGAAACGGATTTTAGAAAAAAATGTATTATCAGTGCAGATCAACGTCCGCAGGCCCGCTAGTAGTTTATATATTTCTAACCGGTCACAGGAGTTTTCACACAATATGAAAAACCCATTAGACGTCATACGCCGCACGTCACAAAAAACGAAAATTGGTAGGCGGTAGAGCCACGCTGAAGTTATTACTGGTTTCAGCATGAATGGGCCGGCTCGCCCGGGGTATTGCCACCCTCTCACAGAAAACCGACGTGAAGTAACAGTGCTTGCATTGTAGCGTTTCGTTCGGTCAGTGAGAGCGCCGGAGACCCACTTCCCCTCATCCTCCCCCTTTCCTCCAAACACAGGCTAGCAACGCACTTGCGACTCCGCTGGTGTTGCTAGTATCTATGGACGGTGGTGATCACTTAAAATCAGGTGACCTACCTGTTTGTTTGCCTCCTATGATACAAAAAAATAAAAAAAAAACAATGTCAGCAATTTATACATATATTTTAATAACAATATTATATAATCGACATGCGCTCCTTAATTTCAATACAAAAAAAGATACATTTTTTTTACAATACAATACCAAAAATCAAACATTATCATTCCCAAGGATAATCACCTTACAGTTAAATAACAGGATAATGTTTTAACATAACATGGACACCCTAATTTACATAAAAATAAACAATATACGGGGGTATGAATTGGATTAAAAACTATTAGAAGTGGCGCACACCACAGCCTGTGTTTTAAACTTAAATAACTATGCTTTAATAAAATTAGGTTATTATATTCTACACATGCTAGTCTCATTAGATTCATTTTTATGTTAAAAAAAATATTTCCATTGCGCAGACGCATCACAATTTTAAAATTTTATTCGCTTGATCATTTATTTCAGTTGCCACGGGCTCATTCCCAAATACCATGACATGTTCACATTGATAAAACACAGATTCTAAATTGATGTTAATTTGTACGCATACAAATATATCAATTTCACGGTATTTACCTATTCACGCCACCGCAATGTCTTTCTTTGTTTCGCATCTCTAACCCTACATGATTATTTTTCCCAATTTTCCCCTCTCAGTTTGGTTAGGTCAGGTCATACCATCGACATATAAAAAGTAGCGCTCAAAACCGCCCGCAAAAACTGCCCAATATACATACGTGGTTATAGTTATACGATAAACTTATGATTTTGCAAATTCAACCTTACCTGAATGATTTAAAGTTTGTTTTTACAAGGACGCAAGCGACGCGTGACTATTTGAAATGACTGCATAATCCAACATTATGCACTCATTTTTGTGTGCCGACTGTGAGACGTTAAGTGTGCGGGAGCATATATAATATACATAAATTTCTTCTGTACGTGTGTATGTCACTGAACTCCTAAACGGCTGGACCGATTTTGATGAAATTGTGTGTGCGTGTTCCAGTGGATCTGAGAATAGTTTAGATTCAGAATTGGATATGTTTAGTAGTCCTGCAACGTCCGCCTGGCCCGCTAGTATCATTACATAGTATAAAACAAAGTCCCCTACCGCGTCTGTCTGTCTGTCTGTTCGCGATAAACTCAAAAACTACCGAACGGATTGTCATGCGGTTTTCACCGGTGGATAGAGTGATTGATGAGGAACATTTTAGTATATAATTTGTCAAGGATTTTTTCATAATCAGGGCGGGACAACGTCTGCCGGGCCCGCTAGTAATATATAAATACAGCAGGAGTCGGCCGCGGCAGCGATCGGCGAGCGCATTGCGGTGGCATTAATACGTAAGTAATTTCACATATAGTGTAGTTCTCTTGAATGGCCCCATAACTACAAAATAATGTGTCAGTAAATATGATTGTCCGGTTTAAAACATGCTAAGAATAAATCATTTTCGATAACATAATGCATCTCGAATCAATTTTGTGTTTAGGCAAGCAATTAGCAAAGAAACATATTTTTCTCACATAAATGCCAAAAAGCAATCATTATAAACTATATAGCTGTTATTATTAAAACAAACAATTATCTGTTGAAAAATTAATTAAAAAATTAATCCTATGAAATAAAACATTAAGCTGCTAAACTATTAAATTGATTCTTTTATTAAATTGAGGCAATGGCCTCATAATCAGTTTACTGATACAATCTTTATTGTATTCTTTCAAAACCCATATGGTAGGTTCTTTTATATCTTTTCTTCAAATATCTACTATATCTAGATATATATATATTATTTTACAATTATCAACATTAGCTACTAAGACATATTGCTTCTCATATACACTAAGGTAGATGGAATAATTAGAAGAAATTCATGCTTATTACATTATGCGGTGATTCAATTTTGTTGAAAATAAAAATGTTATGCATCCTTCCTCTGTAATATTTTATGCAATATTTTCTTTCATAGTATCAGGCATGTACATTCAAGTATTTATAATTCCCAATGGAGTCAATACGGAAAGCAAAATAAATATATTGCATACATGAGATATAACTACACATTTCGACTACAACAAAATCAATAACATTGAGTGACATTTCATATATTATGAATTATTACATTAATAACGTTATATTTATAAAAATATATAACAAAAGCATCAGTTCATTATGGAATCCTTATCATTTAGGGGAAGGACATAAACAAAATTTTTATAGTGAAATTTCTTTGCCTTTCGGTAATCTTGAATTTTCATATAATTTATATTTAACATTTCATTAGACTATCTACAGCATAATAAGTCCCAAAAGTCATCAGACAAATAACATGTTATTATAATACACCATTATAATCATAATTTTAGATAATGTTGTGTTTTATTACTGTAGCCTCTAGAAATTTTTCCTAATGAATGCAGTAATGTATTGAGCAAAGCTCTTGTATATTACTAGTTTTCATGAATTAATCTGTCAAAGAAGGCGTTTATTTGAAAAAGATAATGAAAAAACATAGTTATCCAAAAGGATACGCACATTTGTTGTGGTTCTGATAAGTTATCTATAATTTAATTTTTTTTTTATGATTGCCAGTTATCATGAATGTAGTCACTCACAATTTTTTTTTAAATAGTAATATGTATTTAAAATTACTAAAACTTGTACATTACACACAAGATTATACAACTATGTCAATTTAACACAACAATATAGGGATTCTTTTTGGGTTTTGACTGTTACAGAGAGCTACATACTTCAGTGCTATGCACACCAATATTAGATTCTGATTTTTATTACTGACAAAACATTATCACCTGGTTTATTAGATTACAAAAACATTTTAATTGCTTCTTGATAATAAGTGTAATGAATGCACCAACATTTTATATGATAAATTTAATTTCGGCTAGTTATGTTTATGTGTCTAATTTTTTTCTCCAATGTCACCTTTAGGAAACATGATAATATTTTCATCTGTTTAAAAAAATTATGCTCACAATTCCATCTATGTCGACATAAATGCATTCATTCTAATTATTTAGAATCAATAAGAGACCAACTGAAATATGGCATTTGTTGACTTGTTTATAAAACTATAACATATGTATGCTTTTCTTTATTCTTTGTCAAGTTCTTTAATTTACACATATTTAAATAAATACTTTGAAGTTTTATTTATAGTTGTTTTTTTTTTGAAATTTTTAATGTAACACACGTTTTTTTGATGCATGTTATATTTCAACGGTTTTATGGAGTTTTTCATAACTTTTATATCGATTGAATATGTCAAATTTACTCTGAAGAATAAAACAATTTTGGACTAAATTGTAAAGGTGACACTGAATGTAGCCCTGTCACAGTTTTAAACAGATATTCTCAACACAACGTTTTACATACACGAACTAAAGAAAAATTATGATACAACAGCCTCATAAAATTTTTAATTTGCATTAAATGTTGGTACATCTACTGGACCTTTCATACACATGTTTTTGAGTATGAGACCATATAGTTCGTATCATTAGCGCTTGTCATGTTGACTGCGCAAGGACATTTAGGCTATTGACTTAAACTTGCTTCATTGTCTGGTTGGTTTAGAACTGGTTTCTCTGCTATTAATGGTTTTTCGGCCGACATTGGTTTCTCAGCTACTGTTGGCTTCTCAGCTATCGTTGGTTTCTCAGCTATTGTTGGTCTTTCAGCTACGATTGGTTTGTCAGTTATTAATGGTTTGTCAGCGATCACTGATTTCTCCGCTACCGGAGGTTCCTCTTCAGGGTGTTCAACAGATATCTCTTGATTATTTTCAATGTGTGTGTTTGTTAGTTTCTCCGTTATCATTTCAGGTTCCTGCTCCATTGGTGAAGGTCCATTTTGTTTATCTACATCAGGTATTGAAGGTGAGATCGATCTTTGCATAACATTTTCCGGATTGGAAGGGGAAGCAGTTCTTGCAGAGATATCTTCACTTGAGGCACTTGGCTGTCTTAGCATAGAGTTCATAGGATGTGATAGTGTCATGGGATGGTGAGCATTATGCAACGGTAGCCTAGATTTATCACTCTTCCTCCACAAAGTAACTTCTTGTTGTTTGAAATAGCGACGGTCTTCTGTATCCATTAATACCAGATTTAAATAATATCTCACAGAGAATTTATTATTTATATCTCTCATTGTGGGTGTTAAATCATAACCAGCTAAGAACACCCTGATAGGAATACTTTCTCCTCTAACTGGTGCTCCATCCATAATCTCGTATTTAGCCACAGTTTCGTTCTCTGTGAATGTGTTTGGACCTGAACCAGTTGTTTCCCTCTTAATAATTGATATTTCCATATGTTTTATCTTTATACGTACAAGCAAAAAGTAAATTTTACCTACAATCACATCCTTGAGGTGATATTTTGATTTGTTGTATTCAAATTCTATGTGCAGGCAATCTTCGATGCCAACCTCCATTTTAATCGAATTTAATACATCAGGATAGCTGCACAGTGTGTGGACGGCGATATCTACCTCTTTTACGATGTCAGTGAGCCTGCGAACTATCGTTGCTCGCAGGAAATACCGTAACCGGACGTTAGCACCAGTATATACCTCGTAGGGTTTTTCAACGTTCGCAAATTCGAACGGATACGAAGTGTGCTGGAGGAGGTCGCCAGGACGCGCCAGCTCTTTGACCAACGATATAAACTCATGGTGATTACCTCTGTCGTAGAACAATTCGATTTGACCTATCAGTTCGACCTTGATACCTTGATGTTCGAGTTTCGAGCCCGGTTTCCTCAGGGTTACGTTAACCCGACCCGAAACAGTTTCGCCGTCATAATAAAGTAATAACTTTTCTTTTTTACCGTCATCAGATTTCACTTCGGCTACCTTCCTCTTGTCAGCATCATCAAATACAATTTCGATATCCGCAGTCTGTCCAAACCCGAAAAAACTCATTTTTTACACAGAACTATTACGCAAATCACTGGAAACTCTTTATTTGACCTTTATCAGGCGCCGTAACGATTTATTTTGGTAAAACATTGAAAAAAGGCGATGAAACGCCCGCAAATCCGCGGAACCGATTGAACGATTGAAGCAAAGATGGCGACTGATTTTATGTCGGCTGTCGCTATGACGATTTATAATTATAATTCTATGGATAAACTTACCAACAAGGCATCTCTGGATATCACAAGCAAATCTCTTGCAAGGATCCTTCGACATAAATAGAGTTTAAACAATTATTAAGACAAAAATACTAGAAATCTACAATTCATTCATGTGTACGAAGAATTTTGTAATAGCAACACTGGAGATAATTATTTTAAAAATAAATCTTAAAATGTTTTCTATTTTTATTTTCAAACTCATTTTAAATTAAATAAACTAGTTCATAGTTATTAAGACGTCTGATTCATCATATGTTTAAATTTACACTTAAAGTATCGGATGAAGAGACAACACATATCTGATGAATAGATATATAATATCTAATATATCACTAAAGCAGCGTCCATAAACAGATTGAAATAATATGTAATGAAGTAATGTGTAATAAATGAAATAAATAACACTCAGTGCATAATAATGCTTTGCTTAATTCATTTATTACAAAACAGCACATGCACATTTATCTATGCAAATAAACTAATTTGTAATGGCAATGTGTACAAATCCTATCGCTTTTTAAATTATCATATCATTATATTAATCATATTGTTATCATTATTAAGTCATTATAGATACCTGGAACATATGAATTCAGAAACCATTAACAATAAATAGGATGAAATGTACGACTATTAATATTAAAATAATAACAGACGTATTTGTAATGTCTGCAAAGAGATGTAAAAAAGACCCATAAGGTTCGAAGATATCTAATTCTATGATGGTTCATTATCAGTAGTACTGTTAAAGGACTGAAATACCAATTATATGGCTTTATTCAGCAAGATTTTAGGATAGTTTTACATTTTATAAAAGCATGACAATTGACCACAGTGCATAACAAGTACTATTGTCGTGTTATATAAGCAAATAAAAAAAAACTGACCCAATTTTAAAATCCATGCTTGTCAGATACCAATTCTGGCAACATTACAAATTTACCTCATTTTAGTATCTATAAATGGCGAATTTTAGATTTTGCTAGTAAAAGTGAATACTTTAGTACTGCGTGTCTTCAAGCATTTGAAAGTGAAACTAAAATGATGGAGATAACACGCACTACATTAGGAATTGCTGTTGGAATAGCCGGTACTTTGTTTTTAGGATACTGTGTATACTTTGACCAACAAAGACGTAAGGATCCCTTATTCAAAAAGAAGCTTAGAGAACGTAAGAAATTTTTGTTTTACCTACTTTATTTTAATTGAAAAATATATAAAACTAAATTTCACTTAGTATAAATTTAAATATAAGGATACTTACGGCATGAATTTTTTTATAACCTATAAAAAGTTTCATAATTATGTAGTTATTAGTAAATGTATTTATCGTTCAATGCGCCGTTTAAATTCTTTATTTGTGCACGTATATGCAATTTATTGTCACGAAATATTCTATAACTATATAATTATAGTATGTATATGCAATGTAGTAAAATTATGGTGTTGATTTTTACAACCCTTACATTGCAGACTATTATGCTAGCATATATAAATAAATGTTTAAAATATTTGACATGTTTGAATTTAACCAAATTTAAAAAAACAAAGTAATATGATTAACTTATAATACATCCATTGAAAGTAACATAACAGGAGTTTGAAGCTGTTTGATACAGCTTATTCTGGTGGCTTTAGAAATATTAAATTTTAAATGGAAGCGTTTTTTATAAGTGCACAATGGTGTTGTAAGGGCTAAGACTAGCCTCTGCCTGCGACTTCGTTTCGCGTGGAATAGTTACTTTGGGCTAACGCTAACACACAGCTGAAGCTCTCAAAAGGAAAAAAACCCTGATTTTGAAACATTCTTTATTTTTGCTCCATTTCTATTGGTATTAGCATGATGATATATATCATAAATATATAGCCTATAACATTCCTCAATAAATTCCTCAAATAGTTCCTGAGATTACCCCCTACAACATCACAAACTTACAAATTTACCTCATTATAATATTAGTATAGATTAAGGATACTGAAAAATTGTGGGTATATCTTATAAGGCGCCCAAAAATTTTTATACAGAGCATATGAAAAATAGGTCCTATAACAGTTTACCTTATACTGTCATGGAGAACTGATGACAACAAATTTTTACACATCCTAAACTATCTTTATAACATTGTTGTCATTAGCACTTTCAAAAACCTATCATCATCAGCCAGTGAGACTCGCTGCAGGCCCAAAGGCATTTTCCCGGAGCAAGTTATGGACATGATCACCACACCAGCCCATGACATATTGGAGATATATCGAACTCGGAGAAATCCACAGTTCTATATTTTTCCCACATATGATGGTACTACAGGAGAAATTCTGTGGTCCTCATAATGTTTTCCTTTACAGTCAGCTGATAGTGTTACCATTTTAAATGAGTAAATGTACTCGATTTCTGAAAAAATCATTTGAATCTTCAGACTTCAGATTGATATTCCATCAGTCAAACCATTACTTTTTCAATATACAAATATATATATCTTTTTCTTCTGTGTATGTGACTGAATTCCTCCTAAGTGGTTGGACAGATTTTGACGAAATTTTTTGTGAGTGTTCAGATGGATTCATGAATGGTTTATATACACAATTGGACCCAGTAAGTGGGGCTGCAGTTGACTTTTAACAGTTTATTATTATCAAATCAGGACAATGTCCACTAGGTCTACTAGTTATTATGTAAACTGTTACTAAGTCTAAAACAAGCAACAAGTAGTCGATGAAATACTGATTACATTAATTCATTATTTCCTTTGCTAACATTTATTTGAATGTTATTAATTCCAGGCAGACAAAATGCACAACAGAATGTTTCTAGATCCCGCACACTGGGTGGACCATTGCCCGATATGAGCGACCATGAGGCAATGCAAAGATTCTTTTTGCAACAGGTAATCACTTATTCTTTGATGTATAATTAACTATTATTCAAATAATCATCATTATTGTGGTAGCAATTTCCTTATTTAGACAAATCAGGTACGTATAACTGATGGTTATAGAAATTAAGAAGTTATTCATATTGTTGATTTTTTACTGAAATGACAATGCACTTTTTATAGTGGGTATGTAGAAATATTTTTTCTTTATAAAAGGTTGGTAGTTACGTATTCTTTGGTTTATGTAATTAGGATTTTTTTTTTATGTCAAAATGAGGCAAACGGACAGGTGAGTCACCTGATGTTAAGTGATCACCACTGTCCATAGACACTTGCAACACCAGACGAGTCGCAAGTGCGTTGCCATCCTGTGTTTGGGGTGAGGGAAAGGAGAAAGGTGAAGGGAAAGGGGGAAAGGAGGTGGGCCTCCGGCGCTCTCACTGACCGAACGAAACGTTACAATGTAAGCACTGTCACTTCACGTCGGTTTTCTGTGAGAGGGTGGTACTACCCCGGGCGAGCCGACCCATTCATGCTGAAACTAGCAATAGCTAGAGCGTGGCTCTACCACCTTCAAAGGGTTCTCAGGTTTTCAATTGTTTTTAAAAGAAAAGTTTTTACATTGTAGATATAATACAAAGCATGTATTGATAAAATTGTTTTCAAAACAAAAATATTAAAACCTATGCCTAAGCCTATGGACCCTGCAATGGGTCTCTGACAGACTGATGTGATGATTAAACAATTCTGAGAATAAATACATACAAAATTGTACACAGATCCAGCTCGGTGAAGAGCTCCTGGCTAGCGGTGATCTAGAAGCAGGAGTGGAACATCTCGGCCAGGCCGTAGCTGTTTGTGGGCAAACACAGCAATTGCTTAGTGTAAGTGAAATTTGAAATCCCTTCATTCTTCATCTTCCTAATTGTTTTTAAAGATATTTTGAAGCTTCAATACATCCAGATTGATTATTCTGGATATATTTGTAATACTGATGTATATTTTTGTATGAAAGTGACCAAATATTTATCTAATTCTGAAAACGAGTTGTTGTCTAGTGAACATCTGACTTCGGCATGGAATAGTTACAGTTATGCAGCGCATGTTACGGAAGGTCTCAAAAGGAAAACAAAACCCCAATTTTGGAATATTTATCATTGGTGCTCCGCTCCTATTGGTCTTAACATGATGAGATATAGCCTATAGCTAACCTTGTTAAATGAGCTATCTAACACTGACATTTTTCAAATCGCATCAGTAGTTCCTGAGATTAGTGTGTTCAAGGAAGGAAACTCTTCATCTTTATAATCTTAATATATATATTTCTTGTGTGCGTGTGTATGTGACTGAACTCCTCCTAAACGACTGGACCGATTTTGATGAAATTTTTTGTGCGTGTTCGAGTGGATCCGAGAATGGTTTAGATTCACTATTGGAACCGGTAGGTGGCGCTGCGATCGACTTTTAGGATTTTTTTTGTTTTCAAGGCAGGACAACGTCCGCCCGGTCCGCTAGTATTAGTATAGATTCTCTTCTTATACATATAGCATGATAGAGAGAGCGCCGGAGGACTACCTCCCGTCCACTCTCCTCGGCCCCTCCTCCAAACACAGGCTGGCAACGCATTAGCGACTCCCCTGGTGTTGTTAGTCTCTATGGACGGTGGTGATAAAAAAAAATGTCTGCCGCTGTGCGTGTATCACTCAAGAACTACTTGATATGTTTTCCGTCATTTGTGTTTATTGTTTTATAGGCACTTGCTCTTATCTAAAAAATTATTTAATCACGATATTTAAGTGATATGAATGGCTTAGTTGATAGTGTTCGGATGGACGTACGTTCGAATCCTGGCAACTGAGTTGGACCTTTCGGTGAAGGGAAAAATTGTTTTAAAACCACAGTATGGTGGTATGGTAGGACTTTTTTCAAGTCCACCTGCCTAGCTTCCACTCTTAAATCGAAAATGTGTTGACAAACACCTGTTGATGTGTTCCGGCAGCTGCACTTGAGAGTCAGCCCCATATAGATTTAGCATGTTCACCATCTTAGACCAAATAATAATTTAATAACATATGAAACTGTGGTCAAAAGCTAAACTTAAAAAAAAAATTCATATACTTAAATTTGGCATAGACGTTGTTGGGGATACAGGAAAGGCCATAGGGTTACTGGTGGTAAGTGACATCGACTGAAGGTTGGTTGTCTATGAGCCTTTCGAAGGACCTTGAAATGTAAAATAACACCCCTGGAATTCAGTATTTGTGTAACCGTGTACACAATACAAAAATACGCGTCTATGTTAAAGCACAATGACAATGACCGTCGGGTGATTTCACATTCACTTGAAAGTGAACGTGGGTACGTTAAGAACAAAACAAAAGGGTTTATTGTCCATTTCATTATCGAAAGTTATTAACTCCGGGACGCCTATTGTAGATTTCGGCACCGGTCATTGCACCTTGGTTTATTACGATTGTGTTTATACTTTTGAAAGTCTTAGAACAAACATTAACTTAGGTTTTCTTGTTTCTTTATTACTATTTGTTTTGATATTATAATTTTATATATTAAATGTGACCATGAGTTGTTATATCCTAGAAAACTGCAAGTGTTTACCTTTCACCTGATATATCTATATATATATTAGAGATTCCCACCTATATATTGACTCATCACGATATCTCTGGAACCATAAGGCATAGCGACTTGAAATATGGTAGGAATATTCCTTTCGCAGAGTAGAGGTCAGCTAAGAACGGATTTTACGAAATTCCACCCACAAGGGGGGTTGCGGGGGGGTAATCAGGGCGGGACAACGTCAGCCGGGCCCGCTAGTAATGTATATCAATAACGCACTGAGTTATATCTGTGTACATAATATATACATAGTACACATATAGTTCATGGGAAGCGTGCGATGACGATGACACGAGTTTCATGATTTATGTTCACCCTAAAAAGGGTTCTACGCGTCTAAAGAAGTTTTCAATTAAAAAAAAAATGTTTACCAGTAATAAATAAAACCACATTAACATGAGCGAAACTGGAGGCAAAAACTAGTTAAAATAAACATTAAATAGGCTATAATTAATCTTTACAGGTGCTCCAACAAACCATGCCAGCACCGATCTTCCACCTCCTGCTGAAGAAGCTTCCAGAAGTGTCGGAACGGCTCCGAGCTTCTATGAAAGCTAGCAACGTGATGCAAGACGAAGATGTTGAATAAATAATTTTGCAGTCGAATAGAAATATAATATTCTTTCTCATTTGAATGTGCTAAGGGTTTAATTGTTTATTAAATCTTGTCCCACTTTTATTTAAAAAAAAAATAGATAAGTTTGATTGTAATCTACTTTTGAATTATGTTCCTTATAATTTGTCCCAATAATGCGAAGTATTCACAAATAATTATTTTCGTTTTTTTTTTTAATAATTTAACGGCCTTTTAGTAATATTTTCCTATTTGTTCTTTAAAAGAGTGCATTTGGCTGTGATAAGTGAATGTGCTCGAGTTAAATCGCCATTGTTAAAAAAATTGCGTTGAGATTGTACGGTAATAAATTGTTCGATGTAGTAGGTATTCCTTAGTTTGTATTAGGTTTTTGTTTTGTGTTCAAAATTGATTGAGTATGCTTGAGAGTTTTGAGACTTTATTATGATTAAAAGTATTGAAAACTATGTTTGTTTGTTTCTTTTTCTTTACTATCTTCTATTCTATCTATACAGAGAGAGAGAGAGAGACGAACTTCTTAGCCTTCCATGGATTCACCGTGCGGGTGCCGGGTCCATCGTGTGGCAGAGGGAGCAACTCAGAGCAGTTCCCAGGACTTGCGACCCAGGTGTAGGTTTAAGGAGGCCCCCTTTGAGATTTGCCCCCCCAACGCTCACCTTCACTGCTCGAGTTTCCCGCCCTGCCTAGCCAAATTTGGTAGGTACCTGTTAGTGCAGCCTTTGATACTCGTTCTAAAATAGAACTTACTGCAGTTCTCGACAGGCCAAGGTCCTTCCAAAGGTTGTAGAGAGATTTTGCTGGTATACCTCTCGCTCCTACTTCTACCGCGTATAACTTAACCACATAGCCATTTTTACTTAGTTCATTTGTTAGTTCGTAATATTTATTTAATTTGATTGTGTGGTCTTTAGGAATGTTGGTTTCCCACGGTACAGTAAGCTCTACTAGTATTATATGTTTTATGTGTCTAGAGAAGAGGAATATGTCCGGTCTGGATGACGAAACACCAACATCCTCTGGGATTTTATAGTGCTTGTCATACGTATCCATTAATAAGAATGTAAATCTAACGTGTCTATACTTTTTATGTACTGTACTATACTGTGTCCTGGAGTAAGTAATAAAATACATTTCAATCATTTTTAGAAATGTCTGTCTGTTTGTTTGAACCCGCATCACTATTAGTACTGCGTTTGCGATAAAACCTCATTAGGAAGCGATAAAGTATATGTTCGAGTAACATTTAGTCTTGGTTTCATTAAAATCAGTTCACTCTATCAAAAAATAATGTAACTTTAACGACGATGCGACTTAAGTACGATAGAAAATTAGATAAGTAAATGAACTTAATACATTCAGATGATTTTATTAGTCACTTTTTTACATTACGTTCCACACGGGCACAGCTAGTATCTCACATAATTTAGAAAACTATATACGCGATTATGGCTTCGTGCAAGGTTTTCTAAACTTTAAATATAACGGAACACCGACCAAATACCTTTTATTTTATGGAACCCTTTATCAAATGACTAGCCTCTGCCCGCGACTTCGCGTGGAATAGTTACTTTGGGCTAACGCTAACACGCAGCGGAAGCTTTCAAGAGGAAAAAAATCCTGATTTTGAAATATTCTTGATTGGTGCTCCGCTCCTATAGGTCTTAGCGTGATGATATATAGCCTATAACCTTCCTTGATAAATTAGCTATACAGCACTGAAAGAATTTTTCGAATCGGACCAGTAGTTCCTGAGATTACCCCCTACAACGTCACAAACTCACAAACTTTACCTCTTTATATTAGTATAGATAACAAATCAACATTGAAATTTATATAATAATATTTTTTTAAAGAAATACGTAATATAGTTGTAAAATTATTCATAATTTAAAATTTTAATGTGAAGAATGAAATTGTTTTACGGATAATTGTCTTATAGTTCGGTATTATGTCCGACAATTGCATGCGTATATCTGGGGTAGCGTCCAATCTTGACCTGTATTTATGTTTTATATAAATTTGGCGGAACCCTGATGAGTATTCTACGAAACACAGTTTGGGAATCCTTGGCTTGGTGGGTACCACGCTGACATTACGTTGTACGACGTATATTCTTTGTAATGAGTCGGAGAATTCCAAGAATGAAAACATAAAGCTATAATATGGTGGTAGTGTTTTCTCTAAGTCCGACCGACTAGCAGCCAAGTTGAAAATTTGTCATCAAGAACTTGTTAGTGTATTACGGCAGCTGCATTTGAGTCATTAATCTCTAGGCATAGTGTGTTTACTCTGTTATACCACATTAATATAAATTAGATAGTAGGTTCAAGTGTTATGTCAAACAGGTCTTAATACATAAAGGTTATTACAGGGTCGATCAATATGTGAACGATGGCGACGTCTGGAAGTGACGCTTCTCTCTGTGCATCCACTAAAACGAATGTAACTTTATACGTCTATTACGTTGTAATAATCAAAAAATATGTTAGTTATTATGAAAAGATAAACCAGATCGAGTTTCTTGCCGGTTCTTCTCGATGACTGGGTTGTTTTCCGAACCGGTGGTAGTTTTGACGTTCATAAGTGCCTTCTCAGGGCCTAAATTGAATAAAGAGTATTTTAATCTTGATAAGTCGCACAAAATTTACCCCTTTTAGGTCACCCTCACCCCTCTCAAACATTTGACACCCCCCTCCAAATCGTGACAGGAATTAAAGATTTGCGTTTTATTTGGAGCAACACATATTGCTATAATTATAACTACCTAAACATCGTGAAATTAATTATCACATAATTTAATATAAAATAAACAACATTCTGTTAAATTTTGTACCATCATTACATAGTATAAAACAAAGTCCCCTACCGCGTCTGTCTGTCCGCGATAAACTCAAAAACTACCAAACGGATTTTCATGCGGGTTTCACCCGTGGATAAAGTGGTTCATGAGGAACGTTTTGGTATATAATTTGTCAAGGATTTTTTTATAATCAGGACGGGACAACGTCTGCCCGGCCCGCTAGTATTGAATAAATGCGATTCATCGCTAAACAAAATGTAATAATCAATCAATGCTATAAGCTACAATCGCATTTTTGTATAAATATCTAAATCTATATAAAAATGATTTATCGTATTTAACAGCTAAACGAAATATAGTTGCTATAGCTAACATCGCATTTCACAGTAATAGCAGGAATCTCGTTTAATTTAATATTAACCAGCGGATCCGGTGGATGTTGTCCCGCCTTGATAAATAAAAAAAACAAACTGACAAATTATATACCTAAACTTTCCTCATGTATCATTTTATCTACTGGTGCAAAATCGCATGTAAACCCGTTCAGTAGTTTTGAGTTTATCGCAAACAGAGAAACAGACAGACGTAACAGTGGACTTTGTTTTATAATATGTAGTGATAGGTGTGATTGTGGTCATTAAAAAACCCAAAACATTACAAAAAAGTTCGCCCCTAACCTCAAATTATAGTATGCAGTTCTAAACGAGGTCTTCACTCTTAAATGCATGAATATGTAATTTTTACAGCATACGCAATGTGTAAAGGGTATTTATTGTATGAATATTATGAGAAAATGAAGTGTCATAACTCATTTAGAAGGTTGAGAACATGATGATGAGGATAAATTAAAAAAAAAACATATTTTAATCAACAATAATATAATAACCCGATATATTAAAAATAACTAACTTTCTAGAACACCTTTCCGTTGATTAATATGCTCCGGTGGCGATAAAACAAATTGTTCAATAAAACATTTGTCCAAACAAGGAAATATAACTCTGACAATTTAATGTCTTTATCTGTCGGTACAACATTGGCAATGCGAGGTAAATACATCTACTATGTATAGTCGGGACAATTTTATACGTCACATTTGACAACTTCTTCCTATTTTCGCAACCGATACTATTTAAACTACTGGATAGGTGCGACTTCACCTGCGGGTGATTTCACTTTCATTTGAAAGTGAATGGGGAAACGTCAGAAACAAAATAAAAGAGTTTATTGCCCATTTTACTATCGAAAGTTATTAACTCCGTGTCGCCCATTGTAGCTTTTGGCACCGGTCATTGCACTTACTATTATTATTTTATTTACACGTTTGTAGCTATACTTTTGAAAGTCTCAGAACTAACTTTAACTTAAGTTTTCTTAGTTGTTTATTAGTATTTGTTTTAATATTACTTTGTTAAATGTGACCATGAAGTGTTATAAGTATATCCTAGAATAATGCGAGTGTCTAAACAGTCACCTGGTATATAGAAAGATACGTCACAAACCGAACGCTTACGCCGATCGCGTCTCTCTATCACTCGTTCCGCGCTCTCGCTTGCACGCTCGGCTCAGATGGAACGTGACAATGAGTCATATTTTTTCGTGCGTGCAGCCGACGTTCGTCGATTTATAAGACGTTATCACGCCAAAATTTGAAAGCAAAAATATAGAAATACAATTTTTTTTTGTAAACAAATTATAATTAAAACAAATTAAATATAATTATAATTAATTTTTTCTCTCCCGCGGATGTGCATCACACCGCTTGCACTATTTCTACTTATTAACTACACCACCGATCGTCATCAAATTTAATATATACTTTGCCAGAGGTATAGAGAGGGACATAAGTAACTTTCATCCTAAAAAAATACAGTTTCCAAATTATAGGTGAAATCTATATTAAGGTAAGCGAAGTCGCGAGCAAAAGTTAGTTATGTATGACATGTAGTCAAGATTTATCGCGTTGAAATATATGGGAAATGTCAAAACTAACGCTTAAATTGCCCCGACTGTAATTACAAATCATATAAACGATAAAAAACGACAATTATAAAATATATAAACTTATTCTCGGTTCTTTTGGATATCTATCGAACAACCAATTTTTATACAATTTTTTTAAGTATTGTATAATCTGTGTGAATGTCAGGTATACATACTAAAGCACTTAATTATTTTCTATAGACCAGCTTAATTAATAATTAGTATCTAAAATTTCCAGTCCTTTTGGATATGCTGATCAAACAATTAATGTTCATTTCTAATTTATTGCCTAAGGTATTGTTAATTTTATGGCCGTGTCAGTTAGACACAGATGAGCTTAATTATGTTCTATAGACCAGTTAGTCTATAGAAAATAATTAGGCTCTAAGTTCTTTTTAATTTTTACAGTCCTTTTGATAACATATTTCGATCAACTATTTAGCAGTAATCTTTAATACATATTTTGATTGTATCTTTTATAATACCATTTATATGAGTTTTAGTTATATCTACCATAGAATTTCATTATTTTCTATAGGCCAGTTAGTCCATAGAAAATAATTAGGGTCTAAATTGTTCAGTCCTTTTAGTAATATACCATATCGATCAACCAAATAATATTTATTTTTAATTTATGTTTTAAAATATTGTATATTTTATGTCAATGTTAATTATACCCATCAGAGAATATAATTATTTTCTATAGGCCAGTTGGTCTATAAAAAATTATTAGGCTCTAAATTGTTCAGTCGTTTTGATAATATATATTGATCAACCAAATAATATTCATTTTTAATTTAAATTTTAGAATATTATATATTTTACGTCAGTGTTAGTTATACCCATATAGGAATTTAATTATTTTCGACAGGCCAGTTGGTCTATACAAAATAATTAGTATCTAAAACTTTCAGTCCTTTTGATAATATTAATCGACCAACCAAATATTTTTAATATGTGGTTTGAATTATTATATAATTGTCTTTATTATTATATTCTATGTCAGTGTTAGTTATACCCATTTTAATATTCTTCAGTATTTACTATAGACCATTAATAATTTACAATATAAACGCTAGTTGGTGCTTTTAGCTAACTTGTTCAAAAACCATTTCCCACAACCCATATCAATGACCGGATGGATTTTAATCATGAACTTTTATTCGCCGTGTTTCTTATCAAATCCTGCGACACTTTCATAACTTCTAATGCACCTTTGGAGATTAACACGTTGGCTAAACTTTTCCCAATGTCTTCACATTTCACTATTACGTCATAAGGCACGTTAGGGTTCAAAATGAGACCACAGAACAAAGAACTCTGCTCTGATTCTAAATTCCCATTCCCCGAGTCCTCACAGTTTAAGTTGCCAGCCTTCTCACTAATTTTCCTATTAAGTACTTCGATCGGATTCTCCTCGTGGGGATGGGTTTGGCCGTTTGCGTCTTCTATTTTTAACTTCTTGTAATCCGTCTCGTCTGTCGGACTGAGTTTGTGCTTCTTAGATTTTTTTATTTGGACAAACGTTTCGTCCAACGTGTGAACTAATTTTGTTGTTCCATCTAAACTCCATACGGCTCCGGTTATGGTCAGTTCGTGTGGTTTGTGTTCTTTTAGTTTTGTTGATACGCCGACGGGGGCGCTGCATCCACCGCCTGTACAACATTGACATATGGGGTGTAAAATACACATATTATCAAATTAGCAAAAATAATTTTAGTATGGACCAAAAAATTGCATATAATAATACTTTTACGATTGACAGACAGCAAAAAATTTGTTAAGATTCTTATATGAAATTGATGAAAAAAAACATTTTTTTTAACAAATCCCTTAATGGGGTTAAGTATAATGATAATTAATCCTATTGGTCACATAGCTAGTCCCTCATCATTTTCCATAACAGTATAGGAATTTGATTAAAACTTAATAACTGAGCGAGAAAGAATAAATGGTATAAATTAATAAGCAATATATGTAATGTATCGCCATCCCGCTCCCCAAATAAGATGCAACCGCTAATTAGCAGATCAAAACCACTAACGGTAGCTACGCTAGTACTACTTGTGAGAGTCAGAGCAACATTCTATGAACGATTTTGAAATGTAATATTATGCGATTGAGTCTATTTACAACCCTCTTGTAGAAGTCAAAATACTTAACCACGATAGAAACAGAAAAAAAATCATTATTTTTAAAGCAATTATCGTAAAATATCATATTCACCTAGTGTTTTCAGGAAACTTCTCTCAGCGAGTACTCGACAGTACGTCTCAGGGTGGTTGAACGGCGCTAACATTGCTAATATCTCTTTATTGTTTGAACAACATTCCACCGCTAACGCACCTTGCCCGACAGCGTATAGCATGTGAGAACATGACAACACCTGAAAATAAAACAAGTGTGATCCTCAAAGGACATGTATCCAGTGGTTGTCATAAAAGAACTTATAAGGTAACAAATCACTACATATTACACGACTAAGTCCTTTGCCACGTCTGTCTGTTCGCGATAAACTAAAAAACGACTAAATGGATTGTCCTGCGGTTTTCACCAGTAGATAGAGTAATTCAGGAGGAAGGTTTAGGTATATCATTTTTCAAGGAATTTTTGTAGTCAGGCCGGTATAACATCCGCCGAACCCGCTATCAAACAAATGTACAAAACGTGACCACAAACCTCTGACACCCTATGCCCCCATCCCATCCTCTCGAGACCGGCATTAGCTAGCAGTAATGCCGCGTAACTTCCGTCCTCGTCATCGAGTTTCCGTAACCTCGTGTTAAGGTTCCCCCGGACATCCGTAACAATTAAATGTTTATACAGACTTCGCAGTTGCGCTGTACGACGGAGCGATGACGTTCCTGGGTAGGGAAATCAGCGAATGTACCATATAGGTAGCCAGTATTACCCATTTAAATGTTAGATTTTTAATGTGAAACTTCTATAGAGACGCAATTAGCAGGCTCAGCCATCAGGCCGTGGACGCTACGGCGCGGGACATTGTGGATTATAATTTAAAAATGACAATAAAATCTAATAAAGAAGGTGCCATAAAGGAAATAATAACAATGAAAAATATGTAACACATGTAATTAATATAAAGTTATGTAACGTACCAAACGGATATCGGATAGTTAAGTAGAAAAAAAAATTGAGCCGTCACGGGACGCTTGCCACATATGAAATATCGAAATTGTTTTGTATAAGTTATATGCGTAAAAGAACAGAATATAGGTATGGCGACGCGTCGCCACGCCGACAATCAGGTTTACCCGCGCCTATAGATGTTTCACATCAATAATAACAATAGTTGCTTACACATTAAACGATTTTTTACAAAACTAACAAAATTAACGAGAACAGAAAAAAGAGGCGGGTCAGTTCGACTGTTGGCGTGGTGACGCGTCGCCACGTGAAAAATCTATAGTGGCGGGTCACACCGACTGTTGGACGCTATTCGATGTGAAACATTTATAGTAGCGAGTCAGATCGACTGTTGGCGTGGTGAG
Organism: Antheraea yamamai; assembly: GCA_036509395.1. Taxonomy (NCBI): domain Eukaryota; kingdom Metazoa; phylum Arthropoda; class Insecta; order Lepidoptera; family Saturniidae; genus Antheraea; species Antheraea yamamai. Next base: position 8,883,117 of record AP028447.1, read on the forward strand.
GCGTCGCCACGTGAAAAATCTATAGTGACGGGTCAGACCTACAGCTAGCGTGGTTCTGCGTCACCACGCTATATTTAGTTCTTGTAGTAAACTATACTTTTATGCATATTACATATACAAAATAATTTCGATGCTTTATAAATCTGCCAAGCGTCTCGCCACGACTCATAATTTTTGATAAAATTTTGATTAACATATTTCCTTAAAATTTAGCAATACTTTTTCCATCTCATCTATTTAAATTAAAGTATACATTCATTTATACTTTGATTTAGGTGTAAGCCACGATTTTAATAGTGACTTCATTTTAACACCACTGCTGATATTAATAGTTGCACAGAAAGTTAAAATTAAATTAAATTTGGATTCAAATTTCAGACTCTTTCAATTCTATAAAAGAAAAGAGAGATGAATTATATTTTATAACTTTTAAAAATTTTAAATGCAACTCATCTATAATATGAACTGGGTAAATTAATCTTTAATATATATTAGAGTTCTTCAAATTTTAATAACAAATTACAGGTTAATAGTATCAAAAGATATGTAGGCATGTGTCTTCGTCTGATGGTACTCCCATACCTGCGTGTATCGGCACGAAGTTTTGTCTATGGTCACACTAAATGCATATGTGGGAAAAATTATCGTCATGCGTTACGAACTATCGGGCTGCCTAACGATAGACGCAGCACGATAACTGGGCTGGAGGTTTTACACACATAAAGGAGTTTGGGATTGGATATGGGGGTACCATTAGGAGATAGTTGAAATTTATGTACAAGTTTTATTAGGACATATAAAAAATTACTTACCTATAACAGAACCGTCTGGTAATGTTGACAATGTATGGCTTTTGAATTTTTCTTTAAGAACTAACGCGTCCCGTGGATCCTCCCTATAAATACAATATTTAGTTTATTTACTAGCTGTCTGTCCCAGTTTCACATACTAACGAAGAAAATGTGACCAAATCTACACTTAACACGTTCCATGCCACGTGTACCATCGGTGGTACAAGCTAAGCTTGAATTTCAGGCCGCGTAGCACGAAACATAATAAAAGAAAATGACAACTCGATAACTGAACGTCAAGCTGTCAATATTTTTGAATATCTCTATACAGTCTACTTACTCACTCCTTTATACATTGAGATTTTTAATCGAAATTTTTCACTATTCCATAGATAAATAAAAATCGAGTTTGAGTTCACCCGCTTTAGAAGTGAAACTTAGTATTTTGATTAATTTTTTAGAGAATGAGATGAATACACTATGGTAAATATTAGTTTTCGGCATTATTATGTAATATTTCAATATGTATATACAATGTTAATAATACACAACATAAAATCATTTTTAAAAGACCACGATAGTAACTATGATCGAACAGGAAATAATGTGCTATAGATTTCCACCTGTCTCTCTCTTTCTCTTTATATATATTTCGAGTATATTATAAATATACTATCTCAGTCTCTCACAGCCTAAAACATATATAGATAAACATCATATAAAAATACTGTACGTTCGTACCTACTAGAAGTACAAGTATGCAAAATATGAACGAATTTTAGAACCTCATCTTGTTTTCGTTGTTCGCTTCACGGTTGAAATGCCCCGGTATAGTTATCAAGAATAAGTTATTGTAGGAGTGTAACATAAAAGAAGGGAAGAAAATGAATTGATTAACTATATAATAGTAAAATGAATTTCATATTGAGATATAACCAAAATGTTGTTAAACACTAGTTAGAATGTATTGAGATATAAATGTTAAGTTATGAATTTTAGATTTAAACTGTTAATATACATTACTATAATAAATATACCCGATGTTTGATTCATTATAGGTCCCTTTTTTTCAATATAATATTATCGCTCATTAGTTTTATGTAACATGTATTTTATTTTGGTGTATTGTCCATAAATAAATGTAGCTGCAGTTATAAAAGTGAATTAGTGATATTTCGAGATAACATAAATCCTGTTTTCGTTTAAAATTGAAGCTAAAACAATTCAAACACAACTTAGTTCGCTAAACATTAATCATATATCATAAGACCTTCTTTAAAAATAATGACACGGTCAAAACTTGACGAGGTCTGAAGAGGTCATCTTTATTTGGCCTAAATTAATTAAAAATGATTAGATTGAATTATTTCGTTCGAGGCGTGCGAATACAATGTTTTTTAATTTGAGTTCCGTCGGCCTAAGATGGTAAACACACTAAAATCTAGAGGCGGAACTGGCTGTCGAGTGCAAAAAGATATCAGGCTTTTTTGTAATCGGTCCTTAGTTTTTTTTAATATATAAACTTCGAACAACAATAACTAGATATCGGGTCGGCGCGAAAAATACGTCTCGATAAACAACAGCTCACTTGAAATGTGAGCTGTTATTTTGTTTAGTTTGTTTGAAACACAGCAAATGTAAGCACGTTTCACAATGCCGCAGTGTATTCAAAAGATGCAAAAATAATACCCGTAACAGCAATTTAACGACGGGAGTATCTTACTTTCGCTAAATACATGTTGAATAAGTTATATTTTAAGCTTTAATCTAACAAATAATACCAAATTTTGAACAAAATTACCGATTTTTTAAACCAGTGGTACAAATGTTTGGCGCCAAGGCTCGCCAACCACGCACAAACCAGTACAATAACGGCAAAAAGTACTTTATTAATTGCGTGTTAAGGTTGAATTCACACTAGCTGTTGTTTATGTTGTCTTTTCATTTGTAAATGACGGGAGTAATTTATTGCTTTGCTCGTTTCATAGTAAGTATTAGATAATATTTTGAACATTTATGACTTTATTACTAGGTGTCATGGTTGTAATTAGGTTGAACTTAAAACTGTTTCAAAACTTTTTCCTCCCTTTCTTAGTACACAAATAGCTACATAAGTATATATTTACGCGAACATTAGTTAGCTTCGATTTTGTACGTGGCCCTTCATCTAGTTATTGTTGATCGAAGGATATAAACTAGCTGTAACGTCGACTTCGTCCGCGTGAAACCTTAAGTAAAAAACAGCTATTAATAAAATCATCTGAATGTATTAAGTCCATTTACGTATCTACTTTTCTCTTGCATTTAAGTCGCGTCGTGATTAGAAATACAATAACTTGATAAAGTGGACCAATTTTAGTGAAACTACATGCTACTAGAAGATAAGCTTTATATTCATCTTGAAGAGATTTTATCAAGAACGCAGTATTTTAGCAATGATTAGCAAATAGACAGAAAGACATTTCTAAAAATGATTGAAGTGTATTTTATTACTTCTTCCTAGACACCCGCAACATTTTTTTACAAAAGTCTAAAAGGTACAGACACGTTAGAATTACATTCTTATTAAAGGTATAGAAGAACGAGATAGATTTAAGTATTTACGTGAAGGGCATATAGTTGTGGTATATTTTATAGGTAGTAGAGCCATGCTGAAGCTATTACTGGTTTCAGCATGAATGGGTCGGCTCGCTCGGGGTGGTACCACCCTCTCGCAGAAAACCGACGTGAAGTAACAGTGCTTGCATTGTTGCGTTTCGTTCGGTCAGTGAGAGCGGCTGACAACCCCCCCCCCCCCCCCAAACAGAGGGTGGCAACGCATTTGCGACTCTTCTGGTGTTGCAAGTGTTTATGGACGGTGGTGATCACTTAACATCGGGTGACCCACCTGTTCATTTGCCTCCTATGATATAAAAAAAGTGTTTTGTTTGTGCAATAAGATAATTACGCCCATATTTTAATTATTAATTCAACTCTCTGAACAATTATATTAATTGTTGATAGGAAACTGACGATTAGAGGCTCCGGATTGAAACCGCTATCCGCCCTTGTATGTGTGCTCTTAGTTCTTCCAAACTACACAACGCTTGCACTAATGTTTACAGAATTTCTTTCCAAAGGATTATATATCATGCATTTATCATCAACCTCAGCCAGTAAGAGACCCACTGGATAATCATAGGGCTCTCCCCGAAGCAAGGTACGGGCATAATCATCGCTCCAGCCCACAACTTACTGGCGATTTCAAACTCCGAGAAACCTATCTATGTCTTCCAATATACAGTGGTACTAAAAGAACATTTCTCAGGTTCAGGTTCCCTCACGATGTTTTCTTTCACCGTCAGCGTTACCAATTGAAATTAGTAAATGTATGCGAATAACGAAAAATTCGTTGGCACATGCCGTAGTTCGAACCTGCGGAAGTCGGAATGATATTCCACCAGTCACACCACTAGAGTTGTAGACCACAACGGCTTTTTTATTATTTTCTGAAGTGACAACTTATTTAGGCGTGTTGAGTGGTATTTTTGGCAGGAGGTAAATTTGTAATTTCGCGTCGTGACATGCTACGTCGGCATGTCCGACCGTATTGCGCTTGCGTGGCTTGCGTCAGACTAGCGACGCGTGGTATAGGGGCATGTGTACATGTAATATTGATACTTTGCAGTTCATCATACGTTTGCTTGATTAATAGACTTTACAAGCGTGTATATATTCATTACTCCGAGTACCAATAGATATGAAAACCACACTAATGTTAATAAAAAATCTGAAATTTAAATATTGTCATTCACACTATAATTAATATGAAAATCTAAAAAAGAACACATTCATTTCATTGTTTTGTGTTTTCACTTCCGTCGGCAGCCATTATGACTGCCTCTACTTTTTTTTTAAATTATTTCTCGTCAGTTAAAACAGTACCTCGCAAACACGGCTCCTATGGCGAGACCCTCCGGTAGTGTAGTCGGCAGATCTTTCAAGGAATGCACCACGAAGTCGACGTTGTTGCTCATTAAAGCGTCTTCCAGATCTTTCGTGAACAGAGACTTCTCACCGATCTTCGGCAGAGGTCTGTCCAGCACCCGGTCGCCCAGCGTTGTCATGGTTACTGCCGATTCAATACAATATAATTTACCAGTCCGAGTTTTTACCGGGCTATTGGATTTTGTAGTGGATTTTACTTAGTCTGGCCATAAATACTGTTACAATTAAAAATAAACAAAATATTACATTTGAGTTTGGAATCTGTCATTTTTATATGATTATTCATTGAGTTTTCTCATTTTGGCGCCAATACAATATTTTGCGATATTAAAATGGAGTGGGGAGCTAAAGAGAATGGACTATTAATAGGTACAATGAGACCTCCTCTGTTTGTGACAGAAAAAGATCTGGCCGTCCACGTAGTGTTCGTACGAGAAAGGTGGTCAAAGCAGTAAGGGAAAGAATTTGAAGAAATTCTGTCCGAAAGCAAAATATTTTATCTCGGGAGATGAAGATAGCACCTAGAACCATGTTGCGTATTTTAAAAGATGACTTAGGACTTGCAGCCTATAAAAGACGTACTGGTCATTTCTTAACTGATAATTTCAAAAACAATAGGGTGGTAAAACTACTGAAGCGGTACGCAAAGGGAGATCACAGAAAAATTTTGTTTACGGATGAGAAAATTTTTACAATTGAGCAACATTTTAACAAGCAAAATGACCGTATTTATGCTCAAAGCTCTAAGGAAGCTTCCCAGTTAGTCGACAGAGTGCAACATGGGCACTGTCCGACTTCAGTAACGGTTTGGTGGGGTATTAGCTATGAAGGCGTGACTGAGCCATAATTTTGTGAGAAAGGTATCAAAACATCGGCACAAGTGTAACAAGATACCATTCTTGAGAAGGTAGTGAAGCCCCTTGTTCAATAACTAAGAATGGTTCTTCCAGCAAGACTCGGCGCCGGGTCATAAAGCTCGGTCTACGCAGTCTTGGTTGGAAACGAACGTTTCGGACTTCATCAGAGCTGAAGACTGGCCGTCGTCTAGTCCCGATCTTAATCCGCAGGATTATGATTTATGGTCAGTTTTAGAGAGTACAGCTTGCTCTAAACGCAATCCCTAAAACAATCCTTACGATTGGCAGTGAAGAATTTTTCCCATGAAAAGAATGCGTGCTTCTATTGATAACTGGCCTCAACGTTTAAAGGACTGTATTGTAGCCAATGGAGACCACTTGGAATAAGCTTTTTATATTTTAAATTGTTTTATATTTATGTATTAAACTAACACACTGTAAAAGTAATAAATGTTATTTGCAATAGAAAATATTTTTTTCTTTGTTTCAGTATTTATGGCTAGACTAGGTATATTTTATTCATAGTCTTGTGTTATTGGAACTATATTTTGCAATATTCATGATGTTATACGTAATTGTATACGTAAGTGAATTGGATAAGAAATAATACCAAGGAGCATGGATTCTGACTAGCCACAAAAACACCCTGGAAAGTTCTAACAAGACGGCCACCATCTTGTTAGTTCATTGAAATTATCGCATGAAACTTGTTATATCGATACTTATTTGATAGTGGCATTAATAATTTACTAGAAGATTGGTTGCCAAATAAAAAAAAGATACTCCTTACTATAATCTATACTATAATAAAACTGTAGCAAGGTCAAATCTGTACATTAAATATTTTTTGAAAATTTTTATCGGGGTAGACTTTGTTATCGATATAGAAGCCAAAAATAATCTTTTTACAATTTTTGTCTGTCTGTCTGTCTGTCTGTCCCTGTGAACACGCATCACTCTGAAAGTACTGAACCGATTTTGACGAAATTTGGCACAGTGATAACTAATATTACGAGATTACATCTAGGATACTTTTTATCTCATAAAACGCAAGGGATTCTCCAGGATCTGCCTGTTTGACTGACCCTTTGAACACGTATCACTCTGAAAGTACTGAACCAATTTTGACGAAATTTGGCACAGTGATAACTAATATTACAAGATTACATCTAGGGTACTTTTTGTCTCCTAAAACGCAAGGGATTCTCCAGGATCTGCCTGTTTGTCTGTCCCTTTGAACACGTATCACTCTGAAAGTACTGAACCAATTTTGACGAAATTTGGCACAGTGATAACTAATATTACAAGATTACATCGAGGATACATTTTGTCTCATAAAACGCAAGGGATTCTCCAGGATCTGCCTGTTTGTCTGTCCCTTTGAACACGTATCACTCTGAAAGTACTGAACCATTTTTGACGAAATTTGGCACAGTGATAACTAATATTACAAGATTACATCTAGGGTACTTTTTGTCTCCTAAAACGCAAGGGATTCTCCAGGATCTGCCTGTTTGTCTGTCCCTTTGAACACGTATCACTCTGAAAGTACTGAACCAATTTTACGAAATTTGCACAGTGATAACTAATATTACAAGATTACATCGAGGAACATTTTGTCTCATAAAACGCAAGGATTCTCCAGGATCTGCCTTTTGTCTGTCCCTTTGAACACGTATCACTCTAAAGTACTGAACCAATTTTACGAAATTTGCACAGTGAAACTAATATTACAAGAAACATCTAGGGTACTTTTTGTCTCCTAAAACGCAGGATTCTCCAGGATCTGCCTTTTGTCTGTCCCTTTGAACACGTATCACTCTAAAGACTGAACCAATTTTACGAAATTTGCACAGTGAAACTAATATTACAAGTTACATCTAGGAACTTTTTTTTCATAAAACGCAGGAGCTCCGGGAAACGGACGAAAGTCAAAAATTGTAGTTCATGAAATTCTTACGGATTTTGGTAAATTTTCTTTTGCTATATATAGCAAACAGATTAGCTAAAAATTTAACTATATTTCCCTAACTACTTTAAAAAAAAATGCAAAAAAATTATCCTGAGTTCCGAACCGTCGACTCCGTCGGACCATATAATGACGTTATAACTGAGCACGCATATATATTTCTATCGTAATTATCAACCATATGAAAAATATGTATAAACGAAATTGCACTTATATATTTTACATTTATTTTATTTATAAAACATCTTCTAAACAAATGTGACAATTTTTTTTCCTAAAACATAACACCTAAAAGTAAATTGCATTGTACGAAGCTCAATTAAGTTCTATCAGACTTTTTTTCGATATTTAAAAATTCGTTTTCTAAATATTTTAGTTTTAAGAGTGGGCAGTTTTGAATGTGCGATAAAGAATCAGTTAGTGTTTGCAGTACCATATTACGTCGTATTTACATATAATGATATTATAAAGAAAGTTTTTTTTAAGGAATGCTTGATACTACTGATCCGATTTCAAAAATTCTTTCACTTTAAAGATATTATCCCAAGTTCAGTATCTCAGTAAAAAAATGTTATATGTCAAAAGAAAATAAATTTACAAAATTAAATTAATCAATTTCACGTAACTTTACAAATTCTTATAAAAAAACAACAAAACAAAATGAAATTTAATGTAAAATTTAATTTTTACAGTATGTTAATGATGCAGTCACAAGGGACTGGGAAGACATTTATCGGCAATATATTAAGTAGTTTTATCTTCATTGACACTTTAGAATCTGCGAACAGGTCTACGCTTATTTTAAAAATTTCCCACATACCAACTGGGTATATTTTAGTGAGCCCTGAAGTTTGGATTTACAATTGGAAGGTAGATGTCGCTCAATCGGGTAGGTTTTTTAAAAAATCGTTTAAAAATATTATTGAAACCGGAATAACCGATTTGTGCAGACGAAGTTGCACGGGCAGCTAGTACTATAATAAAACTGTAGCAAGTCAAATCTTACATTAAATATTTTTTGAAAATTTTTATCGGGAACTTTTTATCGATATAGAAGCCAAAAAAATCTTTTTACAATTTTTGTCTGTCTTTTGTCTGTCTGTCTGTCTGTCCCTTGAACACGCATCACTCTAAAGACTGAACCGATTTTACGAAACTTGGCACAGTGAAACTAATATTACGAGATTACATCTAGAATACTTTTTATCTCATAAAACGCAAGGGATTCTCCAGGAAACGGACGAAAGTCAAAAATTTTAGTTAATGAAATTTTTACGGATTTTGGTAAGTTTTCATTGTGCTATATATAGCAGACAGATTAGCTAAAAAGATAAGCTATATTTCCCTAAGCTACTTTAAAAAAAATACCAAAAAAAAAAGACCGCCGGGATTCGAACCGTCGGCTCCGGTGGACCATATAATGTCCAGTACGCTATAACTGAGCTACGGCTATATACGTTTCTATGCGTAATTATCAACCTCATATAAAAAATATATGTAAACAAACTGTCACTTATATTTTTACATTTATTTTATTTAAAAAAATGTTTCTAAACAAAGTGACAAGATTTTTTCCTAAAACATAAACCTAGAAATAGTACATTGCATTGTAGAAGAGAATCTCAACTAGAGTTCTATCAGTACGTTGTTGTTTCGATATTTGATAAAATTAGTTTTCTAAATGTTGTTTAGTCTTGAAGTAGTTGGTTCAGGTTTGTGAATCTAAGATTAAAATAAATCAGTTGAGGTGTATGCAGTTATTTTTTTTTTTTCTCGAACTGACCACGCTATTGACCTAGCAAGGTCTTAACAGCTTCACCGGACTACTGTTTGCAGTTACTATGTTGTATTTATACTAATATTATAATGAGTGGTAAAGTTTTGTTTTCGAGGAATGCTTGGTACCTACTACTGGTCCATTTCAAAAATTATTTCACTTTAAAAGTATATTATCCCAAGTTCAGTATCTCAGTAAAAAAGGTGGTTTGTATGTCAAAAGTAAAATAAATGTGACCAAATTAAAATTGAATGCAGATTTCACGTATACTTTACAAATTCTTATAAAACAAACAACTAAAACAAAATGGAAATTTAATGTAGATAAAGTTCAACTTTTACAGTATGTTACGTGATGAAGTTACAAGGGATACTGGGAAGACATTTATCGGCAATATATGTAAGTTACTTTTGATCTTCACTTTGATGACACTACTTTAGGTAATGCTGCGAACAGATTCTAGGCTTATTTTAAAAGATTTCTCACATACCAACTGGGTATATGTTTGAGTGAGTTCCTGGATAGTTTGGATTCACGATTGGAAGTGCTGGATAACGCTGCAATAGGGTTTTAGGTTTTTTTAAGATTATTTGCGTTTAAAAATACAATTGAAACCGGTAATAACCGATTTGGTGCAGACGAAGTTGCACGGGTCAGCTAGTCTATACTAATATTATAAAGAGGTAAATTTTGTGAGTTTGTGACGTTGTAAGGGGTAATCTCAGGAAGTACTGGTCCGATTTGAAAAATTATTTCAGTGCTATATAGCTCATTTATCGAGGAAGGTTATAGGCTATATATCATCACGCTAAGACCAATAGGAGCGGAACGCCACTGGTTTTTTTCCTCTTGAGAGCTTCCGCTGCGTGTTAGCATTAGCCCAAAGTAACTATTCCACACGAACGAAGTCGCGGGCAGAGGCTAGTACACGTATAAACTGTGGCGTTTTATGTTATACTAGCAGGCCCGGCGGATTTTGTCCTGCCCTGGTAATAAAAAAAACCTTGACAGAATGCTACACATAAACCTTCCTCGTGAATCACTATATCTACTACTGACCGCATGAAAATCCGTTCAGTGGTTTTTGAGTTTATCGCGAACAGACGGACAGACAGACGTGGCAGACGACTTTATTTTATAATATGTGATGTGATGATATAACATCGAGACAACTTAATGATTTTTTTAGGTAACTTCCTGTAATAATATGTTAACTTTGTTTCGTATAATCTTGATTATTTTGCGCGAAACCTAGAATTTAAGCAGAATTTCACTAAATTTTACGTGGGGCAGAGATGGAGTTTCGGTAAATATCACGTAATTTTTTTTGCGCAAAACAAATTGTCTAGATAAATCTCACAATATCTCGCCAGGGATAGGGGGTCAAAATATCATCAAAAATCTTCAAAAACTCGTCACATTATTTATAGAAGAGCCTTAAAAAATATAATCCTGTAAATCTCAAGTGTCTAACTCCATTTGTCGTCGCTGAATCACTATGTTCTTTAAAGAATTTAGTCTATTGCCTCAAAAGGCTTCTATAAAGTGCGCCGTGTATCGGCGATCTAAGTATTCCGAATTTAACAACTTACCAATGTCAAAGGTCTTCTCAGGATGTTCCTTCTTCAAGCATTCGATGACGTATTTTGTCTGTATTACGGCAAGCTGCAACAAAAGTTACAAATTATAGTTATAAAAAAATTAAAACAGGTCGTAATGACGCATGGTAGAAGAGAAACCCTTGTATTACAAGGAAAAATTTATTTAAAAAAAAATACAATCAAAAGCTAACGTCACGCGGTGTTCCCAGGCGGTCACCCATTTGCCTGAGGGCGATGGACACGGGCATGTCTGTCGTTCGGGCAGTTAAACTGCACATGCCTATGTGGTGGAGGCGCATTGTGCCGATGCGTCTCCCACAGTTCGTCAGAGGGTGGTCTAACACCCACTTCCCCTTGAGGGGTCTATCAACTTGACCCCTCAGACCGTAGTCGGGACCTCCACCTCTCGGACGAGCAGACGTGCAGACGTAGTGCCGATTAAGTAGTCCCTGCTCCCCCAGCCAAAAGGTGTAAGAAGGTACCATGGGGTTTTAGTCCATGCGAATCGGACATATTCATCCTCTGTTGCTCGGCGGTATGGATATCCGTTAGAGATTTTCATATGAAAAAAAAGGCCCGTCACGCAGACGTAGTGCTGATTAGGCAGTCCCTGCTCCCCCGGCCAAAAGTGTAAGAAGGTACCATGGGGTTTTAGTCCATGCGAATCGGACATATTCATTCTCTGCTGCTCGGCGGGATGGATATCCGTTAGAGATTTTCATATAAAAAAAAGGCCGGTCACGCAGACGTAGTGCCGATTAGGCAGTCCCTGCTCCCCCGGCCAAAAGGTGTAAGAAGGTACCATGGGGTTTTAGTCTGTACGAATCTGACATATTTAACCTCTGCTGCCCGGCGGGATAGATATCCGTTAAAGATTTTCACATGAAAAAAGAGGTCACCCATCCAAGTACTCACCGCACGCGACTTAACTTCGGTGATCGGACGAGAAGCTGTGTTTTCAATATTCTATCCGACACAGTGTTTACCCTCACCCTCACCATTTTTCGTCACACAAAATTAAATAAATCAGAGGTTGTTTATTTGTTTGTTAACCGTTCGTACGTTAACTCTCAATCGATCATTATAAAATCTTGCATACATGTTAAAGTTGTGGAGGCCTTGTGGTTTACCCTGTGGAATATCTAACATCCAACATTTTTTTCGGAATTCGCGTACATTAACTAATTTAAATCGGTAACAGTATCGACTGAGGAAATCGTGAGGAAACATGAACCTGAGAAATTTTATATTTGTTTAGCCTTAAATTTGTAGTTACCTACATTAAATACCTATTTAATGTGATCATCTGTGATGTGTTATGTGTGTTTGTGTTATTTTTATTTACAGGTTTGCTTTTTTAATTTTGTAACATGAATATGAGCGATTGAACGTTCGTTTATCATATGGGCTCCCATCGAAAATCAGCGCTGCAGTACTCCGTACTGCACTTATATGTTGAATGGGTTTGCCAATTATTGGACATTTTTTTTTTCATTTCTTACATGTATTTAATTATATTTGTCGAATTTGTTTGTTTTAACTTAATTTCATTGGATGGTTGTTCCAACAATAAACTACTTTTTCTTTTCATTTTTTCTTGTAGTACTACTATGAATGTGGGTAAAGTTTAGAATTGTGGATTTCTCAGAGATTGTAATCGACGTGGTGGGCTGGCGTGGTAATTATGCCCGTGCCTTCATTCGGCAAGAGGCCTATGGCCCTGCAGTGGGTCTCTTACAGGCTTATGATGATACATGTTGTCAGTGTTAAAGAAAAGGTCACATGTTACCTATTATCAAGAAATATACCGAGGGATGGATAGAATCTACATTACGCGAGCGAAGTCGCGAGCAAAAGATAGTGTTATTAGACATTTTCTGCTACTTATATGCATAATTTATTCATTAAATACACTATACAACTACATACAATCATAGTATGAATGTTTACTTATATTTACAAAGTAGATAGTTGCTTATTGCACAGTCATGGTGACGTACCCTTTATGTGAATTTAATGGTATAGATTAGAAGTATATAAAAAAAACTGTTGAGACTCGATACTTCTAGTTTTAACGTAATATAAATTTAACCAAACCATTGGGGTATTAGAAACGATCTTGAAAAAGGTAATATTGACTCAGTGGTAGCGTGTTCGAACACTGTGTCGACTGACATAGTGTGTGACTGTGTGACAGAAATCTATATCACTTGACGGTCTTATTTTTTTTTAATTAACGTTGGGAATTCCCTTATGGATACGTCACCATCTAGGGGGAGAGGATGGGTTATGCCCGACTCGCACGGACTAATACCCCACGGCGTATCGTCTGACCGTATTGTTGGGGTGGCAAGGGATGGAACTACACTATTTCCTTTGGATAGCCGCCTCAACGGTCCGCCCGGCGGAAGATGGCCGCCGGGCTCCGTCCTAATAGGGAGACAAACTGGGTATACACCAGCTGCCTCCCCTCAACCGCCGGACCTGTGCAATGAGGAGTCAAGTCACCTCTAACCTAACGTAGAACAATCAATTACCACCAAGTGTGAGTTTGGTCAAATGTTATATGTCTATTAAATCTCACCTATATGTGAGTCCTAGTATACGCCACTGCAATTTCCATATTGCATCTTAGCCTAAAGTGAGAGTAGTAACAGTCTGTAGGAGGAAATATTAAAGGCGTGACAATAATTGTATATATAAGTCACTACTTATCCTTACCCTAGGCCAAAGTTTGACAGTGGAAGAATTACCATTACACCTATTTTTGCTGTAAACCAACAGTGGTCATGCTGCTATATTTTAGTTCATAGAACATGGTTGGCAATATGACACTGGTGTACAAGGAATTCGAAGCAAGTCTCCTAGACTAGCAACATATTATGATAAACCTTAGGACTGCAGTTCTTTTGAGACATGGCTACATATAACCCATAAGCTGCAGTGACAACTGAAGATCAGACGGATTGTCTCTTTGCTATTTTTTAATTAATTTACTTAAGGTCTACCAAACTAAGTTTGATAATTGAAAATTTGCATAAACCCTGTTATATGTGAACATAACATGTACAAAATAAGAGAAAGTATTGGATACCATTCAAAGAAAAATAAATTAAATATCTCAATTTTTTTTTCTTATTGAAGCCAAAAAACAAAAACATATAATACCAAATTTGAAATATAAACTATTGCAAAATGAAAGCATGCTATATAGTAACACAAAAAATATATATGCATATGTAAAAATTGTTTTTGTCACCCCATCATTCATCCACAGCTGTGTCAATAAAATACATATTGTTGGTATGTAATAAGGTGTAAAGGCTCTCTTTGATCTTAAATATTTATGATACAACTCAGTATGAAATGACCAAATAATTATAAAAATAATGACTTCATTGGATGTTACTTTTGCTACACCTGCCAGGAATTGATCGACTGCTGTCATGTCTCCCACAATTGACTACACAGTTTTCACTCCTTCACTGTGCTTCCTGTTATCAGAAGAGTTCACACCAATCTGAGGATGCTCCGTGAAATTGTGTAACATATGCAATCAATTATGGGAAATACAACAGTGACAAATCAATTTTAGGCAGAAAAAATAAAGATGGATTTCTGTAAAGCCATCAGCAATAAAATAACAAGTGAGAATTACATATTTTAATTATATGTAGAAAACTTTAAATATCAAAGCTATTACAGACTCCAGATTATAGATATCTAGGTCAGAGGTTACAGTTTGATTTTAAAGGATGTCAATGGCAAATCTTAAGATTCACTAGAGTTATATACAGGGTACAAGCAATTAATTAAAAAAACAGATGTTTAAAAACAGTTAGTTATATACAATTATGATGCTCATACATATTAATTATATAATTTACCACTATGCGGCTCTAACATTATTTCCTATGACAGGAATCTTCATGACCAGCAATTCCATCAGAAACAGTAACTCTAATTAGATGTACTAAGTTAGTAAAAATAATTTAATGCTTTAAAGTAAGTTACAAGTTAAACTTTTTTTTTCGGACGGACTATGCTATTACCTAACAAGGTCTTAGCAGCTTCACCGGACTACTAAGGCGAGCGCTTAAGGCACTCGGCCAATTTTATTTCACAACTAGCTCAAAGGTGCATGTCACACCTCGGCTTGGGCTGTTGCCTGACTCATGCACGACCTATCTGAGCTAACCTAAGCTAAGCTACATATTCATACTTATATGAGTTATTGAAACAAATATGTGTACCAAGCATACATACCTCAACAACTCTTATATGTATTTTGTGTCAGATAATTTTTCTAAACTATTTCAGTTCGATAAGGGAAAAACAAAAATAAAAACTTTCTACTTTCATATGTAATGTTGTTGCAGTGTTGTAAGATTTTAATGTCACTGCATCACACAAGCAGCATACTCAAAAGGGCTTCACGCCATTATGAGTTTAAACTAGAATCTCAAGTGCCATTGTTATTGTTATCACTTTACGTATAAAACAGAGATAGGCTCACAAATCCACTTGAAGAAAGACACATGGACAGACAATAAATAACTGAAAGGACATATATCACTACAAAGTGTCCTTCTACCGTGATATGATTTTATCATTATGATTCCCTTTAAGAAGCACTCAGATTCATATTAAATAAAAGTAATTATAATATAAAGAGTTATTTCAAGATGTATGTGATTAAAATTTAAATTAATTTTGTTATACTGGCCGATTCCTATTTAGTAGTAAAATGTTGTTGAAATCAAATGTTGCCTGAAGCCTTTCAAGACTCTTGGTACACCTTATGCGCCAGTAAATGTTTTATCTAATGATGTTTTATCTGATCATAAAAGGTATTTATACAGACATGCGACATTTCATTTATTTGTTCAATTGTTTGAACGGTATTCTATTTACAATATTTACAAAAGTTTCAGCCAGTCTACCAGAGAGGATGACATTCTCGGTAGCTACAGCCTCATCTGGACAGGCTCTAAAGTATGGTATATTATAAGTATATATCACAAACACAGTAACTATAAAAATATCTATAACTTATTCATTAAAAACAGTATATATTTGATTAACTATTATCATACAAAATTTATTCAGGCTAAGATTTGAACTCTTGACCCCATAACCACATATTCATTATACAAGCATTATAGATAGAGTTACCATTACAATTAGGTAGTTCTTAAATATTAATAACTTGTATCTTTGTTTTTATGAGTATAAATGTGCTTGTCTAAGTAATTGTACGACAGTATGTGGATAATTTCGATGGTAGTAAATTTTTTCGAAAGATCGCATAAAATACACAAATTACAGTTGTTTTGTTCATTATAATTATACGTTTTGTAATTCTACATACCTCGCTTTTCCTGGAACCGACCCTGATACATGTTTTCACTTCACTTTCCATGTTATTATGATTTATATAACTTCATAAAGTTTAATGTAGGTTAGATATTGATACCGAATGAATCGTTAGCAAATTTAGATTAGCCGGTACGAGATATTTTTAACTTGTCACTAACACTGTAGTGGACAAGTTATTATTTCAGTAGTAAATGAATAAAAAGTTGTAATTATCGTCATAAAAACATCACGGCCACGATCACCACACGAAGTGACACAACCGTGACAACTACCACAGACTATTAGTCGTACAAGTAACAACTACCACAGAGTACGTTATATAAATAGAGGTGGCAGTCGTTCTTTCCAATCAGCGCCTCTATAATACTAGTTTCGAACTAATACCTGTTGGTTATAAATGTACATTTATAGCTATGTATGTATGCATACAGTACTACGTAAATCGTATACAAGTTTTTGATCATTTTTATTTGTAATGAATATATTTATCGTAAGGCAAATCTAAATCCAAGTATGTATATGCAGGAGTCAATGTTTATAAGTAGATCCGGACATAGATAAAATTGTTTTTGGGAGGCAAGAAAATTTAAGGGAGCACACTCTCGTAACAGATACGTAAACAAAGTGAATGAAAACAAATATTTGAAAGTTGTCAGTTTGAAATGTCAAATTCATTATCGTCCACTATCTTTCTTCTTCTTCTATTTTATTTTTGGTAACCAGTCTTCTAGTAGACTATTACTGCCATTATCAAGTGAGTAACGATATTACAAATTTCTTTATATAATGTCAATGAACTAACAAGATGGTGGCCATCTTGCTAGAACTTTCCTGGGAGTTTTAGTGGCAAGTCAGAATCCATGCTCCGTGGTATTATATCCGATCCACTTCACTTATGCACAATAACCAAACTATATTACGTAAAGCACCACCAACATTACATAATATAGAGCCGAATAACACAAGATTATGGATAAAACATAAAGACCACTACATGCCACTCCAAGATCCCGCCAAAAACTCAATATTTCTATGTTGAGAAAACGATGGCACTGAAATGCCGTCCACTATCTTTTGTTATCAAACTTGCCAAAAAAATTATATAACAGTGCCATCTAGAGAGTGGATTGATAGCCAAAAATAGACGAATCTTTTCCATACAAATCCGATTCTGAGAAATGAAAATAGCGTGACAACTACTTGTACGACTACTAGTCTATGGTGAGAACCATAGAGTAGTTGTAATAATATTCGTCCAATAAGACAGGCGAAGGAATTAATCCATACTGCCAATTCTGAAGTTGTCAATATAGGTAATTCTTATGTATTCTTTAGCCAGTTTTCTTCTATGCCCAAGTTACTGTAAAGGCATAAGCGCCAAATATTCTATATAATATTGCATACATCTATTATCCATTTTTTTTAATCTTCGAGTAATCATAAAACAAATTTGTTCAAATACCTCAAAGCGTAAAGTTGATAAAATCACAGGATAGGTTTAAAATTATCAGGACAAGTTAGGAGATCAATATTCAGGTAAAGTAGCGTGTGTTTATTTCAATGTTCCGAGAAGATGCTGGCTCCCTTGTTAGAATTTTCCATGGAACGTTTGTGGCAACTCAGAATTTATGTTCCGTGGTATTCTTTTTCATACACTTCACTTTGTACAATAAACGAACTACATAAAACACTACCAATTTTACACAATAACGAGTCAAGTAACACAAGATTATGAATAAAATATAAAATCCACTACATGACACACTACAATTCCGCCACAAACTTCAATCACAGAGTACATATATAAAGTGACAAACACACATTACAGTAGCAAGTAAAGATAAAACGTAATTATTCAGACAATTAACGTTTTGTACATTAAAAATAGACCTCTTATTGACCCAAAATGTTACCTCAAATAATATAACTATTTTTGTAGCCTGATAATAAAATGAATACTTTCTATTAGGGGTCGTCATACTTTTCTGGAAACATGACCACAGAACGAAAAAATCCTCTTTCTTCTATGAAACAAAAGATATTTCATATATTTATCATTTTATACTGTAGCTAATAAATTTATAGCAACTACCTGGTTATTTTCCACTCTATGGACAGTTCATTGAGGCAAATAAAAACTTGCAATTAGAAAACAAATATTTTATTGATCTATTGAGCTTACAAAAGAGCATTTAAAGAGTAAATTATTCTTTATGGTAAATATAGGAAAAGAAACAAAAAAAAAATTAAATGCAAAATAAATTAAATATCAAAGCTGCGCTTCCAAAATATTCATCATCATATAAAAATGACGTCAGTATATACTTTTCAATTATATGATTATTTTAGATGTTTCAATTCTCCTCAAAACTAATAATATATGCGCAATTATGATATATTTTAATTATAAAAAAAAGAGAACAATAATAGAAAAATATTTTTGAATAGCCAAACAGGACGGGAAAGCAATGGAAGGTTTTGAATTTATAATGTAGGTGTAGTAGGGGGCACTCAAATGTCCCGTATTCCGGTGAAGATGTTTAAGACCTTGCCGAGTCAAAGGCGTACTCAGTTCGAAAAAAAAAAAAAAAAACAAATATCCCTTGGCTTTCTAACAACTACAACAAGTTTTATTTATCTGTAAAGTTGTATACACAGGTACACAATTGTTCTAATTCACCACCAGCGTGACACAAGTATTTTATTTATCTCTTACACTTACAAGAGATACCTAGTTACTAAAGAACAACATCCAATCAATCATTTTATAGATAAAAAATAATTAGAGAAAAAGAGTAAATCCTTCGAAATAAACTATGTATACAAAATGAATGTGGCAAAACAAAACAATATCCAAGATGTCTATGCTTTAAAAAATAGGCCTAAAATACACCAAGAAAATACGAATGTGACACTCACAGGGTAATAACAATCTACAAGAGAAATATAAGGAAATATGTATATATTTTTTACACATGAAGTGTTTGCTTATAATAGCGGCACGCCAGGATGACCGTTTTGGCACATAATCCAAAGCTGCTTTGTCTTGTATTAAGCAATGATGAGAGTTTATCAGAGGTGGTACTTGTGCTGGCCAGCGATCATATAATTATATATATATAGGATATAAATATATAATCTCTAATTATGAAACTTTTAATGCAGAGTTGTTTTAAATAAGTACACTAACAATTGTAATCCTTTTCGGATTCTGTCAAACAGCGCCGCTTTTTTTGTTAGTAAATACGGGAAAGGTCTGGTCATGGGACCATATCCTATTGTTATAGTAGTAGTTAGATAGATTTTTAGTATATGATTATATAAATATATATAATAAAGGACGGCAATTTGCTCCTTCAAATAAAGTATTAATTTATAGGAAACTTCATGAGCTGATAAATGTCAAAACGACCATCATGGCGTGCCGCTGTTATAGTGCAATATAAAGCTTTCAAGTGATTTGGAACATTTCAATGTGATATTTTAAAGTAAAAAAAAGATGTCACAAAATACCAATCATTTTCTTAGATTAGAGCCCCGACAACTAATACTTTATATAGTACGACAGTAGTAGAACATATTAATGCATCTGTTAAATAGGTTCTAATACGTTCTCAAGTTACCAGAAGTTGTAAATGACATATAATAAGTTCATATTCAATTATGATTTTATATTAAAAAAAATCCCTATGCCTCTGAGCCTATATTAAAGTCACTCACCACTTTGTTTTGTTGTTAATTACGGATTAGTGAAAAGAAAAACATATTTTAGGGTGTAATTTGAACAATGAAACTCCACACAGACACGGGTAAGAAAATAACTATGTAATAAAATTAGATTAGGTTTTTTAAATACAATATCCTTTCCAAACCTACTTTCTGAGCCTTTGATTGATCAATTAGAACTCACTTTTTATTTCGTACAAATCAAACAGACATATTTTTGTATCAACTTCAGCTAAAAGTATACAATATATAATTATCACTCCACACTAACAACCACAACACACACAAATCACAGATTCATTTGCATCAACAGACGACATATTTAATTGTTTTAGAAAAATAATGGTGGGCCGTTTTAATTATTAAATGATATAAACTAAGCAAGGTAAATGTTTTTTTTTTTAATAATAATAATATTCTTACAAAAGCATTAACAGTATAATTACGTTTTCCCTCATTTTGCGTCCAACGTCACAATAAAAAAAATGTCTACCCTCATCACTGACCATGTGGAAAGATACAAAAAGCTTAGCTCCAAGGGATTCTAATTTTCTTATAGTGTTTTACTGTGTAATTACATTTTCGACCATTTTTCTTCTTAATGTCTATGGTCAAAAACTGTTTCTGTCTATAAAAATTATGCCTACCCACATCTCTGACCATGTGGAAATATATAAAAAGCGTAGCTCCAAGGGATTCTAATTTTGTTACCAAGAGTTTTACTGTGTAATTGCAATTTCGACCATTTTTCAACTTAATGTCTATGGGCAAAAATTATTTCCGTCTACCCTCCAGCTCCGATGTGTGGAAGGATATAAAAAGCTTAGCTCAAAATCAGTGGGGAGCTTCCACACTTGGATAGTTCATTTATATATGGTACTCTTCATGAGACAATACTTGGTGAACTCACTACTTGGTGAACTGATAATACTTAAGATTTGGTCAAAATAATTGTATTTCATTCAACGATGACAATTTTTGTTCCAGAATTGAGGGGGAATATCTTTGTACCATAGAAAGTCACTGGTCATTTGGATAAATACACAAATGGCAAATGGAACTAATGTTCTTGATTTTGTAAAGATTATTTGTTAATCCATAAGGGACCATCCATAAGGGACCATTCATAAGATATGATCTGAACTATGTCGGTCAGGGGTCTAAGAAAACGTGACGTTCACAGTTCATTAAACAATTTTGCAAAATTGGCTCCGGGGTTTTTCTTTATTACTATAGAAATTCAACTTCAACTTTTTGATAATGGCGTATCGTAAATACGAATTCTGCCAGTGTGAAGCCAGTCACGGGAGAGTCAACTATAATTCGGTTTATATTTGTACTTATATGTATGTACATGTTACCAGGGCGGATTTTATAAAGGTAAAATTTTAGGTAACATATTTTATTAACAGACCCTAACAGCTTACAGGTGACACTTGGACATTACTTTGCACTTGTTTTATCTAAAAGTTATAAGAATTTAAATGGGAAAAAAATTAATATGATAAACAATCACTGACAGAGACATTTACCTGCACTCATTTAAGAAAAACTATTATCTAAGAAAATAATATCAAATCTTATGTTTGTAAAAATTAAATCTAAACTCTTATTACTAATACGTTAATCACTTGAAACGTACAAGTCATTTTTGTGTGATAAATATAGTAAAGGAAAAAATTTACTAAAAATACACAGGTGTAGTGTGAAAAAAAAAATAAAGGAAAAACTGAAGCAGACGTTACGGTTTCTTACGTCGGCTGCTTCTCAAACGTCTTCTGTTGTTTGGTGTCACTGACGAATTACTTCTTCTCGATGTTTCTAGAAGCAATGTAAATAATTATAAACATACTAGCTGACCCGGCCACGTGTTGCTGTGGCTCAGTTATTACATGTTGAATTAAAAAAAGAAATTCAAATAAAAACGTGGCGCTATCTATGAAATGTCTAAAACAGTCGATCTTACAGTTCTCTGTAAACAAACTAATTTAAAGCGCCATCTGTTCGAGACTGATGAAACTTACAATTAATAACAATAATCAACATTGGCAATCACTTAATTTGTAATTAAAAAATATTTAGGTCATTAATCGAAATATAAATTATCTCTCAAGTTGGTCCAAATTTTACTATATAAATGGCAACATTCATGAAGATCGGTTGAGTCGTTTCAGAGTTCATTCTGGATAAACATCATGACACTGTATTTTTACATATTAAAAAATAAAAAAGTTTAGTCTCAATTGAAAAAATATTTTGTAATGTTATATACGCTTATTATTAGGAATTGTATATTGTGTTGATTTATAAACTTTTTTTTGTCCTTCATAATAGAGTAATGTAAAAATGAACATGGATACACACTATTATCATCTATTTTAATAAAATAATAGAGGCCTGCCACCGGTGCGCACATTATAGAAAACTATTGGATATCTTTCGATCAAATTTTGTAGTTTTATTTTATACAAAAAATCAATCCTATGAGGCTCAATCACGTCATAAACACTGAAGGCATCGGCATAAGCTATTGCCAATTCGAAGCGAGATTTGTCATAGATGTTTCCAGATATTTATTCCTTGATTTCTGCCATCAGTTATTTTAATATAAGATTATTAAAGATTTAAGAACTACGATTTTTAATGTACCACCAATGCTATTATAACTAAAAACCTGTAGACACGTTACCTACATGATATTTTGACAAAACAATGGCACGGTAATGCACACATACGTAATGTGATATTGTAACGTCACACTGTCTTAGATAAAATGTGGAAGAAAGATGGCATATTCACAATATCGGTGGTGAAAAAGAAATAGTTATATGCTGCTAAGATACGGGCGGATCGACGGGGCAGCCATTAAAAATAATCTAGCTAGCCAAGTTTTAACGAGGCGCTGTGAAAGCGTTTATGACGTATATACAGCTTTTTCATTATAATGTTACTGAGTACTACGCATTCAGTGATTTGTTTCGTTCCCATAGAGAAGTATGACAAGCTTTGTGGTGCTTATATTTTTTTCTCTGTAAATAAAATATCTTTAAGATAATAAACAATGCAGATGCAATTGTGGGTATCAACTAATTGTTGTACATACGGTTATTGTGTATCGGCTACCTCGCTCGCGTGATCAGCAAAATTATATTTAGGTGTTTCCCTTTATTAAATGCACAAACATTGAAACAAAATCGTTTGATCTGATTAAGAATATGTATGTAATATGTAAGATTAGTATGTATGTATGTCATTCTTAATAAGTATAATTTGTTCTGAGAATTAAATATGTATAGAAAGCTATATTTATGATAATACTTTTGTAAATAATTGTAATATTTCATGATTATGGCAAGAAATAGAGCGAATTGTCACGTTTTTGTCAATCTAGTATAATCTAAAAACATCTAGTAAAATTATTCTTAACTGTATTAAGACGAAATGTTAGACTATAGATTGATTAAGAAGATATTTATATACTAACTTGCTTTTGTGGTAGGTTTTCGTTTATTCTCAAGATTTTCCTGTGTTTTATCTTCCACCTTAGGAATATTTTGTTTATTCTTGGATCTTGATCTTACGATGGGCTTAGACACTGCAACTGTATGCTCCTGAACATCCAAACTTGCTTTTTGTCTTGTCACCATAGATGATGGTTCAATAAATGTCACTTTATTCCTGGTCGATCTAGTATTCCTTTGTTTTAATCCTACATCTTTGTTAGTTGGACATTGCTGTCTCAATGCTTCTAATCTTTCTTTCTCTTCTCGCTTTTCTTTAATTCTATATATTCTGATCATTTCCGGAGTGTAACCTACTAATTTATCATTATTTCCTTCTGATTCTTTAGCTATTTTTCCCGTCAATTTCTTTTTGAATAACGCGTGTACTTCTTTCATAGCGTATGTGGGATTCATATCTTGTAAATAGTCTTTCTGCGTCAAAGGTGACTGTGTTGAGTTACTGCTTTCTGATGATGCACTTGACAATTTCCTTATTCTGTATTTGCAAGTACTATCGTCGTCAAATACTTCGTTGTTTGTCGTCGTATGCCGTTCCTTGGCACGTATGATATCTTCAGGGTTCCCAGCCAAGATTTCCGCCCACGTGAACTGTCGTTCCGATCCCATAAAATTACCAAACTTGCCCACGCTATTCCTATGTCTCATACCCCTACGGTTCTGTACGGTCTTCTTTTTCGATCTTAAATTCTTCGAAGACAACTTCTTACCAAAAATATCGTGGGGCATGAGGGATTTCTTCAAACGTGCCACTAAATCGGCATCGGATATGAAGAAGTTACGAGAAGCACACGGTTTTCGTACACCGTCCCTCGACAAATTCATAGTCTGCCTTATAAATTCCAATTTCAAATCGTTCTCCAAGGAAAACATATTTTCTCTCTCATAGGACTTCTTAATACCGTTCCTAGCTATGAAATTTGGAGGGGTGTTCTTCTTGCCAAATCTTTTTGAATAACTTATTTTCCTACTCATCGGAGATTTGGGTGGTTCTGTAAAATTTAAACTTATCTCCTTATCAAAATTACTATATTTAAGTAATTCAGTCTTAAATAAACTTCTGCAGTAGTCATAGTCAGGTTTCTCGGTGAAATCGAGGCTCGTCACATACTCAAAGTATTTCTCTACAAACTGCGGATAGAACTCTGTTTTGAAACAGGTCTTTAGTAACAATTTTATATCACTCATAAAGTTCTTTTTTACAGCGTGAACTAGATCGGGCTCTGCGAGCACTTCCGTTGTCTTCCACGGCAAAGAGCCTGTCAACCAATCCAAGATATTATAACCAAGCGTTTCCAGATCGGATCGCCTGGAATGTGCTCCGATGTGTGAATCCCTCGAACTGTACTCTAGTGTACCGTCATGAGCTTTCCTCGCGTCCATTCCGAAATCTTTATGCTTCCCTTTGGAGTCCAAGAACTTTGACGCCAAACCGTAGTCGAGCAAATAAATCTGTCTATTCGATTGTGAGAATATTGCCTCTTTGATTATATCGTCCAATGGCGTCTCTGGCTCACTTGTTACATTGGCGACTCTCTTCCTCTCACGAAACTCTTTCGTAGTTTGGATGAGATTTTTATTCCCGAAATCGTCTAGAAGCTTCTGGTAAGAGTTATCGGAGCAGATCGAACTGTTCAAGTCTTCATAATTTACATAGCTTGATAATTGACGCAGATTGAACGCGTGATGTCTATGCAACGTTCGACTGTCTTTATCCGACAGTATTTTACGAAATTTGTTTTTCACATTTGCGAATCTCTTATTGGTTTCCTCTTCTGGGTTACCAGGGCTCTTGTAATCTTTAATAACGAAGTCTTCGTCGTCATAATAATTAGAGGACCTTGACTTACTCAGTTTAGCCCTTCGTTGTTTACCCGAAAGTATGGTGACTTCTCTAGTCTCCTTCTGGAATGATGGTGAACATTTTATGGCAGGCATCTTCCTCGCTCCATCGAAACCGAGCATTAGATTGGAACTTTTTATATCAGAATGTGTGTAGCCTTGATGGTGTAAGTATTCCAATACATCCAATATCTGTACGGCTAACACGAGAACATTTTTCAAGTCCAATACTCTAGTCTTAGCGATAATTTTTTGTAAGTCGATGTCATAGCGGGGTAGGACAAGGAATCTGTATTTGGTGCCAGAACTTTCATCTGTGAATGATCCATTGGCAATATAAATAGGCATTCCGAGACGAGGCTGATCTTTTTGCACGCGCCATGCCTTAACTAAAAAAAATCGCTTTTTAGTAAATTGTTTACTATATAAATGAGATATGTATGTATTATTTTTTTTAGATTAACTCATTTATCTAGTTTTATATTATTTAGTAAAAGACCGGCATAATCTAAATACTATAGAAACTGTAATAAACTGGTGGTCCCATGTTTCAGACTTAGCAAAAACAGTAAAACTTTTTTAGATAATAGTGTTAGGTTCTACAATAAAGTCCCAAAGCATGTTACCGATTTAAGCGCCACGTCAAACGGGTTTTAGTGTCAAAATAATATTATAGAGTCGATCAGTATGTGAACGATAGTGATGTCCGGAATTGACTCCTCTCTGTGCATTCACTAAAAGCTATTGTATGATTTATTGGAAATATACCTTAAAAAAATGTACCCGATCGAGTTTCTTGCCTGTTCTTCTCGATGACTGGGTTGTTTTCCGAACCGGTGGTAGTCTTTGACGCTCATAAGTGCCTTATTAGGGCCTAAACTGAATAAAGTATTTTTGATTTGATTTGATCTGTGGATAAATCAGTTCAATTTTAAATCAATGAGGGTTCCGTTGATAACGTTTACAGACACCGTGTCGACTGAGGTAGATTCGAAACCTTGCAACTGAATGGAAGCCTTCAGTATAGGAAAACGACGTAATGAGACCATAACATTGTGGTAAGGGCCTTTTCTAAGCACACCTTGTTAGCTACCACCCTCAATTTGTTAGCCTGTCGTCAAGCACGTGTTGGTGTGTTCCGCCAGCTGCACTTGAGAGCCAGTCCACTTCTACGTTTGGCATGTTTACCATCTAAGACCACATTATCATATAACATCGAATGAGAGTGTACTCAAAGGCTAAAAACTATAATGCTTTTAAACAAACTAGTACTACAATCATTGACGTACAAAAACACAAGACACGCAGTCTCAAATAAAAGTAGCGCTCAAAACGGTATGCGGTTAACTTATGATTTTGCAAATTCAACCTCACCTGAATGATTTCGGGTTTTTGTCTATCGATGACTAAAATAGAAGCATTTTACCTTTTTCCGCTCGTGCAGTCCGAATAAAGCAATGTATCTCCACAAATAATGGCCCATTAGTGTGAGGCTCTATTTTTACTACATATCTGGCATTAAGTTTCGTGACTTCTTGTTCTACGTCATCGGATGCCAGATATATTCTACCGAAACTGCCTCTTCCTGTAATATTTATAATTTAATTGTAAGTTAACATTTTAACACAATAACGTAAATTGGTAACAGTATCGGTTGACGGTGAAGGAAAATATCGTGAGGAAACCTGAACCTGACAGATGTACTTGTAGTACTACTGCATGTGGGAAAAATATAAGAACTGTGGATTTCTCAGAGTTTGAAATCGCCAATACGTCGTGGGCTGGTGATTATGCCCGTACCTTCCTTCGGGAAGAGTCCTATGGCCCTGCAGTGTGTCTCTTACAGGCTGATAGTGATTTTAACAAAACTACAACTTCGTTTATTTGCTGATATAGTACAAACTGGTAACATGAGATACCAAAAAAAAAAAGTTTCAAATACAAAGTTAATGAAAAACTGGGTGAACATAATTAATATTTGACTATACATCAAAGTGTAGGGCTTTGTAGCTGTAGAGGGGTTTTTTTATTTCAAAGGGCGGCAAACGAACAAGTGGGTCACCTGATGTTAGGTGCTCACCACCGTCCATAGACACTAGCAACACCAGGGGAGTCGCAAGTGCATTGCCAGCCTGTGTATGGGGGACGGTTGGGAAAGGAGAGAGGGGAAGGGAAAGGGGGAAAAGAGGTGGGCCTCCGGCGCTCTCACTGACCGAACGAAACGCAACAATGCAAGCACTGTTACTTCACGTCGGTGTTCTGTGAGAGGGTGGTACTACCCCGGACGAGCTGATCCATTCATGCTGAAACTAGTAATAGCTACAGCGTGGCTCTACCACCTTCTAAGAGGGTATCATGATAGTTGCATCACTATGACTTCATTCATAAGAACTTTTCACAACCCTTACTATAGAATCGCAATCCACTTTTTCAATGTTGTGTCTATTTATTTCCAATTGTGGATAATGCAAGAGTTACAGTAACAGCCGGATGAATAACACAATAAGAATAACACACTAGATTGAAAACCGACAACGCTTTATCACATCCATAAAACTTACACTATCGATAATAATGAAAATTTAATTATGTAACATTAATTATTTATAAACATATGAAAAAGAAAAAAAAATAGAACAAGAGTAAAGGAAAAAGTGAAAATAAATTCATCTATAAAAACTAAAATGAACCTATGGAAAAGAAAACAAGATGAGAAGTCACTATTAGAGAGTAACAATTCCAGAAATGTCTATATTTAATTATGATACTTAATAAACACACTGAAATATCTGTTCAAGTTGAAGCAATGATGGCTCATTAGTTAACATGTTTCGGAAATCGTGCAGATCGACGTAGGATCAAATTCTGGGGAAACACCCAGAGTTTTTGGTGAAGGAACATATCGTAATGCAACCATAGCATGGTGGTACAGTTTTTTGTACGCCTATTTAACTAGCTACCATCCTCTAGTTGTTTACGCTCTTAGACCATATTGTTATTTAACATTGATGTGATCGATTATTAAAACCTATCCAAAAAAGAAATTACTATGAAGAGTTCACTAAACGTATGTTGGGATATTGTTGAATAAAAATTATTTGTATTGGATAAAATATCATTGAATTCAAAGACAAGGTTTTGTAGGTGGTAGAGCGACGCTGAAACTATTACTGGTTTCATTATGAATGGGTCGGCTCGTCCGGGGTAGTACCACCCTCTCATAGAAAACCGACGTGAAGTAACGGTGCTTGCATTGTTGCGTTTCGTTCGGTCAGTGAGAGCGCCGGAAGCCCAACTCCCCTCTCTCCCCTTCCCCTCCACCCACTCCCTATCCTATCCCCCTCTCCCCAAACACAGGTTGGCAACGCACTTGCGACTCCCCTGGTGTTGCTAGTGTCCATGGACGGCGGTGATCACTTAACATCAGGTGACCTACCTGTTCGTTTGCATCCAATGACATAAAAAAAAAACCAAAATATTAAAGATATCAAGATAAGTTATTCTATAATTCAAATGTACTGTCAATATACTTAAAGAGAGCAATTGCATTTTAAATAATGAAATGGTACCAATTTCTTTTATTTATTTAAAATACTGTTAATTGACATTGTGATGTATGTATTATACATCCTTTGAAACAAATATTGGCAATAGTATTACATAAAATATTTACATTTTTCACCTATTAAGTATAGTCCGAGTTATTGACCACTCTAAATATAGCTTTAAGTTGGGTTTTGCGCATAGTACAGTCAAGAGGTTAATACAAAACAAATTCAGAATATTATTATAGGAATTTAACATTTACGTGTATTAATCTTTAACTTGTTTCGATATTATACGTACAGTATATCATGTCTTAATGAATTATGAATCAATTAGAAATTTGCCTGTTACATTAAGTAATAATAATGTATCAGTATAATGACCATGTTGCTACTTTCAGAAGATTTTGTGTATGTGGAATGAAAGTTTGATTCCGACTGTCTTCTTGTAAACGGTTTGACAGCTGGTTTACGAAAACCTGTTTAAACGAATTGAGCAGGCATATACATACATACAATATATATAGAATATTAGCAAAGAATTAGCGATAAAAAATAACAAACAATAAAAAATAAATCATTACTGGGGTAATTCAATAACAGTAAAAACTAGAAATGGACGAGCTAAGTGATAAAGTTAAAATATTAAAAGTTAATCACATCATGTATTTGTCTGTTATAATTAAATCTAAATAACATTTCATCACCTGGTTTGTGAGTTTTGGGTGATCGCTTACTTTAATTGAATGATCCCCTTTATGCAGTACCTATTTATTTCTATCTATGGGATATATCTAGTAGCATATATTGTGCGGATATTATGCGTGTTACAATACCGTTATTGTAAATAAAATACATTCATAATAAATAAATAATTTGTAATAAAAATAAAATAAATAAACAGAAACATCATATTTCGAAGTGGATGGGTTTTCTAATAATGACAAATATACAAGAAAAAGAAAACAACGAAAATAGTAATACATGTAATTAACAACGACAAAACTAAATTAACTCTGAATGCGACTGTACTGCAACTAGTAATGACAGGAAACATGTGTCAACGTGGGTGAAAAGGGGGGCGAGGTACGCGCGCGGGTGAGCTTGCTCCCCTTTTACCTCACTACGTCCCTCTGATACCTAAATTTGTGTTCTGCGCATCTACTTCAGAGCCGTTAAAAAGTTTGAAAATCAAACCTCCCTTTTGTTATAAATATATGATCCTATGATAATCAAGGTCTGATTTTCCAAATGCTTGTTACTTTGATAGCATTCAACATAAGAGAGAGTATATGTATTCAGTATTGATGACATAATGGTTGATTGTATGATTACTATCTATTAAAAAAACTAGGTCAATATAACTGTTAAAGGCCAAAACCTTTACTTTTTTTAAATAAAATAAATATTTCATCACACATTGTGTACTCATATGTAAATCACTTTACTTACCTACATTGAGTAATATACTTAACATGTAATAGAATTTAATTTAAAATTCAGAATGACTAATTATTAAAACTACCCTTCGTTAGAGGAAATGATTCAGGTTTATTACCTATTACATGAGTTGTATACATACATAACTTTGTAGATATGACATTGCATGAAAACCTTGTAGGAATGCAGTGTTTACATATGTGCACTCAATAATTTTCCCTGCCATATAAACTTATAGTTATTATATTCAAGGCTACTAATATATTGCAAGTTGTGCACAATTAAGTAGACAAGGTAAATGGAAATGTGACATTTCAATCATTCTAATATTCTTCTGATAAATATGTAGGCACTTTATTAATATGGAAAAAGATAACTGTTTTGTAGTAGACATCTACGAAGTATGAGATATTTTATGAGTACGGGAATACTTTCACTTATGAAATACTGGCAGACTTTGATTGTGTTCGAAAATAATGTGAAAATTAAATAATAAAAGAATAGGCTAACACGACCTATGCCCGGTTTCTCAGTCACATTTATCTGGTCAATAGCATTATCAGTTCGATAACTTGTCCAATTGGGTTTCTTCTAAACACACATTCATACAATAAACTTCCGTTAAATTTAACTGGCCAATCTGGGCGTTTATCTTATTCGATATTTTAAATAGTTTTTAATATCTTGACAATGACGTGTCATTGATGAAGAACTAACAAATGGAAAAGTCCTGTATCTAAAATAATTAAATTTATAAGTAAATAATCTATACTATAATAAAACTGTAACAAAGCCAAATCTGTACATTAAATATTTTTTGAAAATTTTGATTGGGGTAGACTTTGTTATCGATATAGAAGCCAAAAATAACCCTTTCAAAATTTTTGTCTGTCTGTCTTTCTGTCTGTCCCTGTGAACACGCATCACTCTGAAAGTACTGAACCGATTTTGACGAAACTTAGCACAGTGATAACTAATATTACGAGATTACATCTAGGATACTTTTTGTCTCATAAAACGCATGGAATTCTCCAGGATAACGGACGAAAGTCAAAAATTTGTAGTTAATGAAATTCTTAACGGATTTTGGTAAATTTCCTTTGTGCTATATATAGCAGGCAGATTAGCTAAAAATTTAAGCTATATTTCCCTAAGCTACTTTAAAAAAAATACCAAAAAAAAAAGACTGCTGGGTTTCGAACCGTCGGCTCCGCCGAACCACATAATGTCCAGCATGTTACAACTGAGCTACGGCTACATGACATTTGTATGCGTAATTACCAACCACATATGAAACAAATATGTGTAAACGAAATTGTCACTTATATGTTGTTACACTTATTTTATTGTATGAAAAATGTTTGCTAAACAAAGGAGACAAGATTTTTTCATAAAACATAAACCTAGATAATAGTTACATTGCATTGTAGAAGATGAATCTCTATTAGAGTTCTATCAGTACGTGTGTTGTTTCTATATTTGATAAAATTAGTTTTCTAAATATTGTTGAGTCTTGAAGTAGTTGAGTTTTAGGTTTGTGAATCTACGATTAAAATAAATAAGTTGAGGTGTTTGCAGTTACCATACTATGTTGTATTTATACTAATATTATAATAAGAGGTAAAGTTTTGGTTTCGAGGAATGCTTGGTACCTATTACTGATTAGATTTTAAAAATTCTTTCACTGTTAGAAACGTATATTATCCCAACTTCAGTTTCTCAGTAAAAAAGGTGGTTTATATGTCAGAAGTAAAATAAATGTGACAAAATTAAAATTGAATGCAGATTTCATGTATACTTTACAAATTCTTATAAAACAAACAACTAAAACAAAATGGAAATTTAATGTAGATAAAGTTCAATTTTTAAAGTAGTTACGTGATGAAGTTACAAGGGGTACTGGGAAGACATTTATCGGCAATATATGTAAGTTAGTTTTGATCTTCACTTTGATGACACTACTTTAGGTAATGCTGCGAACAGATTCTAGGCTTATTTTAAAAGATTTCTCACATACCAACTGGGTATATGTTTGAGTGAGTGCCTGGATAGTTTGGATTCACAATTGGAAGTACTAGATGTCGCTGCAATCGGCTTTTAGGATTTTTAAGATTATTTGTGTTTAAAAATACAATTGAAACCGGTAATAACCGATTTGGTGCAGACAAAGTTGCACGGGTCAGCTAGTTATAGAATAAAATTGAATCATCTACCCAATATAAAAACACTATTACTATAAGTTAAAAATAATAAAACCAATTTTTAACACTCTTTCTTAAAAAGAGCCATCTAGTGAACATCAAAGAACTAGTTATGGGATTCATAGTTATTAACAGACTTCAAAAAAAGGAGGAGGTTATCAATTCGACTGTATTTTTTTTTTTTTTTGACAACTCGTGTACTCAGAAACGCATTGACAGTTTATCTTATGGATAACTATATTGGGTCAATAACTAATGATAGTTTAACCGAATACCTCAGAAACCGGGCACTAGCGACCTAGTAGCGCGTTAGTAGTAGAATAAATAGAATTAACTGGCTGTTCCATGAAAAAACACAGGGTTTTTAGGTAAAGTTTATTTGTCTCAGATACATATACATACATTCTTATGTGTATATAGATAAGGGTACAAATTATTAAATTCTTTATTTATAAATCATATTTTAAAATAGCAATCAAGAGAGTTTTTTTAACCCTGAATTCTCACTCTCTCAAGAATCTCTCACATTGAATTTTAGGACCGATCCGAAAGACGCAAAACACGAGAGGACTTATATCTACCAATCTTAAAAGTGCAGAGAGAGAGAGTTTTTGTAGTATCTACTTTCAACATGGCTTATGATAAAAGCTTCATGAGTACTGTTGTGAGAATGTATTGATACCTTTAAATGTTTCATTTCACACTTTCGATCATGCTATTTAGACATGATAACTTGTTATACACAATTTAACAGGTGACTAATACTGTTTTTTATGCTATTGCATCATAATCTCTAGTTAACATGTTAATGGAAAACCCAGTAGTAAATATAAATATATATAGTAATTGCAAACATCTCAAACTGGATATGATGTAACTTACTATCTAGCACTTAGGTATATACTAAATTGTATAGAACTAAAAATCTATCTATCTAATCTTCATTACATAGTATAAAACAAAATCCCCAACCGCATCTGTCTGTTTGCAATAAACTCAAAAACTACTGAACAGATTTTCATGTGGTTTTCACCAGTGGATAAAGTGATTAATGAGGTAGGTTTTAGTATATAATATGTCAAGGACTTTTTTATAGTCAGTGCGGGACAACCGCTAGTTAAATAAATAATTCTTTTGTCCTTGTGTATGACTGAATTCCTCCTAAACGACTGGGCCGATTTTGCTGATTTTTTTGTGTATATTCAGATAGATGTAAAAATGATTTAGATTCACAATTGGACCCGGTAGGTGACATTGTGGTTAACTTGTAGGATTTTTTTTATTATCAAGACAGGACAACATATGCCAGGGCCCACTAGTTGTTATACACTAGGAGGCCAGGCAGACATTGTCCCGCCCTGATAATAAAAAAAACCTTGACAAATTATACACCTAAACCTTCCTCATGAATCACTTTATTCATATAAAGTGATTCATGTTGTAACATAAAGACTTTGTAATTTTATTTATCTCAAACTTAGCGTATATTACTGTAACCAGATAACTGTTTACATTAATATAAACATAGTAAATTTAGGCACAAAAACAATTATTTTAGTTGAATGAAGAGACCATTTTTTATCAAAGTCGAGGATACAAGCTCTTGATTTATTGCTACCAACTGTTGTAGCAATAAGGGTATATAGTCTGTTCTGTTACAAATATATGTAACATACATAACATACATTACATAGTATAAAATAAAATCCCCTTCCGCGTCTGTCTGTTCGTCTGTTCGTGATAAACTCAGAAACTACTGAACGGTTCTTTATGTTCACAAGGAACGTTTTGGTACATAATTTGTCCAGGATTTTTTTTATAATCAGGGCGGGACAACGTCTGCCGGGTCCGCTAGTAACATATATGTATAAATGTTTTGACAGAATTTGTTACATTTGTTATAACAGCATCGAAAAGACTACTCATATTTAGTCATGAAAACAGATAGTCGTAACAACAAGATACAGCATTCAGCCCGGACTTTTGTCCTGGGTCAATATAACCAGTATGTTGTTCTAAACTGCAATAAACAATATTGACTGTATTTATTCATGATTTTCTGTATTGATTATGCTATGGACGCTATCTGTGCTATTTATTTCATTAGTACCTTTTGCCCAATAATGTAAATGTGATGGATACCTCAGGAACAGTACATTTTTTATCTGGATAAAACGTACCCTATATCCATGACAATGTGTATGCAAAATTTCTTGATGAGCAATTGAGTAATTAAGGAGTAAAAGTATAACAAATAAACTCACATTCCTATTTATGATATTAGTAAGCATTTGTTGTCACCATAAACATTTAGATGGATGGATTTGGCCAATGGCATGTAGATAGTGTGCGCTCTGTGGCAGATAGTGTCCTTAAACTAAGGAGAGGAAATAAAAAATTGTAATTTGAAAGAGAAAATAATTTATTAGTGTTCAGACCCAGTTATTGTATGTTTCCCACAAATATATATATATATAAGATTTGTGCACATTGTTATATGCATCTGAGAAACCAGAACATAAATTGTCCTTAGTACTTCTACGAACATATTTTATATCTTCATTTTCTACAAGTCAAATATTTACAAACTTTAATTATAATCTCATAATGCAGGAAAGTGTAATTTCAACATATTTTTATTATATTTCTAAAAATGAAAGGAATTTTAAAATATTTTTAACTCACCAATTGGTTTACCAATACGCCATTTCTTTTGCAGCACGTCAGTAAATATAATTCCAGGTGGAAGCGCTTCATCATCAGAAAAACTAACGTCCAAAGAGGGTATTTCTTCGATTGACTTTATTTTCTTTTTGGGAGGTATAGGCAAATTCACCGGCACAGGACAACGGCGCGGCATCTCCAAACATCAAATCCTGTTCCAAACAGTACTACGTGACTGCCGCGATACTGAACTTTGTTGACAACTGAAATCATATTTATAAGTATTACAGTGATTTACGGAGATTCTAATTTAATTATTGTACAACATTCAATGCAACGTGACGGTTAAAGCAAATTCAATTATCGGTTACAAACACCATACCTTATCTCACAATTGGGAAGATGAAAAACACATTGAGAGTATTGTTTATTATATGAAAAACTTATTAATGATCACAATAACACGACACGAATTCACTTTGTGTGTATAATTCTATCCTTAAACGAGTTTTTAAGATAGTACCGATTTACGAATACAACAACTGATCACAAGTCGGCCATGTTGTTTGTGTTTTTAGAGATGTTACCTACTCATATTTAAAAATGTTTAAATACGTTACATAATTGTAGTCGATTTCATTGCTGAACATAATATGGGTTTGATTTCTATAGTATATATAATAAATCAGCATTATAAAACTATTTATGGCAATCATTTTTATTGAAATCATCCGTAAAGTCAACATTATTTTTTTTAGAAATCATGACAAAATGTTAAATGTAATATTTTTATAAACCTTTCAGATTTTAAATGTATCTATTTAATATGTATTTCAAATTGTCAATTAATATTTGTAATATATGCAAAACTAGATACGAATAAAGAAAACAAAAAAAACTTACATAAATAATCGCTTATATCTAACCAAAAAACAACCACAAAATTGTTGTTTTTGCCTGTTTAAACTTGAACGTTACTAATTGCGCGTAAAGTACATTATGTATTTATGGAGCCTGAAGGTGTAAGGGGATGTCATGTACATTGATTATATACACAACGTTATATATCTGTAGTATATACATAACATATCACGGAAAAAATTCTTTATACCGTGTAACATATACTTTTTTTTTATATATCATTGGAGGCAAACGTACAGGTGGGTCATTTGATGTTAAGTGATCAACACCGTCCATAGACACTTGCAACACCTAGGGAGTCGCAAGTGCGTTGCCAGCCTGTTTGGGGGAGAGGGAGAGTAGGTCAGTAACCGGCACTCTCACTGACCGAACGAAACGCAACAATGCAAACACTGTTACTTCACGTCGGTTTGCTGTGAGAGGGTGGTACTACCCCGGGCGAGCCGACCCAGGCATGCTGAAAACAATAATAGCTTCAGCGTGGCTCTACCACCTACAAAAACACATAAATGAAAAAAACATATAAACATATAAATGAAAAATGAATTAATAGTGTATGTGCACTGTACGATATGTGGCATACTGGACACCAAACGATTGGAACTATAATAATAGATAGAGAAATCGTGCAGTTGTTGCTATCGCTGTAAATTAAATACAGTGCCTTCATACCATTATTGCGGTTTTGCAGTTTAAAATCAACCAGTTCACATTAATTTCATTTTTACAATTTTCACAATTCTGGTTTCGTTGTCGACTAATGTTCGTATCCCGGCATAATGGTTAGCACTATTTTTTTGTCTATTTGTACCAGGCCACGGAGTAAAATCTTTCTTCCATGATTTGTACTTATTAACAGGTTCATTATTATAAATATTTTACTGATAAATAAAGAAATGTTTAGTAGGAAGATTAATCTTTTTTATATCTAATATATTGGTTCTAGTAGAGCAGAGGCACCTCACACTTAGTCAATCAGTTTACTAATTTCACCTTACTATGCTTACACGCTTCGTTTCAATCGAGTTATTTGAAATATAACAACTTTATTCTCACTTCTCTTTTGTTTTTCCATTTGTCTACTAAAGTGGAGTGATACGAATATGCAACTCTTTCGAAATTGTGTTAGTAAAATTTTTTCAGCTTCTGTACGTTTATAATAAGAATTTTAATTCTTATGCCAAAAAACCAGACTTTTCTCTTTAAGTATATAATACTGAATAATATATTATTTAGTAATCTAACTACAATCTCACCTGTTGTTATATAACGTATGATAATATAAGTATGCATTGTTTGCACCCTAAAAGGGTTAGAGCCATGTTAGAGCGGTCGATTTTCAACACATCATTAGTATTTAGTGACAGATTTTCGACTTGAGAGTGATAGCTAATTAGAGATGTATTACAAAATGGTCTACAACATGTATGTATGTTTCGAGTAAACAAAAATAATCGGTATATTTCGCTACAACTAGGAATCTGTTTCTTTTTTTGTTATAACGTTGATATATTGCTATCAAATAACAATAAAATAGTTAAAACCTTTCTATTCTTTGATTTCGTAAAATAAGAAAATGTTTCTAAGATAACAATGTTAAGTTATTCAACATAATAATAATAACATTCCAAGGCACAATAGTTTTTAGTATATTTTACTGTAAAAAGGCTGTTATGGGGTCGATCGTTATAGAGAGGTCTGAAAACGATTATATCTATCAAAATATATAATAAAAAGTCAATAGGTAATAAAAATATATGTTACATTTTTTTAACAAATCCTTGGTAGTCTTTTGGCCGCTCTTCTCGATGAGTGAGACCTTTTGTTTATAACGTGCATATGTACTATTGTACTATGAGCTTGAAGTGAATTAAATATAATTTGAAATATAATGTGAAAAAATAATGATTGATTTTTATTACTATGTTTGGCTTTCAACTATAAATCACCCAAATTGTATGTTTTGTCAAAATGCTATGACAGATACTCGTATTTTAGTACTTCAAAGTCAGTGTTGTTAACATCGATTCTAGGAGCAGTTATTTTATTCTACCGAAAATTCTCTTCTAAATTATTATTTATTTATTATGAGTCGATTCTTTAAATCATGGATCATAAGTAGTATGATGTAAGTTAGATTTTTCAAAAAATTGTGTTTAAATAACTCATTATAACGTGATACAACACTAATAAATAGTTTTATTTTTTAGAGGTCGTCCGGCTTGTTAATACTCAGAAGTTAAAAATCTGTTATCGAAACGTATTGACGTGTTGCGATAGGCGAGATTCCTAAACAAAAGTAAGGCTATATAGAAATATTAATAACTAGCTGTGCCCGCGACTCCATCCGCGTGGAATCTAATGTGTCCATCTACTTTTCTCTCGTATTTAAGTCGCGTCGTAATTAAAATTACAATACCTTTTGATAGAGTGAACCGATTTTAATGAAACCAAGACTAAATGTTACTTGTAAATATTAATGTTAATACAGATTAAATGCAGTACTTTAGCAGCGATGCATGTTCAAACAAACAAACAGATATACACATAGACAGACATTCCTAAAAATGATTGAAATGTATTTTGTTACTTATTCCTAGACACCTGCAACATTTTTTGTTTCACAAAAATATAAAAAGTACAGACGCGTTAGATTATATTATCATTCTTATTATATACAGTCACTAATCCAAGGGCAAAACGCAAAATAGTTTCACAAAAAACCCCATAATCGAACTTCTATTTTACTAAAAACTTTTTTTAACATAGAAATTACTAAGCTTTGTTTTGTTTACATCGTTACCTATACATTGAAAGATTATATGAGTTATTGTTATAACATACTTTCAATGGTATAACAATACGTTATCATTTGGACTCTATTATACATTGATTTCATTAATTTTTAAACGTTCACGTACATACGTCCTAAAGAATTTGTACACGCAATGGGATATGTATCTACGTGTAAAATTACATTGGTTTCTTTTACTCTCCGCTTAACATAAACGCACTGGTCTCTTCAATTACGCTGTATTGAATTTAAACGGTGGTTGCATATTCAAAGTTATGTATTATTCCACATTTTTGTGGCTTCTTCTAGTCCTACGAACTCAGTAGACTCATTCCATCCAATCTGACAGATTATATCATTACATAGTATAAAACAAAGTCCCCTACCGCGTCTGTCTGTTCGCGATAAACTCAAAAAGTACTGAACGGATTTTCATGCGGTTTTCACCAGTGGATAAAGTGATTCATGGGGAAGGTTTTGGTATACAATTTGTCAAGGACTTTATGATAGTCAGGGCGGGACAGCGTCTGCCGGGCCTTACGTTCCTCATCAATCACTCTATCCATCGGTGAAAACCGCATGACAATCCGTTCGGTAGTTTTTGAGTTTATCGCGAACAGACAGACAGACAGACGCGGTAGGGGACTTTGTTTTATACTATGTAATGATACGTGAAGCCAAAACTTTGTACCCCTTTTTAAACGAATAGCGCGAACAGATGAACTTGAAATTTGGCATAGTTAAAATTTATATGGAGGAGAAGTGCAGAAAGCTATTTTTTTAATATGAAATGCATTGCAAGTATATTAAATTAATTAAAATATACATTACCCACACTACTGCTTGAATTTTACACAACATATACACACATGTAAATGAAAAAGACACTTTGACATCCGTCATTTTACTCTTACGTTCCAATTACATTTTTAATATTTTTTACATGACTGACGTTGCGTGCCTTATATACCCTTTGAAATCTGGTTAAATTATAGGTTAATTTTATAATAATATAATATGTAAATTCATAATATACTTTAATAATTAATTGATAAATAATTTATCTTTAGTAAATTTATGGAACCACTGAAATAATTATTATTCCCTTCGGTCTTATTGAATGCCAAAATTTTTAAGTGACAAGACTGCTTTCACTTCATGTCACTTTGCTTCATGTTGTCATAAGAGTAAAGCAATATTACCAAAGTCAAAGTCAATATATTAATGTTTAGTTTTTTTTTATGGTGAACTCACTTCAAAAGATGATTCAATAAAAAAATGAGCCAAAAAATACGTTGTAAAATCAAAATAACAAAATTTGTTTGCTCATGAAAGTAATCCATGACTTAGATCATGTTTGTTTTGGATTCATCATTTGATTTTAATGTGTATCTATTACTTTTCCAAGCAATGAGACTACATTTAATTCAATATCACCCAGAAATACCCATGGTGTCGTGTAAAATTAATTGAAAGTTGTGTCATGAGTTGCGATAAATTTCTTTATATTCGTATAGTTATGTTTACTTACAATTTGAGAGTCTTACCACCTTGTACCATGTAACCGCTTGTTTTTGTTTCAAATTTATAATTAATTTCAATTTTCATTTAGAAATATATTTTTTTATGTTTATATAATTTGAAAAAAAAGTGAAAAATAACTGAGTAGCCATGATGAAAACCTTTGATTATAGAATCACTTTGACAAAGGAACCCTATAAAAGTTTAAACTTAAAAAAATCAATGAACTATGGTCGAATGTCGACCACGGGGCGCCCACTAGTTTAATTTATTATATTCGTTAACTTTGTATGTCGAATGTCTAAAAACGTCACTATAATTGAGAAATTTTAGTACTAATAGAAGACTTCTATTTTTATAACGTTTCATTTGTGGAAGAATTCAAAACATAGGAACAAGATGACAACTATAGATTATACTAGCTGTGCCCGCGACTTCGTCCACATGGAACCTGATGTACAAAACAATGACTAATAAAGTAATTTGAACGTACTTAGTCCATTCGCTTATCTACTTTTCTTTCATACTTAAGTCGCGGCGCCATTCAATTCAACAGGTTTTATTAGGAGCCCAGTACTTCAGCAATGATGCGTGTTCATACAAACAGACAGACAGACTGACATTTCTAAAAATGATTGAAATGTATTCTATTACTTATTCCTAGACACCGACAATAATATTTTTCACGAAAATCGAAAAAGTACAGACACGTTAGATTTACATTGTTATTATTAGATATAGAAGATTATATTATATTGGTTATATATATAATGGTTTATTGTAACTAATATTATATTATTATTACTCAGAAAACTCCGAAACCACGAATCCTGAAAGAAGAAACCCGAAAATGCAGTACTCGGGAATAGTCTAAAGTTGACTAGTTTTCTGTTACATAAGAATGGCAATATAGCAAACCATAATCTTGAAGAACTTAGTTTTTAATCGGAACGGTGGTGCCGCTCAAGCAGACACTATAAATAGCCTACCAAAGCTAAAGACTATAGAAAAATTGTAAGGCTAAAAGATCCCATCAGACTTCGTAGCTATATAATAATAATCAACAACATCAGTGTTACAACAAAATAATCCTAAGGAGGGTTGATGTCAGGCAGGCGGCCGATCGTAAAAACTAAGCCAAATCCTATACCACAATATGACAAACATGTTGTACCGACCCTACTTATGTGGGATAAGGATAAGAAGAAGACGATTAGATATAGAAGATTAGGAATTTAATATAATAATACTAGCAGCTGTCCGTTTCTCTAACTTTCATAATATTTAAGGATTTGAAATATAGATAACAAAGTTAATAAAGTAATTTAAAATATATTATCTTTGTTATCTATATTTCATATCCTTAAATATTATGAAAATAAAACTTTTCTCTATATGTCTGTTTGTTTGCTTGTATATCGAATATACTAAACCAATTTGATTTAAACCGATGGTTCTTTTTATAAATCGTAGGTGTATTCTCTCAATATGTTTTAGCTTATCTTTTGTTACTTTAGGTAAATAGGTAATTAAGTCCATATAAGATGGATGGCAGTATATTATGTCACCAAGTTTTACATAATATAATTTGTTTATTTAAAAAAAAACCTTGAATACTTAAGGTTTAAATTATATTAAATATAATTAATATAATAATAATACTTAATATAAAATTATATAATTTTGTATTTCACGAGAGCGGAGAAACGGACAGCTGCTAGTATTGTTGTATTAATCTTCTATATCTAATATACAATATAATATACATATATAAGAATGTAAATCGGACGTGTCTGTACTTTTATATTTTTGTGAAAACAAAATGTTGCATCTTGGAATACGTAATAAAATACATTTCAATTGTTTTTAGAAATGTCTGTCTGTCTGTTTATTTAAACACGCATAACTGCTAAATTAATGCGTTCACAATAGAACCTCATCGACAAAAGAAAATCATAAAGCATATCCTCGAGTAACATTTAGTCTTGGTTTCATTAAAATCGGTTCACTCTATTAACAGTTATTGTAATTTTAATGAGGACGCAACTTAAGTACGAAAGAAAAGTAGGTAGGTACGTAAGTGGACTTAATACATTCATATGATTTTATTAGTCACTGTTTTTATTTTAAGTTCCACGCGGACGAAGCCACGGGCACAGCTAGTCTTAACCGATACTTTAAATGCGAATGTATTTGATTTTTACGCAGTAACGACTTAAATACTCGATAGAGTTTTTGGCGGGATTTTGGTCTGTCATGTAGTGGATTTTATATTTTATCTTGTGTTACTTGACTCTATATTGTGTAAAATTGGTGGTGTTTTATGTAATATAGTTTGTTTATTGTGCATAAGTGAAGTGAATGGAAAATAATACCTCGGACCATGAATTCTGAGATGTCACAAAAACTCCATGGAAAGTTCTAACAAGATGGCCACCATATTGTTAGTTCATTGAAATTATATCAAGAAACTTGTAATATCGATACTCACTTGACAATGGCAGTAATAGTCTATTAGAAGACTGGTTGCCAAAAATGGAATAGAAGAACTTGTAATAAATACTATTAACTACTCGACAATGGCAGTAATAATCTAAAAGATTGGTTGCCACAAATAAAGTAAAAAAAAATACTCAATAGATATAAAGAGAAAACGTCAGGGAGTAATTTTCATTTAGAAAAAAATAGTGTCTAGAGGGATAATCTAACCAAATCAACGAAGATACGAGTAAAACCTATTTTAAACACAATTAAAGTTTAAATCTCTTTCAATAAGGAACGAATTGTATGACGTATGGTTTTCACATTTACTGCATCAGGAAATTTCCACGTTAGAGATTATAATAAGTGTTAATACTTTTGATAAACTTTATAACGATACGGTCATACGGCGAGGCACTGAGGTGAGGTTGTGCGAGCATCAATACATTGCATTGGTACGAAGGCGCTTAAAGCGTAGGCCCTCTTTTCATTCATTCGCGTCCAAGGCGCCACGCGTGTGGTCGCTTCCGTTCGTATTACCCTTGATACATCCGCGATGTCATATGTTTGTCAACAAATAAACAAAACGAAATGTGCTCTGTGAGATAATAAAATACAGTTTAGTATAAAGTTATTCTATACAATAAAAAATGTATAAGTAAAGCGGTAATTACAACAGTGTGTGAAAATGGACGGTGCTAACGCTGACTCAGATCATTCTATGACTTGGGAGGAATTTTTCGGTAAGTTGTGATTATGTTATGTTATTGTTTCGATTAATATTCCAGTTAAATACTTTCAGACTCGAGTTATCGTCTCATAAGGGGATTATATGTCAAAAATACTTCGTACAGAAAAAACGGTTATTTTCAATGCTATAAATATTTGTTGAATTATTTATCACATTTTTTCTCGAGCTATAAAGGCAGGTAGCTCCTATATACAAAATGTACTCTATGGCAGGTAGGTCTACTGGTTATTTCCACTTATGGAAGGGATAAAGAGGATCTAGTTCGTTGACTTAACTCTTTTCGTATTCGATTAGAGTTTCACGCTTTACCAGATTTAGGTAAAGAATATGTATTTACTCAAATATATTTAACTGGCGACATTTCGTAAAATTATATTATGGAATATAATGTAAAAAAAAATGAGGTGTTGTATATACACCTAGGAGTATGTATTTTGTTATTTAAGTGTACGTGATATATTATCTTTAACGTCATAGATAATCGAGTTTTGTTAATTACTTAGGTTGGTAAGTTCATACGTAGAAGTATTTTGAAAGTTGAAATATATTGGCTTATAGAAATTTGACGTAATGTTTTGAATATAGATAATAATTGTATATTTCATATTTTACATTTAATTTAACATATAAATGAGTTTTTAGCGAGATCTTAGTCTGTCATATAGTGAATTTAATTTTTTATTCATAATCTTGTGTTGTTTAACTTTATAACTTGCAACATTGGTGGTATTTTATATTGTAACATAATTGAGTTAATGTGAACACGCAAAGTGGATGGAAAATAATACCACGGAGCATGAATTCTGAGATGCCACTGGTATAAAATTATTATAACTGTCTGTGGTGGGTTTATAATAGAATCTATTAAATGAACATCCTTTATTTCCTTCACACATTTTTCAACACATCTCACATCTTACAAAACCA
The DNA here is from genome assembly GCA_036509395.1 of Antheraea yamamai. Taxonomy (NCBI): domain Eukaryota; kingdom Metazoa; phylum Arthropoda; class Insecta; order Lepidoptera; family Saturniidae; genus Antheraea; species Antheraea yamamai. Next base: position 8,927,812 of record AP028447.1, read on the forward strand.
CAATACTACACATTACATTGCATCATATCGGATCGGATATCCGATAACAGATATAGCAAAACTACCGATAGTCAATGAAGGTTGCCTTTATCAACAGCCACAAAAACTCCCTGGAAAGTTCTAACAAGGGGACTACAATGTTGTTACAACATTGAAATTATCACAAGACACTAGTAATATTATTATTTACTCTACAATAATAGTAATAATCTTGGCGATCGGATGCCAAAAAAAACATATAAATGTGAAAGTAGGTTTTTTACTTGTCCATCGATCACACTTAAAAACCTAGACAGATTATAACGAAATTTGACAGAGGATACTATATAATTAATCATAAATGTCAAAATAAAAAATATGTGTATTTCTTTTATTTGTCATACAATAATTTATAATTTACTAAATAATATAAACAACCATATACTCGTATATAATATATTTTAAACGCTAATTACTCAATCGTGTCTAAATAAAATACGTTGACGAGAATAGACTAAAACTATTGTATTTATTATTTTAAAGTACCAATTGGTAAGAGAGTAATGTAGTTAGCAGACAAAAAGGTAGACCGCTGTCAGTGGGCGTATCGTCATAATTGTTAATCGATGAGTGAATCTCTATATGTGTATGGGAAGGTCACGGCTTCAACTTATTGTACGTAATAGCAGAGTCTTTGTTAATTTTCTATCTAATAAAAAATCAACTTAAACTGGTGTGTCTGTGTAATGAATTTTCAAAAATCCGTCGTTAATGCTCACCTACGTAATAAATTTACATATAATATTATGCTATTAAACCCACATATCATTCAGTGTTAAGAACTTTTGAGAAAATTCCTAATGCTTTTATGATATGACTTGTTGATTATATTAGTGATTATTAGTGTATATTTTAGATTAATACGGAAAAAAAATTAGAAAATAGTATTTGATATAAGAATAAGCTTTTTTTACTGAAACAGTACCGTCATTGTATGCAAACTGAATTAATAACGAACGCATCCAATATATGTATCCGATCGCGTCGGATGACGCGACGACCGGATGTTCCATTAATTTGAAATTCGACTGTTGGTGCCTTTTATAACCTAATTAGGTTACAAAATAATCAATTAAAATAGAGATAAATGATTTTAATGTTTGAATTTTGATGAAATTTTTGTTAGTAACGAAATATCTGGAAAAGGTGTAGAATCACATACAAATCCTAAAATCATCTTATCATATCCGTGACTAGGTGGAAGAAATATTTATTTTTATGTCATTGGTGGCGTCTTAGGTCACGATATGGGTTTGATTCTATTATACAATGTATCTAGCTTTCGATAAAGTAAAATATTACGATGAAATTACAACATGGTGATAACATTTTTTTAAACCCGCCTTGCTAACTACCGCCTTAAGTTAATAACCTGTCATGTTGAAATCATCTATGCTTGAGTTCCGTTAGTTGTACTTGAGAGCCCTTTCCTTTAGTATTAATGTGTTAAGTTCACTTAGTACTTAAGAGATTGCGATTTAACATAAAGATTATAAAAAATAGTGCGTGGAGTCCCTCCGCGCAGAAGAAGTGAAACTTCGTAATGTGGAAATGAAAATAGGAAGGGGTAGAAATTGATTTTTAGTGAAATCATATTGTTTCTTTAAGACAAATTAACATTGCTTACAATTCACAATTGATCGCATCTTTTATTTATCATTTTCGAGTGGAGAAATATCCAAATCTATAACATTTACAATGGGATTATGATAACTAAAGTAAGATACGAAATGTTTGATTATTTTTCTCGCTCTGTCTCTTTCTATTACCCCTCCCCAGGAGCGTTGAACGTTTAACGCAACAGTGCTTTCATATCCCCTCCATGGTAGCGTTAAACGTTTAACGCAACCTTATTAGAAGTCGCATTACAAGTTTCACTACAAAAATTATGAATGTACATATAGGTATCAAAATCAATAGTACTTTATTCAATTTAGGCCCTAAGAAGCCACTTATGAACGTCAAACTACCACCGGTTCGGAAAACAACCCAGCCATCGAGAAGAACCGGCAAGAAACTCGATCTGGTTTATCTTTTTCACAATTATATATATCAAATCAAAAACACTTTATTCAATTTAGGCCCTAAGAAGGCACTTATGAACGTCAAAACTACCACCGGTTCGGAAAACAACCCAGTCATCGAGAAGAACCGGCAAGAAACTCGATCTGGTTTATCTTTTTCACAATTATATATATCAAATCAAAAACACTTTATTCAATTTAGGCCCTAAGAAGGCACTTATGAACGTCAAACTACCACCGGTTCGGAAAACAACCCAGCCATCGAGAAGAACCGGCAAGAAACTCGATCTGGTTTATCTTTTTCACAATTATATATATCAAATCAAAAACACTTTATTCAATTTAGGCCCTAAGAAGCCACTTATGAACGTCAAACTACCACCGGTTCGGAAAACAACCCAGCCATCGAGAAGAACCGGCAAGAAACTCGATCTGGTTTATCTTTTTCACAATTATATATATCAAATCAAAAACACTTTATTCAATTTAGGCCCTAAGAAGGCACTTATGAACGTCAAAACTACCACCGGTTCGGAAAACAACCCAGCCATCGAGAAGAACCGGCAAGAAACTCGATCTGGTTTATCTTTTTCACAATTATATATATCAAATCAAAAACACTTTATTCAATTTAGGCCCTAAGAAGCCACTTATGAACGTCAAACTACCACCGGTTCGGAAAACAACCCAGCCATCGAGAAGAACCGGCAAGAAACTCGATCTGGTTTATCTTTTTCACAATTATATATATCAAATCAAAAACACTTTATTCAATTTAGGCCCTAAGAAGGCACTTATGAACGTCAAAACTACCACCGGTTCGGAAAACAACCCAGCCATCGAGAAGAACCGGCAAGAAACTCGATCTGGTTTATCTTTTTAACAAATATATATAATATATTAGGTAAATGTCACAAACGTTTTTAATGGATGCACAGAGATGAGTTAATTCCAGACATCACCATCGTTCACATATTGCTTGCTTGAACTTGCTATCTGGCAAATCGGTAATGCGCTTTGGGACTTAGTTATATTATATACATACAAACATTTGGTATATGTAGCAAGTTGTGATGGTCGAGGGGTTTGACCGGTGGAATGTTAATTCGATTTCCGCAGGTTCGAAACCCAGCATGTATCAACGAATATTTCGGAATTCGGGTGACGGTGAAGGAAATCATCGTGAGGAAAGCTGAACCTGAGAAATATTCTTGTAGTACTTACTATCGACCGTATGTCGGAAAATATAGGTAGAACTGCGAATTTCTTGGAGTTTGAAATCGCTAATACGTCGTGGGCTGACGTAGTGATTATGCCCATAACTTCCATGGGGAAGAAGCCTATAACCCTGCTATTGGACTCTTACGGACTGATGTCATACATACATATGTATATCTTCGTAGGATCGGTCACTATAAGAGTTGGTGGGTCTTTCTACAGTGAAGGATTTCATTCTGTACATTGTGCCGCCAGATTCAGCTGCAGTGCATATGTAACACAATATCCATTTTGCTATTACATAACTATCTATGATAAGAAATCTATACATATAATAAAAATGTAAATATAACGTGTCTGTGTTTAGTAGATTTTTGTTTAAAATTGTTGCAGGTGTCTAGGAATAAGTAATACGTACTGTATTTAATCATTACGTAATTCAATCATTTTTGGAAATGTCAGTCTGTCTGTGTGTTCGTATAAATACGCATCATTGCTAATACTGCGTTTATGACAAAACCTCAAAAAAATCATATAACATATCTTCGAGGAACATTTTGTTTCATTAAAATCGGTTCGGCCTATCAAAAGTTGTGATTTTAATGACTTAAGTACGAGAGAAAAGTAGATAAGTAAATGAACTCAATACATTCAGATGACTTTATTAGTCATTGTTTTATACATCAGGTTTTTCTTTCTTTTTTTTATATTATAGGGGGCAAACGAACAGGCGGGTCACCTGATAGTGATTACCGTCGTCCACAGACACGGAGTGGGGAGGGGAGAGGGGACAGGTAGGTGGTTATCCGGCGCACTGTTACTTCACGTCGGTTTTCTGTGGGGCGGGTGGTACTACCCCGGACGAGCCGACCCATTTATGCTGAAACCAGTAATAGCTTCAGCGTGGCTCTAACACCCACAAAAAGGTTCCACGCGGACGAAGTCGCCGGCATAGCTAGTAGTAAATATAACAAATAATGATACCAACAAATAATATAACAATATTATTCCCAAATTATTATTAATTTCAGAGTATCCGCCTCTTTGAGCCGCAGTTGATCTGTTATTAGTCTTCGTCTTCTTTGAGCGCTCTGAATGTAAAAACAAAGTTGAATTATTAATCTAAAAATAGCATTTAATTGTCCTTTAAACGTCTCGATATCACTACATATAAAACAAAGTCCTTTGCGACGTCTGACTGTCTGTTCGCGATAAACTCAAAAACGATTGATCGAATGCTGTATTCACCAGTAAATAAAGTGATTCACGAGGAAGGGTTAGGTATATAATTTGTCAAGGGTTTTTTTTATTATCAGGGCGGGTATTTATACCTACATTTGTGTATTATAACTATACTAGCGGGCCCGGTGGACGTTGTCCTGCCTTGATAATAAAAAAAATCTAAAATTCAACCGCAGCGCCACCTATCGGACCCAATTGTGAATCTAAACTATTCTCGGATCCACTGGAACACGCATACAAAATTTCATCAAAATCGGTCCAGCCGTTTAGGAGGAGTTCGGGGACATACATACGTACAGAAGAAATTTATATATAAAGATTGAGAGCGATCAAAAATTTGGCGAAGGCTGTAAATCAATACAGTTATAAACAATACGAGTAGGTACCTAATACTTGATTTACGCACGTAATCTAGTCGTGACACGACACAGAGTCTCCAGCCTTTCTATCCGATTAAGTTTTGTCAACACTATTGTTCTTCAATAGAGACATATTTACAAACAACAATTATCTAAAAGGAGTTAACAACTTTGTTATCATTCTGATTAGATCATCGCCCTACGTTAACAAATCATTGTAAATATGAAGGTGGCATACAATGAATTAATAAACTGCATCGAACTTGTTTCCGGAAGGTCTTTATGACATTTTAGAATTCATGTTCCTTGATTAAAGCCCGGTTACTGAGATACCCGGTTAAACTACCAATAGTTATCCACTCAACAAAGTTATACATAATATAAACTGTCAAATGGCCTAACATTGACATGAATGTATAGTATGATTGTGTGTTCAGAAACGCAATTTAACAAGTTATCGAACAGATAAACTACAATTAAAGTACCTCAGAAACCGAGCATTAGTATTTTAAATCAAACTTGCGTACAATAAAGGAATATGTTATCCTGAATATAAGAGTAAATGATTTTAGTTTACTAATTAAAATATCAATCTTGACGGCAAAATCGTCGAAATTGTTTCGTAATGATGTAGGTTTTACCCGCGGATTCGTCTGCATCGTTTATTATCTTAATATTTTATGCCTCTCTCTCTCTTGGGATCCTATGTCCCCAAACTGTCGGGGTAGAGTGCAGAAAAGATACTTCTCCACTCATTCTGTCGATGGCTTCACGCTTCACCTCACTCCAAGTAAGCCCAATCTTCGTAGACTATAATCTTATGTACAAAAGACTGAACGTAAGTACCACAACTATATATGAAATGAAGGATATAGTGATGTATGAATGAAATAGGATGATAATTGGTATAATTTATAGGTATATTTTTTATCTCCACTGATATAAAACGTGTTGTAGATTCATATATATTTGAATAACTAACTTGAATATAGTTATCATTTCACATGATAACTTGACAGACGATTACCAACCAACTTCATGGTGTCGCGCTTTAGGTATCGGTGTGCGCGCGCATCGTTAAAATTCACTCTTATATTTTTTCCCAAACGCGCCAAAAGAAGTATAACCTCAAAAATCTGATAGAAATCTGTTTTTTGCCTGATGCGTGCATAACGACACACATCTATAATTTTATTTATATAGAAGAAGATAAAATATGATTCTTATTTTTGTTATTTATATGGTAATGACAATACATTTTATAAATATACTATTAGTAACAACTTTGTAATTAAATTGTAATTAATGTATTTATAGACAACCACAGCAATCTTCATTAATAAGTTTAATTTCAATGAAACTAAATATTTATCGATTTTACAGATTTCAAGGTTAAACCCAAATGAAATTTCATTCATTCATTCATTCATTCAAAACTATCCAAATGAAATTTCATTCATTCATTCATTCATTCAAAACTATCCAACTATCACAGAAAGATAATATTAAAACTAATAAGTTAACTGTACACTCTAGCCATTTGAGGTATTATTTGTGACAGTCGTTAAGTTCCTGAAAAATGTAACGTACATTTTTAAAATAAAAGGGTTTTCTAAAGTAAATAATTTTGAAATGCAATTTCATAAATAACGGTCGTATCTTTTTCTATACATTTAATAGGAATGTACATCGAACGTGACTGTACTTTATCGATTTTCGTGAAAAAAAAAAATGTTGCAGGTGTCTAGGAATAACTAATAGAATACATTTCAATCATTTTTGGAAATATTTGTCTGTTTGTATGAACACGCATCACTGCTAAAGTAGTGGGTTTACGATACCAAGAAGATCATAAAACATATTTTTGTGTGTAACTTAGTCTTTGTTTCATTAAAATCGGTCCACTCTATCAAAAGTTATTGTAATTTGTATGACGGCTCGAGGTAAGTACGAGAGAAAAGTAAATGGACTAACTACGTTCAGATGACTTTATTAGTCATTGTTTTGTAAATCAGGTTCCACGTGTACGAAGTCGCGGGCACAGCTAGTAAATAATATAATTTCAATATGTTATCTTAAGGTTTTCAATCACTTCAGATGATCTAATGATGCAAAATTTGATATATCGTTATAGTTTTTGTCGGTATTTATATTCAGTCCCCGTCAATATTTTTGGCAGCCCTGAATGCACCCGTAAGTTCAGGCTTGCGGGTGATGCCTGAAAGACTTTACGCTTGAACACGTTATATTGCGTGAACTTGTCCACGCTTATTGACTTCTCGAGTTCTTATCTTGTACGAGGCTCAGCGGAAAGCTGACCTTGATACCAAACGCGACCAGTTAAAGGTTCGCCCTCCTGCTGCAATAACATATCATTACGAGAACGGCGTACTCATGTGCCCTCAATGTGCACGAAGTTTCGCCGCGAAGATAGGCTACATAAGCCATCTTCGAGCGTACCAGCGCCATTTCTAAGTTTAGGGGTCAAAGTGGTCGCCATGGCCGAAACCGGTCGGAGCAATCATCTTGTGCACACTTATCGACATGTTGAGTTTGTTATAAGTACAATAATGATACCGCCTACTAACATATTAGTAATTCTTATAACAAGTTGGTACACTTAACGCGACTTATACAGTATCCTGAAAGTTTCAAATAAGAATGTACGTTAATTAAAGCGGTCGGTTTTGAGACCTCGTCGACCCCCAAAATCAGATTTCGTTTATATAGACCCCTTGTCCACAGACCCAGTATACAGACTGCAGTTGTTGATTCGTTTACTTTTTCGGCATACAATCTTCTAAGGTAGAGAAGGTAAAGAATGATATTACAAGTTTCTAGCGATCATTTCAATGAAGTAACAAGATGGTGGCCGTCTTGTTAGAACTTGCCGGGGAGTTTTTGTGGCAAGTCAGAATACATACTCCGCGGTATTATTTCCCATCAACTTCACGTCTTGTGCTCAATAACCATGCTATATTACGTAAAATACCACCAAAATATAGAGTCAAATAACACAAGATTTTGAATAAAATACCTAGTCTTGCCATAAATACTGAAACAAAGAAAAAAAAAATTTCTATTGCAAATATTTATTACTTTTACAGTGTGTTAGTTTAATACATGAATATAAAACAATTTAAATTATAAAAAGTTTATTCGAAGTGGTCTCCATTGGCTGCAATACAGCTCTTTAAACGTTGAGGCCAGTTATCAGTAGAAGCACGAACTCTTTCCATGGGAAAATCCTTCACTGCCAATCGGTCGGATTGTTTTAGGGACTCCAAATTATGATGGCGTTTAGAGCAAGCCGTACTCTCTAAAACTGACCATAAATCATAATCCAGCGGATTAAGATCGGAACCAGACGACGGCCAGTATTCAGCTCTGATGAAGTCCGAAGCGTTCGTTTCCAACCAAGACTGCGTAGACCGAGCTTTATAACCCGGCGCCGACTCTTGCTGGAAGGACCATTCTTGGTTGTTGAACATGGTGTTGTTAAGGGGCTTCATTACCTTCTCAAGAATGGTATCTTGATACACTTGTGCCAATGTTTTGATACCTTTCTCACAAAAGTATGAATCAGTCACTCCTTCATAGCCCCACCAAACCATCACTGAAGTCGGATAGTGTCCACGTTGCACTCTGTCGACTAATTGTGAAGCTTCCTTAGAGCTTTGAGCATAAATACGGTCATTTTGTTTGTTAAAATGTTGCTCAATTGTATAAATTTTCTCATCCGTAAACCAAATTTTTCACTTTGTGTTTATTAATTATTTTTTTTTACTGTTTAATGTCTAAAAAGTTTACATGCACTGTTTTAAATTAAAGTTTTATATCCTGTAAAATTTCTTGATGAATCAATATCTATTTATTCGAAGCGAAATGTAGTGGATACATTTCGTAGGCATTGTATATTGTCGTTAGTCACTCGACGTGCCTTGTGCAATCTATTGTGTCTTTACATTTTACATAACAAATCACAGTTTGTTCTGTTGCGAAACTAAAATTTATATCTATCTGTAATGCTTTTATTTCGTTTGATATTAAATGTTGTATAACAAAATAGTACAACGAAACGATATGCCATAGTTCTTTTAGACGATAAATTCACATACACAGGCCTCGTTAATGTTTTTGGCCGCTCTGAATAAAGCTGTAAGTTTGGGGCTTGCATAATATCAAGATTTTAATCCAAAACAAAGTTAAAATATTATTATTGCGAATCTAAAATTGGTACTTATTTGATAAAGTAATATTAGTAATATAATAATATCAATACAGAAAGAACTTATATTTTAAAATCTTAATATATATATTTCTTGTGTGCGTGTGTATGTGACTGAACTCCTCCTAAACGACTGGACCGATTTTGATGAAATTTTTTGTGTGTGTTCGTGGAGATTCGAGAATGGTTTAGATTCACAATTGGACCCGGCAGGTGGCGCTGCGATCGACTTTTAGGATTTTTTTTGTTTTCAAGGCAGGACAACGTCCGCCCGGTCCGCTAGTAATCTTGTAAAAACAAGCTCAGAAGACATTTCAAGAGTGACATACTTATTTTTAAAACAAATTTAAATACATGTCATTTTATTATATAAAATGACAACCTCACTGACCACCTCCAGATAATAGAGGTTTTAACATTATTTACCCTTAACACTCCAGTAGGCGCGCCTCGGTTTGGGACGTTAGTAGTCGCGCGCTCTACCTATGTAGAACATTTGGAATGTAATGTTTTAAAAGAAAGTTTCATAAATTGAAAAGTGTTTTTATGTATCACTGAGTAAGACTTTATTAGAGAACTATAAAAAAAAAAACAAAACATAATCAAATAAAACATGTTAGGAACTAAAAATCAGACTCTTTGAACGTAACGAAAAAGAAACATAAAATTTTAACTATTTATAAGTCTCATCTTTATTATTCACTCATGTCGTTCACCTCCATTTCTTCGTATTTAGTACAGTCGGAACAGAGAAGCACCTGATGATCAGGACAAACCCACTTGTTACATGTATACTTACTTATATATATATACTTCCTGGTAGACTCGTTTCGCACTCCCAGATTTCGGATTCCCGATTACCTTGTTCGATATTTTCCAATTCGGACTCTGTGCTACTCCTATCCTGTTCTGTGTCTGTGTTGTGAGGAGAATCTACCAAGCATTCTTCTTCTTCAGGGTCATTCTCCACTATATCACCATCATCGGTGTCTTCTTCTTCTAGCCATCTAGAAATTCCCTCTTGTATACTCCCTGAAGCCATTAATCTGAAAAAAATCATTACTTTAGTTACTATTAACCTTAAAATAAATTGTACATATACATAACAACATAAAGAAAAGGTAAAAAACATACTTACATTAAATAAACACCGACGACAACTCACGATGAAAAAGATCACTCGAGCGATCGCGCGTTCTACAACCGTAGAAATTCACTTTTGACGCTATATTTCTCTGAAATGCAGCCACTTTAGTCGCTGCAAGGATACTAAATATGTTCATTGCCTCGTAATAGAGGAATACTAAGACTGTGTGCGTCAGTGACCTTCAAATTACGTAAAAACACAACGCAAAGCACACGCGTTCTACAAGTGTAGAACGCGCGACTACTGGAGTGTTAAATTGTGTCACTGTTGTACATATCGACGGAAAAAAGCGGAATTGTCGTAACTTGGTAAATCCAACTTTACACCAGAGCCAAAAAACTATTTCAAAATTTTTTTTTTTATGTATAGTGCTAAAACTAGCCAAAAAATTAAGGTCGTATCGATGGAAAATTAAGTCGTAGGAAAACGAGCCCTACACCATTCGAATTGGTGTTTTTTTATAGAAGAATATGGTAAAAAGTGATTTAGCCAAAAATGAAAGTTACGACATATTCCCTTTCTCCCGTCGATATAGAGTGGTCTACCGGTAATCCGGCCCCTGTCTAATGCGGCACCCCCTGTTATCCGGCATGTTAATTATTATTATTATTATATTTTTTTGGCAATCTTCGCTAATGTACTAATTTTGTAGATGGTAGAGCCACGCTGAAGCTATTACTGGTTTCAGCATGAATGGGTCGGCTCGCCCGGGACAGTACCACCCTCTCGCACAAAACCGACGTGTAGTAACAGTGCTTGCATTGTTGCGTTTCGTTCGGTCAGTGAGAACACCGGATACCCACCTCCCCTCCCCCTTTCCACCAAACACAGGCTGGTAACGCACTTGTGACTCTCCTGGTGTTGCTAGTGTCTACCAGTAGTCTACCTAACCAGTAATATGTTTAGCGTGGCTCTACCACCTACAAAACCACTGTTGTGTGGTAAAATACTTTCGGCCTGCTAAGGGGCCGTTCATAAAATACGTTGTGGTTTGACAAACGTAGGACAAAATGGTACTAAACTGTTTTACGTACCATTTATATAGAGATTATTGAATCACGAGCCCCATCGTATGTTCTAGATTTTAAAAAAATACGTAGGTATATCAAGTCGATGCATTATCTTTAGTAAATATACCTATAAGTGTAAATATAGGCAATTCAAAGGCTATAATCTAGATTTTAAAGACGAATTATTCCAGGCGGCTTGTGTATTCATTCGAATTAGCAGTTTCGCTTTGAAAATGATATCTAGAATGGTAATATTTTATAGCAACATACTTTTGAAGATATGTATAGAGACGTGGTCATGAATTTTTACTTTATACTAGCTGTGCCCGCGACTTCGTCCGCCTCGAACCTTATGCAAAAAAGAGTCCATTTACTTATCCACTATTCTCTGTTACTTACGCCGCGTCGTCATTAAAATTACAATAACTTTTGATAGAGTGGACCGATTTTAATGAGACAAAAACTAAGTTATTCTGTATATGTGGTTTTATTGTGAACCCAGTAGTTTCACATTGATGCGTGTTCATATAAACAGACAGACGTTACTAAAAATGATTGAAATGTATTTTATTACTTATTCCTAGACACCTGCAACATTTTTTTTCACGAAAATCGAAAAAGTACAGGCACGTTAGATTTACATTCTTATTATATGTATAGACGAAGAGTTATACTAGTTTGTGCCGCCGACTAGTTGTCATTAAAATGGTTACGGTATTATGGGAATTATATGTTTTGATCTGGTTTAGTCGACCGGTCACGCTCACTAGCATGTCAAAACGCGAAATTATAATCAAAATGAAATGAAATCAAAAATACTTTATTCAGTTTAGGCCCTAAGAAGGCACTTATGAACGTCAAAGACTACCACCCGTTCAGAAAACAACCCAGTCATCGAGAAGATCCGGCAATAAACTCGATCTGGTTTATCTTTTTAACAAATATATATAATATTTAGAATATAACTAGCGGGCCCGGCAGACGTTGTCCCGCCCTGATTATAAAAAAATCCTGGACAAATTAGATACCAAAACGTTCCTCGTGAATCACTTTATCCACTGGTCAAAACCGCATAAAGATCCGTTCAGTAGTTTTTGAGTTTATCGCGAACAGACAGACAGACAGACGCGGTAGGGGACTTTGTTTTATACTATGTAATGATAGGTAAATGTCACAAACTTTTTTAATGGATGCACAGAGATGAGTTAATTCCAGACATCACCATCGTTCACATATTGATCCACTCTATAATAGCCTTTTGACACCGAATATAGCCTTTAGACATTCAAACCTGCTTGACATGGCGCTTAAATTTACAATCCGGTAAATCGGCAATATGTTTTGAGACTTTATTGTAAAACCTAACACTATTACATAAGAAACTCTTACTGGTTTTGCTAAGTCTGAAACATGGGACGACCAGTTTGCTACAGTTTATAAATTTATCTTCTGCCAAAAAAATACCGCTCAACGCTCTTCAATAAGTTTTCACTTCAATAAATAAATCATGAAATGACACAATGACATATTTTCAGGAGTAATGAAAAGCGCAACCGGAAAAAATGTGCTGTCAATAAATCAAATCTACGCGCAGCTAATATTAATGCAGGCAAAGCCGCGAGCAAAAACTAGTCGCAAATTTATTAAGACAAACTGCATAATGTAGCGTGTCCGTCTTGTCACCGTGAAATCGGCGCCAGTGGTTCTACGTCTCGGTCCAGTGTTGCGATATCAATCGAGGTAAATTGAATCTTGTCAACTGTTGTTCGGTGGTGCAACACTTGAGATTGAGTTAATCTGTTGCGAGATTAAGTGATGTACCTTGTACATAATTTATCGATAAAGTTATAATAATAGATTTTATATGTGCGTGGTGTCGATGTTTTATGCTTTTGAAGCGAGAGTGGATTTTTTGTGAAACGGAAATTAGGTGCGTCTTTGTAATACACCATGAAGTTATTTAAAAGCCAGTTGCTTTCAAATAATAAAATTTATAAATTGTCTATTCTATCTATATATAAATACGCAGAGACAAGACAGTTAAATACATCTTTGTCCTCCATTTCTCAACCGATTTCTTTTGTTTAGTGGATATTCCCGAGATTTAGTGCTGCTATTAATAAAAAAATGAAACAAATGTTTGTAGTAAAACTTCTTTAGCCCCGTTGACATGCTAGTGAAACGTCACCGACATGCTCGTAACGTATTGCGCTTGCGTCAGACTAGCGACGTGTATTATAGCGGCCTGCGTACATGTAATATTGATATTTTGCTTTCAGCTTGTGCATCCTATAATATGGTTGTAGTAAATAATAATAAACTGTATAAAAACGTACGTAATCATTGCTCCGAATGCCAATAAATGTGAGATCCAGGGGAATATTAATAATTCCAATTTAAAAATTATGAAATTTAAATAATTCAGACTATAATTAAATTAAAATTTTGATAAAAGAACACAGTAATAATAAAGAGCCGCGGGTAAGAGCTAGTCTATACATATAATAAGAATGTAAATCTAACATGTCTGTACTTTTCGGTTTTCGTGAAAAAAATTATTGCAGGTGTCTAGGAATAAGTAACAGAATACGTTTCAATCATTTTTAGAAATGTATGCCTGTCTGTCTGTTTCTATGAACACGCATCACTGTTAAAGTATTGGGTTCATAATGAAACCTCATATAAGAAAATCATAAAGGATATCCTCGGGAGTAACTTAATCGTTGTTTCCTTAAATCGGTCTATTCTATCAAAAGTTATTGTAATCTTAATGGTGCCGCGACTTAAGTATGAGAGAAAAGTAGATAAGCAAATAGATTAAATACGTTCAGATGACTTTATTAGTCATTGTTTTGTACATCACGCTCCACGCTGACGAAGTCGCGGGCACAGCTATCTATAATATTTGTACATTTCTTGTACATCTCAATACTATTGAAACTTTAAAAAATATCGTGAATAATAGTCGAGTTTCGACGACAGGACGACCACTAATATAAATAAAATAATATAGGTCTGCCGTGTGCACATCAATTAAAAAACCAGTGCTGCAGTGGTTAGATTCGATATTTTTTTCTAGTTTCACTTTCTAAGGCACATGATCTTTGTCCAAAAAACATCACAATACCTTCATCTAATATAATATTATTAAAGTTGTAAGAAACTACGTTTTTTGTGTCATGTGCGTTTTTTGTATTTTCGTAAGCACTACGCCCTTACCGATGTGCATTTTCTTATATCTATAGAAAACTAAAATATTTGTATTATTCTTCTATAGACTTTTGATGCCAAACTTTATAATAATTTTATTTAATTAAACTCACCGATTAAACATTATCGTTAATCGAATAAAATAATCGATAATTAAAACGGGTATAAACGAACATCACTACATCGAGATAGAGATCGTGAGTCGATGTTGCGTGTTCTTTACATCGTGGCATCGGTCGGGCCTACAGCGTTGACGGATGATCAGGACCCATCGTATTTGGCGGCAAATTTTCCAACTACGGAACAAACGTATCCCCAAAATGGCGGCTGTCTCATTCTCTCACAGCCTAAAACCTATATATACATTTATAGCTATCTCTGTTTCGTTACACGTTTTCTTATCATAAAATCCAAGTCCAAACATCCCAAAAGTTTTTTTTTTCGAACTGATCTAGCAAGGTCTTAACAGCTTCACCGGACTACTAAGGCGAGCGCACCTCGGCTTGGGCTGTTGCCTGATACATGCAATTCGCGACCTATCTGAGCTAACCTAAGCTAAGCTAACTATTCATACATATATGAGTTGTTGAAATATATATGTGTACCAAGCATACATACTTCAACAACTCTTATATATATTTCGTATCGAATAATTTTCTAAACTATTTCAGTTTGATAAGGGAAAAAATATAAGACCCTTCCACTTCCATGTGTAAGCGTGTATGCGTGCACGTGTGTGAAGGTGATATGTGTAATGTTGTCGCAGTGATGTAAGATTCTGTGTCACTGTATCGCGCGAGCAGCGCACTCAAGGGCTCCACGCCGAGGGAACGAACCTAGACCATCCCAGAAGAAGGATCACTTCAAAAAGGCTATACATTTATAACTAATCATCCGTTTAAAGAGATAGGTGTGACCCGGCAGTTGCTCTAAAGTGTCTTTGAAAGTTATATTAGAGCGATTAAAAACGTCCTAACATCTTGTTGAACAACGAACTCAATAGATAAAGTAGGTTATGACTTATGCCCCATCTAACCTCAAAACTTTAAATAAGCAATGTCATAGGTCGCCGAGAGACAGCTGTATGACCGGGGCACAATCGATTTCGTAAAGTGCACACACACGGTCGTGCCGCGACGGCGCACTGATGCCATGTCCCAAATGAACAGAATAGATTTATTATATAGTTATTAAGCGTTCTTTCAGTTTCGTCATCATTAATTTCATACACTTTCACCACACGTCTCATATTGTGTTTTCGTTTGTGTTCGCAATGAGATAAATTAGATCGGCCATTATACTGTCTAGGTTTTTTTTTTAACTTACATTAACCGTTTGTTACAGTCTATTGACTTGGCGTTTCATTTTGAAACATAACTATTATTATTATGTTTTTGGCAACGAATCTTCCAAATTTTTACTGACATTATCGAGTAAGTAATAGCATTACAAGTTTTTTGTGATATTTTCAATATTCCAACAAGATGGTGGCCCCCATTTTAGTCTTTGTGCCATTCTAGAATTCATGTTCCGTGGTATTTTCCATCCACTTAACTTAGGTGGTATCCATTAATTGCGTGAAAGGAAGTCAAGCTGAAAGCAAATTGTGTTCTTCTGAATAAATCAAACGCATTTGTACTCAAAATATAAAGTTTGAATGATCTCATCACATCTCACCAGAGAGGGAGGGGGCTTAAAAAAGTCCTCAAAAACACCCCACGTAATTAAGAGACTTATAGTTTATAACCGAACTATATTACGTAAAACACCACCAATATTACAAAATATAGAATCAAATAACACAAGTTTATAAATAAAATATAAAACAACATGACAGACTAAGATTCCGCCAAAAGTTCTAAACATAACTAACCCATAAATTAATTATCATTTCTTAATTGTTATAGTGTTGTGACGTATTGAATAGATATAATAGTTAAGTAAAAACGTGACCCTCTCACTATTATTTGACGTTTCTCAGGCGTAATACGGTAAAGGAAATTAAATCTATTTTACTTATTTAATTCCATATTAATAAAAGTTCACAGTTATAGAACTTTTAAAAATGTGCAATTTTTATAAACAACACGCGTTCGGTGATGTGTATTCTCTTGGAGATATAATGAAAGTATTCTTTCTTCTATACATGAAATATATCGTTAAGAAAATAAACGATGCAGGCAAAATCCTAGTAGGTGGTAGAGCCATGATGAAGGTATTACTGGTTTCAGCATGAATGCGTCGGCTCGTCCGGGGTAGTACCACCCTCGCACAGAAACACCGACGTGAAGTAACAGTGCTGCATTGTTGCGTTTCGTTCGGTCAGTGAGAGCGTCGGAGACCCACCTCCCCTTCCCCCACCCTTCCCACTCTCTTCCCCAATCCCAGGCTGGCAATGCACTTGCGACTCACCTGGTGTTGCAAGTGTCTATGGACGGCGGTGATCACTTACCATCAGGTAACCCGCCTGTTCATTTGCCTCCCATAATATAAAAAAAAATAATAGTGGGTATGAGCTAGTAAGAAATATATATAGAGACGAAGTTTTTGACATTGAATTGATTCTTTGTATGGCTGCCGAGTCCTTCGTGTCTTAGGGTGAGAAGTGCTTGGAACTTTCAATTCAGTAATAAGGAACCCTACTAATTCGCTTCAACGTTTACTTCCCCAGCTTACACAATTTGGTAAGAACTACTGAGTACGGTATTGATATGCCCTCCAATAAGGAGCTTACTGTCAATTTACGAGGCCAAGATATTTTAGTTAACTCGTCAATTGCCATGTAAGGGTATAAAAATTCGTATAAAGAAATGCTAAAAAATCCGCATCAATCGAAAAAAGTTATTCAAGATCTTAACAAACGTCTCAAAAATTGGTTTTTCGGATTTTTCAGCAAAACGGTAAGATTTATCATAATATTAGGTCAGACAGAAATTTCGTATAATCTATCTATATATATATTAGAGATTCCCACCTATATATTGACTCATCACGATATCTCTGGAACCATAAGGCGTAGCGACTTGAAATATGGTAGGAGTATTCCTTTCGCCGAGTAGAGGTCAGCTAAGAACGGATTTTCCGAAATTCCACCCACAAGGGGGGTTGCGGGGGGGGGGGGGTAATCAGGGCGGGACAACGTCAGCCGGGCCCGCTAGTTATTTATAAATGGCTCAATCCTTTTTTTCTTAAGAGCCACGCCACCTGTGTAGTAGTACGTAGCAGTGTACGAATGCGAATTTTTTTAGCTTCACTATACTATTTTTAGGACTACTTTGACCGGACTAAGTGGGTTATACTAGGATTTCGCTGATAAAGTTCTCGCTTCAACTTTTATTATTTACTTTTTCTTATCCTAGTTATTTCTAGACTACTTCTAGGTTATTCATGGATTACATTAGTTTTTTTTTTGTTAAACATAAGCTATAAATACATGTAGAACTTAAGTAACTTACTTTATTAAAGAAATATCATTGCAGTTGTGATTTGACGCCGGCCATCTTTCTCAGCAGTGTACACATCTTATATCATAATCCAAAACGATTCATACAGGGCGGAGAACGACAGCTAAATACCACTATATCCGGTACAGATGATAGAGGCTGGAAATAGGACAGCGATAATGTCGTTCACTCGCTACGTGTGTGTAAAAATAAACGAGAGAGAAACCTTCAAGTGAACACAGTTCGCTTTCGTTGGTAACGTTTAGGGTTCACACTAATTTGAAAAGATAAATTTCATAAAATACATATTCTGCCCGCGACTTCCTCTGCGTGGAATAGTTACTTTGTGCTAACGCTAACTTTAACTCGCGACTTCGTTTACGTAGAAAATGAAAATATTTTTAAATAATACGTGCGTTAACCCCGACTTTGAAGCATTCTTCATTGGTGCTCCTCTCCATTGGACTTAGCGTGATGATATAGCCTCGATAAATGAGCTATCTAACACTGAATGAATTTTTCAAAGCGGACCAGTAGTTCCTGAGATTAGCGTGATCAACTAAATAACCTGGTCGGCTCTATAATATTAGTATAGATAAACTGCGCTGACTCTCATGCTATGGCGGAGTAATTATTTTTACATAATATTATAGTGGACGTAATAAAGAAAGAGTTTCCCAAATCGGATTATAAATGGGGTGACAAATATAAAAAAAAATAAACTGTATAATTTTTTGAAGTAGGTATAAAAACAAGAGTAACACATACAATTTAATTTTATTTCATTAGTGTTCGAACATCAACAGGTACAGAATCCAAAATGTCAGAATGTGCAGAATGCAAAAGACAGTCAGTTCAATGATATCATCAAGTAAAAAGCAGTAGACACATCATAAGCGCTTCGACAGCGCCTCGTTAACACTCGGTAGCTTATTTTTGACGGCTGCCCCGTCAATCCGCCCGCAACTAAGCAACATATAACTATTTCTTTTCCACCACCGATATTGAGAATATGCCATCTTACTTCCACACTTTATCTAAACCAGTATGATGTTACAATATTACTTTACGTATGTAAGCGTTATCGTGCCATTTGTTTTGTCAAAATATTATGTGGGTAACGTATATACAGCTTTTCAGTTATATCATCATTGGATCAATTGAGTAGTTACAAACTAACAACAAATAACTAACAACTAACTAACTAACTAACAACAAATTCAAAGTTTTGCTACTATCTATGGATGGCGGCTAAATTACTTGTTATGATGTCTTCTATCTGCCGGTGAAAATTCCGTGAAAATCGGTCTAACCGTTTCGGAGTTAGCATTACGGTCGAAGCCGCGGTGAATAGCTAGTCTAATTTAAAGTAGCCTAAGTAACCCGTTGTCATTTTAGCTATCTGGTAGTTAAATTTCTGTCAAAATCGGTCCAGACGTTTCGGAGATTACCCGGAACAAACAGACAGATAAACAGACCGACAAAAATTTTAAAAATTGCATTTTTTTTATCAGTAGCCTGTATACTTTCATACCTAATCAGTTATTTTTTTAAATTTTGATATTACATACAGACACCTCATTTTTATTATATGTATAGAGGATATAAACAAATAAAATTTCATTAAATACGCATTCACGTGACAACCCTAATACAGGAAATACATGAGGCAATAGTTAGAAATATTAAAAAAAGAATTATAGGGATTTGGTTGTGGGAAGTGTTACGACAGTGACTCGTCGTAAGGGTAGACAGAAATCAATATATCTGGTCGAAATAATATTCTACAAGACACTTTGTTCATCAATTGACTTGGAGTAACTGTTACAGCTTACTAAGACATTACTAGAAGCTTAAAGAATATTCAGAGATTTCATACATACTGGTCAACGATAAACTGTTTTTATTTTAAGTGAAAGTTCACATGGGAGGGCTTTAAAATTCTGATCGGCAATCTTCTTATGTGTCGAAAAGTGGTGGGTATATACACTGTGTCGAGTAGAGTGTTGAAAACACCGGTTCTCGTTCGATCACCGAAGTTAAGCAACGTCGGTCGCGGTCGCGGTCAGTACTTGGATGGGTGACCGCCAGGGAACGCCGCGTTACGTTGGCTTGTCGTATTATTTTAATCAAAATGTTTTCCTGTAACATAAAAGTTTCACTTCTATCGTGTAATATTATGTCACAACTTATCTTCGATTTTTTTTGGGGTCTATTTTTTTCTAAATTTTATCTCGTTTTACGTCTTTTAGTTTTACGTTTTGCCAGTCCCTGCCATTTTCGGGGTATCGTTTCCAATGCGATAAGGTCCAGGTGATTAAAAGATTACATTCTCTTAAGATAATATATATCACCAGTTTGGTATTTTACGGAGTTCACGTCAAAGCAAATTTATACCTCTGAACACTTGAATAAAATTGAAGTGATAGTTTTTTGTCCGAGCCAATAATCGAAACGGCTGAACCTTTTTTTTTGTAAGGTTTTTATCGATAGTTAGACGACTTTTCGGTGTAATATCTGGACGACATATAATTACGCCTTTTCTTAGGGGTTAGGCAGTAATTATAGGTAAAATCAACATCGGTAATGTAAAAATAAGCGCCTGTTGGTGTGTTCCATTAGCTGTACTTTAGAGCCAGTTCCCCTCTAGGTTCAGCATGTTTACTATCTTAGACCAGGTCGTCATAACATTAGATAAAATTGTGTTAAGTAATGCAGTATTTAAAAAAAGCGTGTGTGTACTTATGTACATGCGTTCGAAGTTATACTTCTTTGGCGTAACAAGATAAAAATCTTTTCAAAAATATTATCTTTCGCCTTATTATTCTACGTTTGTAGAAAAAACGACACTAACAATAGAAAAAAGGTATTTAATATACATTGAAAGTTTTAATATAAAGAAATACGAACAACAAATACAAATATACAAAATGTTGACTACAGCTAACTTCTGGGTGTCGGTTTTTCGTGACGGTGTACGCGCGCATCGTAAAAATTAACTCTCATCATTTTTCCCTGACGCGCCAAAAGAAGTATAATTTCAAAAAAAAGGCGACCGATGCCGCGGGCAGGCGTTAGTATAAAATAAATACAAACAACGGAACAAAACAGTACTTCTACAGTTTGTTATTGAGTGATTTTAACGGTATGGTTATGTGAAAACCCTAACTATAGGGTTATTTTCAATGGTGTCGTATGCAAGCTGCAGAAACCGGTTTTATATATTACACAATAATTGTTTCTCATAGCTCTGTACTTTATAAACACGTTTACTTGTACTCTAAAATTATTACCGCACGCTAACAACCGAGCTCTGACTGCTGTGTGTATTATAACCTCAAAGTTGATGACAAGACGTTTGATCCCAAAGAGGTTACAGTCGTCTGCCAATATTTTTGACCGCTCTGAATATAGTTTTGTACAGAACACAGACTTAGATATAAATACGTATTATGTTTTGTATATTAGGGTGGCCCAAAAAATACGAATATTTTTTTTCGAGTCTCTTATGAAAATACGTTAGTTTATCATGTTTTCAGAGCGCTTGCCAAAGCGCAACTACAAACAATGTTAAGAAACCGCTCAAATATTTTTTTTAAGTTACCAAAATCGTAAAAAAATAATTGTCAATTAATTTTATAATATTATCTTATAATCATATACAAAATCGAGACAATTTTAGTATAAATAAATGCGAATTTTAGATACTTATAATGTAGCTTATAATTGGGTTCACCATGAATGGGCCAGCTCGGCCTGGGTAGTACCACCCTCTCATAGAAAACCGATATGAAGTAACAGTAGGTAGTTGCATTGTTGCGTTTCATTCGGTTAGTGAGAGCGCCGGAGACCCACCTCCCCCCCCCTTTTCTCTCTCCTCTCCCCCTCCCTCCCTTCCCCCAAACACAGGTTGCAACGCACTTTCGACTCCCCTGGTGTTGTTAGTGGCTATAAACGGTGGTGATCACTTAACATCACGTGACCAACAAGTTCGAATGCCTGCTATGACATCAAAAAAAAAAATCAATGTTAACTTTATTTTCTATTAAACTTTTGAACGCAAGTCCGAATTTAAGTGATGCGTGTAATACATACAGTCGGCAATTTATTTTTACTTATGTAGAAGATATTACTGAAATATTATTTGTGAAGGTACTTTAATTAATATAGTGTTAATCGTTATCCAATTACATATTTCTCATGTTACGGGTTTAATATAAAAAAATGGAGCGGATATTGTGTAAACCCTTAAGTCACGTATAACGCCATATTGTTTCATTCCACATGTGTGAAATCAAAGCGGCTATCTAGTATATATTAACGCCATCTATTGATTTTTATAAGGAACTGCCTGCCAAGGAATGCCAATTTTTAATTTTGAGTACTAGTTTTATAGATTTTGTTAATGTATGTGAAATATTATTAGACGGAATGAGGTTTTTTATGATGTTTTTAACTTTTCAGATGCTCAATTACCTTGCTCTATATCTTTATCTATAACTAGATTATACCAGCGACTTGATCTGATTTGTTGTCTGACCGCAACCGCTGTACCGAGCCATAGGTGCGCGAGAAAAACATATTCAAGAAAGTTTTAAATATAAAAATGAATAATAATGAATTTGCAGGATGACTCTGATTCAAGCTCCGATAGCGAAATGGAAAGTGAAGTAAAACAGAATCTATACAGAATAATCTGTGTAATTTATGTACGTAATAAATAGTTTTTAATTTTTTGGTTGGAATTGTCAGTCACTTTTTCTTTTTCATGTAACAAATGGCTACAAAGATTTTATATTTCCAAGAGTTAAAGATTAATTTCATTTATATTGGTTCTTTATTTGTACTTATCTAAAAATTATATTGAACAAAAACAGAGATTTGATGCATTATACTCGTAAATATACAGCTTCAATAAATTGTGCTTTGATATCGTAACATCTGTCTGGAACTACGAATCTCATGTGAGTTCGTGCTCTTCACTTCCCACTTCTCACCTCCCCGCGCATACCTAAGGTGCGGTACAGCGGTTGCGGGCAGACTATGTATACTAATATACTAAACTTTAAAAATATTATACTGTACCCTTGTTCGCAGTCAATTGGAGTACGCCTCTCAAATCTGGTATCCCTTGTACGATACATACATTTCTAGAATATATTCTAATAAGAATTTCTAGAAGATATGATTCTAAATCCTATGAGCAGCATTGTAAATTGCACCATTTACTACCCCTGTATAAACGACGTACGATTGCAGACATTTGTTTCTTTTTAAAAATTGCCCAAAACAAGGTCGATTATCCAGATCTCCTCTCAAAAATTTCTTTAAGTGCTTCGTCTACTGTTCTTCGTCATAGCTCGTTGATATATGTGCCTCATTCAAATACCAATTATAGAAAGAATAGTTATTTTTTTGCGAAGTAGTTGCAATTACAATAAACTTAGTGAAGAATCTAATTTAGATCTTTTTAATACTCCAATTAATGCAGCAAAACAGGCGGACATCAAAACATTCTTTGATCAGGTTGTGTAATATGTAACTTTCCACTGGTCTATATTTTTAATCAGCACTTAATATTTTCTTGTAATCATATCATTATCTATTAGTGAATGAACCGCCTACTTAGAGGTCCTCCCAAAAATAAAACGACGAGATCGGTTTGAGACATATAATGAAAACTTATATTTAATTTTTTTTTTCGAACTGACTACGCTATTGACCTAGCAAGGCCTTAACAGCTTCACCGGACTACTAAGGCGAGCGCTTAAGGCACCCGGCCGATTTTTGTTTGGGCACTTAAATTTAAGTACAGTTTCGTGCGTTATACGTAGTCGTATGTTATTCTTGACATCGCTTTTTAGTTTTGTATATATTCTAACAAGCGCCATCTCTTGATGCCTTGCGTAAACATATTACACCGTTCAGTGAATATCTTTAATTAGCTTTAAGTTGACTATTGTATTTTGAATTATGTATGAAAAGCTGTTGATATTCCTGCGAATAAATAAATAAAATAAAATATTATAAAGAGGTAAAGTTTGTGATGTTGTAGGGGGTAATCTCAGGATTACTAGTCTGATTTGAAAGGAACTACTAGTCCGATTTCAAAAATCTTTTCAATGTTATATATATACTAGCGGACCGGGCGGACGTTGTCCTGCCTTGAAAACAAAAAAAATCCTAAAAGTCGATCGCAGCGCCACCTGCCGGGTCCAATTGTGAATCTAAACCATTCTCGAATCTCCATGAACACACACAAAAAATTTCATCAAAATCGGTCCAGTCGTTTAGGAGGAGTTCAGTCACATACACACGCACACAAGAAATATATATATTAAGATATATATATATATATAGCTCATTTATCGAGGAAGGTTATAGGCTATATATCATCACGCTAAGACCATTAAGAGCGGAGCACCAATGAAGAATGTTTAAAATTCGGGGGTTTGTTTCTATTGAACCAAAAGTAACTATTCCACGCTGACGAAGTCGCCGGCAGAGGCTAGTATCTTATATAGGAAAAAGAATAACGAAAAAATATTCTTTGGTTACAGAATGATTTTGGTCTTGTGTAATGCTTATAAAAGTCTTAGTTTCTTAAGACATTTGTATTAAATGGAGCTATTGTTATAGGTTTTTCTTTTACATAAGGATTAAGTGCATAAGAAGTGAAATTAAACAGATTTGATTGAAAAGTATTCTGTAGTAGTTTTTGCGTGAAGTGTGCATAATGGCAGAGCACTATCATTTTATTAATATCATTTTTCATTTTACTATTCAGTACTGAATAATAAATATCTACTAGTAATAGTGATTTGCTTCAGTGCATCCTATTTCGAGATCCATGTGTGTAAGTTAACTCCTAGCTATTGCTACAATAATTCTATAGGCAAATGTTTTCACCTTCTATGTAAACGAAGTCGCGAGTTAAAGTTAGCGTTAGCCCAAAGTAACTATTCCACGGGGACGAAGTCGCGGGTAGAAGCTATATTAAGTAAGTATAAGAATTATCATAGTTATATTCTAAAGCAGTAATTTCATATAGATAGAACGAACAGCTATGATAGTGTTCACGTTCAACCGAGTATGTAATCGTGGTTTTCAACGCAACGACGACCGCAGACTGTAAAGCGGTTTTAACACACCTAATTTGCATCCGTAATTTCAACGTAATAAAGTATTATTTAGCTTGTGGTGTATACTCTGTGAAGTGCAGGAGCGTTTTTTTTTTTAATAACCGACAGCACGTATCGGATATCTTGTTCGCTGGTTGTGACGTCCAAATTAAACTGTATTTATTATAATGTTGGTAGCGTAATAACAGGTGTTATACATTTTAATTGTTGTTGTTATGTTTTTTTGCTTCATAGACTATATATAACTGTGTATACGTTTTGGCGTTAGAACAATAAAATTGTTAAAGGAGTTTTTGGCGGGATTTTGGTTTGTCATGTAGTCGATTTTATATTTTATTCATAATCTTGTGTTACTTGACTTTGTATTGTGTAAAATTGGTGGTGTTTTATGTAATATAGTTTGTTTATTGTGCATAAGTGAAGTGAATGGAAAATAATACCGCGGACCATGAATTCTGAGATGCCACAAAAACTCCATGGAAAGTTCTAACAAGACAGCTACCATCTTGTTAGTTCATTGAAATTATATCAAGAAACTTGTAATATCGATACTCACTTGACAATGGCAGTAATAGTCTACTAGAAGACTGGTTGCCAAAAATGGAATGGAAGAAGAACTTGTAATACTATTAACTATTCGACAATGGCAGTAATAATCCAATAGATTGGTTGCCAAAAATAAAGTTAAAAAAAATGTGAAAGGGTTATGTTTATATATATTATATTTTTTATATTTATATATAGTATAAAACAAAGTCCCCTACCGCGTCTGTCTGTCTGTCTATTCGCGATAAACTCAAAATCTACTGAACGGATTTTTATGCGGTTTTCACCAGTGGATAAAGTGATTCACGAGGAACGTTTTGGTATATAATTTGATTGCGCCGCTTTATGTATGTTTGAAAATTCTCGCATTATGGATTAAATCGCGCCACTTTGAAGCCCGACCAATTGATTGCGATCAGGTCACGCCACCTTTCTAGCCCCGCTCCCCTCCTATGGCACTTATTCGCTAGCGCGACGCCCGCGCCGCCAAGTGTTCGACTGTTATCGTCGTGTAGTTTGCGCGCCGCACAGTGTTGTTGTGTCGTACCGCGCCGCATGCTAACATTTTGAGTTTTCGCATGGTCGAGTGAGAAATAAACGCATCGCTACATACGTGCCGACATATATTATAAACAATAGGTGTTGTGTGAGAGAAGACTCGGTGGAGAGAAACGAGAATCACCTAGCCGGTTAGCCACGTGGAGACTGCATCGCCGCGAGGTATGTGCCAAGTTTCCTTCCTACCCTTGTTTCCCTAGTCGTAACTGATCGCAATAGTTGAATATCAATATAGCACCCCCGCACATACAGTCCACTTAATTTAGCATAGATACCCCCGCACCCGCACACCTACGGTGACGTCGACAATCGCGGCGTCACCATAATTTGTCCCGGATTTATAATCAGGGCGGGACAACGTCTGCCGGGCCCGCTAGTATATATTATACTATTGTTATAAAAAAATTAAGCTTTTAATTACTGTACGTGTGTAAGTCAACATTATAGATTAAAAAAGAGAATACACTGTGTTTCTTTATAAACATGACTTAGCTTGACTTAGGTTTTATGTTGCACTAATTGAAGTAAAACTTGTAATGCGACTTCCAACAAGGTTGCGTTAAACGTTTAACGCTACCATGGAGGAGGTATGAAAGCACTGTTGAGTTAAACGTTCAACGCTCCTGGGGTGGAGGAATAAAAAGAGACAGAACGAGAAAAATAATCAAACATTTCGTATCTTACTGTAGTTATTATAATCCCATTGTAAAAGTTATAGATTTGGATATTTCTCCACTCGAAAATGATAATTAAAAGATGCGATCAATTGTGAATTGCAAGCAATGTTAATAAAGTTTGTCTTAAAGAAACAATATGATTTCACTAAAAATCAATTTCTACCCCTTCCTATTTTCATTTCCACAATACGAAGTTTCACTTCTTCCGCGAGGAGGGACTCCACGCACTATTTTTTTTATACTTGTTAAAGTAAATGTTATTATTTCGACTTTCAAGTTTTATGCCTTTCGGAGATTTATTTATACCGTAAGAATTTATCGCGTAATATGTGCAATATGTTGAGATGTGAAACAATTTACTATACACTAAATATATTTATTGAAGTTATACTTCTTTTGGCGCGTTAGGGAAAAATGATGAGAGTAAATTTTTACGATGCGCGCGCACACCGTCACGAAATACCGACACCCTGGAGTTAGCTATAGTCAACATTTTGTTTCTTTGTATTTGTTGTTTGTATTTCTTTGTATTAAAACTTTCAATGTATTAAATACCATTTTTCTATTGTTAGTGTCGTTTTTTCTACAAACGCAGAATAAGGCGAAAGATAAAAATTTTTAAAAGTTTTTATCTTGTTACGCCAAAGAAGTATAACTTCTAACGCGTGTACATAAGTACACACAAACACACACTTTTTTTTTGTTTTATTAAAACTTGTTTCTTTTTATCTCTTTTATTTATATGTTGTTTAATTCGCAGCTACTTAAAGCAATTTCACGAGCGAACTAGACCTTTGACGATTCCTATAACAGGAGGGAGTTTTTGGCGGGATCTTGGAATGTCATGTAGTGGATTCTATATTTTATTCATAATCTTGTGTTATTTTGCTCTATATTTTATAATATTGTTAGTGTTTTACGTAACATTCTACGTGGATTCTGATATGCAACGAAAACTCTCTGGAAAGTTCTTACAAGACCGCCACCATCTTGGTAATTCATTGATAATATTGCAAGAAATGTATGATATCATTAACTAGTCGACAACGGCAGTAATAATGTACAAGAAGATTCGTTGGCAAAAATACAATTAATTAGAATTTAATAAATTAGAATTGCTTTGTGACCATGTTTCTCGAATTTTCTCTTTTACGAAAAATATAGGAGCATCGAAACTATTTGTTTACGCGTATAGTAAACAGATTAATAATATTTCGGCTGGACTCGAATTGTTTGTACGCACGCGCGGAAATGCAGACGCTGTCTAGACGGGGTGGCCATCTTTGAATGGAACCATTGTAATGTGACCTCATGGAGGCTATTTTTGACAATAACATTATGCATATACGGAGGGTTTTGAGATATCCATCTAAATTGGGCTTTGGAATGTTTAAAATAAAGATCTCGTTAACCTTGGCAGGCGGCCAGAGCGTTAGAATAATGTAACCTTTTGACAGTAATAGAGATTTTATGTTAAATTTAAACAAAGCAGGGGATGTAAATTACTTCAACGAGATTGCTATCGATTTATCAACGATTTGATAACATATACAATCGATTCACAGAACTCTGGTAAGTTTTGGGCGTAACTGAACTAAATTTACGAACCTTTAGAGTAACAGAATAATAATAGTGTAGACCAAGAATAAGTGGTACTGGTAGGAAGAAGAAAGACTATTTTTACACATTTTTATTAAGGTTTGATGTATGTATGTCATGGTGGAATTTTTTTCATTATTTTTAATTTACTTTCCAATGAGCTAGAGATAATATAAGTAATTAGAAAATGATGTCTATATTCGCGCAAGTTTAATTATACTCGTAGTAAATATATTTTTTTACCGAATAATTATATCTTTCATATCGAGGAAACTTCTTTAATCACAACGAAAAATATTATATTGATAGCGACAAGAATTAGCCTAAAAGTATGAAAAACACAACCGTACTAAAATATTTATTGGAATAATGCTCGCATTTTTTTGAGAATAATGAACTTTGTCAGACGCTTAATAGTAAAAATAATTATTAATATCATTTACACATATAAATATAACCTCAGATTTTATACACAACACTGTATAATTGTAGATGAGTGCACAGCTGATTCTCTCGACCATCGCGCACGCTCATTGGTCAATTCAAATAGCGCGCGTTTCCTTGGTTTCCTGTAACACATTTCCGTCCCTTTTCCAAAATCAAGAAATATCCAGCAACCCAGAGGAAAGATGTTACACATCAAAAGATATATTTAGCAAAGATAAGCTCGAGAGTGCACTTCTAATCCTAATTATTACCATAAAAATGTTTCTATTAAAGTAAAGCTTAACATTTGTATTGTCTATTTTTGGCTCTTTATTCACGAGTTTCCGACCACTGGTGTATGCAAAATATGATGATGTGTTGATTAGTTAAGGAGTGAAAGCGTAAATAACAAACAGACACCCATTTTTACAATATTGATTAGGCTTTTTTTATAAACTTTTTGTTTAAGTTTTATGTTCGCTTTTGCTGCGACAGTACGGATATGAATGAAATACGGGCTCTGTGATAAGGCGGGAACAAACGTCTTGTAACACGGGGGCGATTTTATTACAGAGGGTGTCGACAGATGGACCAGGGTTGCCACTACAAACGTATATTTTATCCTACTTCACAGAAAGATGGTTTTATTATATGTTATACATATAATAAGAATGTAAATCTAATGCGTCTATACTTCTTACATTCTTGTGAAAAAAAAATGGCTTGGAATAAGTAATAAAATATATTTCAATCATTTTTAGAAATGTCTATCTGTCTGTTTGTTAGAACACTCGTCAATGATAAAGTACTGCGTTCACGATAAAACCTCAACAAGAGAATCATAAAGCATGTCTTCGAGTAATATTTAATCTTGGTTTCATTAAAATCGGTTCGGTATATCAAAAGTTATTGTAATTTTGATGACGACGCGACTTAAGTACGAGAGAAAAGTAGATAAGTAAATGTACTTAATACATTCAGATGATTTTATTAGTCATTCTTTTAAATTTTAATTTAAAGTGAGTATGCTTTAAGTTTTGGCTTTTGACTACAATTTCATCTGACTTTAAATCACGATAATAGCATAGAATATTAATAAATCGGGGTAATAAATTCGAAGATGGATTATAAATATCTAAATTAGAGAGAAAATAACTGTATAGCAACATCTACAGCGTACAGCAGACAGAATATTAAAGACATTCGTGACTGTAACGTTATTGTTAAAATTCTCACATAATACACCGAATGATTATAATTCTGAACGCATATTGCGATCTGGTTTGTAACGCTAAAATGTTCGCACGAGAAGTGATACTTTTTTATACTTTACTAGCGGGCCCGGTAGACGTTGTCCCGCGTTGATAATTAAAAAAAACATGAGAAATTATATACCAAACTTTCCTCATGAATCGCTTTATCTACTGGTGAAATCCACATAAAAATTCGTTCAGTCGTTTTTGAGTTTATTGCGGACAGATAGACAGACGTGGCAGACGAGTTTGTTCTATACTATACTAGCGGGCCGGGCGGACGTTGTCCTGTCTTGATAATAAAAAACGAAGTCGGTTAAAAATCTAAAATTCAACCGCAGCGCCACCTACCGCGTCCAATTGTGAATCTAAACCATTCTCGGTTCCACTGGAACACGCACACAAAATTTCATCAAAATCGGTCCACCCGTTTAGGAGGGGTTCAGTGACATACACGCGTACAGAAGAAATTTATATATAAAGATAGTTATTTATATTTATGTATACTTTATTTAATTGCTATTTTATTCCATTACTTGGTTGTACTGTAAAGGGATGATTTTGTCTCATTTTCTTCATTAATACACAGGTACAAAGCCGAGACGGGTAGCTAGTTATTAATAATCCCACTTATTAATCATTTTTTACACGAGTTGTCTGCAAAAATGTAAAATACTAAACGTATGTGATTTGAAATTACGATATTGTAGTATTAATTGTAATGTTAATTGGTTTTTAATATTAACTTATAATCTGAACCAAATTGTTTCATAGACGGGCTCCTAAAATCAATGATATCATTACATAGTATAAAATAAAGTCCCCTACCGCGTCTGTCTGTCTGTCTGTTCGCGATAAATTCGAAAACTACTGAACGGATTTTCATGCGGTTTTCACCAGTGGATAAAGTGATTCATGAAGAACGTTTTGGTATATAATTTGTCAAGGATATATTTTTAATCAGGGCGGGAGAACGTCTGCCGGGCCCGCTAGTTATAACTAAAAAGCTGTAGATATGTCATAAGCGCTTCGACAGTGCCTTGTTAAAACTTGGGTAACTACCAAACGTGATATTGCCCCGTCAATCTGCCCGTATCTAAGCAACATATAACTATTTCTTTTTCACCACCGGTATTGAGAATATACCATCTTACTTCCACATTTTATCTAAGACAGTGTGGCGTTATAATATTTCTTTACGTATGTGTGCGTTATCGTGCTATTTGTTTTGTCAAAATATCAAGTAGATAACGTATCTACGGCTTTTTAGTTATAATATCATTGCCTACAATGATATCGATTTGTGAGTAACATGTTGGATTGTATGTAACAGGTGACCATACAAAAATCAACTTAAAAAGTGACAATTAAGTTTCTTTCCAAAGATTGAAATGACCTGTCACATTAAGACTTTTTTTTTTTTTTTTTTTTTTTTTTTATCTTATTCTTTGGCCTTTGTGGAAAATTCCGCAATTCTGCCAGTGTCATGTACATAAAGCTTAATTTCTACAATAATGGATCAACAAAAGATCTGAAGTTGATTTAGACCACCACCGTATGACTAACATAGAACATAGGGACAATACACAATTGGGTTAGTAAGTACCTAAACATATAAGTTAGTAAATAAATATGTATATTTTATCATATAAGCATGTATAGCGCAAGTAAGCATAATTTAACAAATAATTAGAGCTTAATTTTATTAATATAGATATATTTACACAGAACAGTAATAAAAGGAGTAAAGGAGAGGGAGAGTAGGAATTGCATGCAGGTGGGACGGAATATCTCCTGGGGGAGTAAATTATACAGAGAAACGCGCCGATTTGGACAATTAAAAAAAATATGGTCTATACTTCCTTCATCTAGCCCACATTCACATAGCGAGTGATCCCGGACTCTAATTTTTGCAAGATGGACAGGTGTGCAGGCATGATTCAAACGCATACGGCACACGACCGATATCGTACGCTTGTCTAAGTTCGGAAACAATGAAAACCAGGGTTTAGTGGGGATGGTAGGTTGTAAATTGCCATAGAATTTGGCTTTATGCTTGTGTGATGTCTGCCACTCATCATTCCACGCTTTAAACAACTGGTGTTTCATGCTTACACAGAGATCCCCAGGAATGATTTGAAAATGTTCTAGGGAACCTATGTTGGCAGCTTGCTTTGCACATGAATCTGCGGTTTCATTGCCTGGAATGCCCGAGTGACCCGGAATCCAAGCCAAGACGACTTTTAAGTTTTGCTGTTGACACATATAAAGAGCTTCTTTGATTTTTAATATAATTGGGGATCTGTATTTAGATTTGAAGGGATTAGCCAGTACGGCTTGTAAGCAGCTTTTTGAATCAGTTAAAATAATGGACTTTTTGATATCATGGGATAATACAAATTTTATAGACTCTAAAATTGCAATGGATTCACCAGTAAACACTGTTAGAACGGGAGGGCATTTAAAACTTAGTATAATTTTAAAAAAGGGAATCCACACGGCGGATCCCATGTTGTTGTTTTGGGTCAGTTTGGATGCGTCGGAGTAGATTGCTAGCCAGTTCGGAAATTGTGAAGCAAGCTTGTCTTTTAAAATTTTATTGGCATTAACTATGTCATTCTGAATGCCCAGATCTAGGATTATATTGGGCTGATGACACAACGCTTCATAAGGGAGAGAGAAAATAAGTTTACATGGAAATTGCAGAATGGGAATAGTTAAACGGGAAATTTTGATATAACTGCGGAGAATACAAGGCAAATCGAATAAAGAGCTGTAACCCTCGTGTTCAACTATACAAGCCAAATGTCTTAGCTTCTGTAGGAGAGGATGTTGGGAATTTTGATAGAGTTTGAAAAGGAACTTGTCCGAGAGGAATTGCCTGCGTAAATAGAGAGGGGGATCCACGCATTCCACTTGCAGAGCATTGATGGGCGAGGATTTCATGGCCCCTAGAATAATGCGAAGGCATTTTGATTGGATTTTCGAGAGTTTCTCCGAGGCCCCTTTATTACTGGGATCTAAAAGAAATCCTCCATAGTCTAGATGGCTGCGAATGATAGCATTATAAAGCATTTTTTGGGAAAAAGGGTGAGCTCCCCACCAAACTCCAGATAACGACCGCAGGATATTAATGTTCTTCTCGCATTTACCAGACACATAATCCGCATGCAAAGACCCAGACATTTTAGCATCCAGCCAAACGCCTAGAAATTTAATGTTAGTTGTCTGAGGAATAACTTCTTCACCCACTTTGATTTTAACTAATGGGATATTTCTCCGCTTGGAGAACACAACCACTGCACACTTTGGAACTGACAAAGATAGACCATGATCTAGTAACCATGGTGAAAGATAGTGAAGGGCAGTGTTTAATCTGGAACAAGCAATGCTTGGGTCCGATACTGTAGTGTATAGAACCAGGTCGTCGGCGTATTGTAAAATGGAACAGTAAGGGTTCACAACTTGGTCTATATCATGTGTATACAGACTGTACAGCAGCGGACTGAGTACAGAGCCTTGGGGAAGACCTTTCCACACAGTACGAGGAGAAGAAAAGAACCCTTGATATTTGATAATGACCTTTCTCTCCATCAAGATGTTGCATATAAAGAAAGCTAGCTTATCCGGGATCCTCAGCTGAATTAGCTTATTCCTGAGGACAGGAAGCATAACATTATCATATGCAGATGCGATGTCCAGGAAAACTCCAACCAAATACTCTTTTTTCCTAAATGCAACATGCACATCAGTTGTAAAGATCCCAAGACTATCAAGGGTGCTGCTGTCTCGTCTAAACGCGAATTGAGACTTGGATATTAAATTGTTGTTCTCAGCAAACCATTCCAAACGGTACTTAATCATGCGCTCCACTATCTTAACTAGGGCAGATGAAAGGGCGATAGGCCTTCGACTGTTAGGGTCAGCTGGGTTTTGACCATGTTTGAGGATAGGGATAATGACATGGGTTTTCCAGGGATCAGGGATTTGTTGGGAGTTGTATATACTATTAATTAAGCGAAGGAAGTACTGTTTATTTTTATTAGACGATTTTGATATAAAAGAATATGGAATTCCATCTAGACCAGGAGAAGAATCGGAGAGCCCATCTAGAACCATTTCCAGTTCAATAAGAGAGAAGGAGTCATCCATCATCGTTGAACTGGTATATTGAACTGGGTTTACTGGGAGCATATCTGGAGATGGAACAGTGTCAGGGGATAATTTATTGATAAAGTCGTCCATCCACAAGCGTTGGTCGTTATGGGAGACGTTATCATTATAAGAAGCACCACGGAACCGTTTGATTTTTCGCCACACTAGAGTAGAAGGAGTTTTAGATGATAAAGATTCGCAGAATGTGTGCCACCCAAGTCTCTTTTTTAAACGTAATAATCTCTTTACTTTTGCAGAAACTTGTCGAAAACTAAGAAAATTTTCAGGGGTTATCGCATAGTTGAATCTCCGCTCTGCCTCTTTTCTTTCCTCAATAGCCACTGAACATTCAGAATCCCACCAAGGAGTAGGTATTTTGATTTTTGGTTGTGTAGACAAAGGAATATGATTATTTGCACTACTAGTAAGCGCTTCAATGTATTTAGAATAGGTAGGAAGTATATCATCGAGGCGGGGATCAGGAAGAGAGTCTATTATAATGTCAAGGTGATTAGAGTATGAACTCCAGTCAGCGCGGGATAATCTATATTTTAAGAGGGGAGAATAGCAAAAATTCGGATATACTCTACTGGGGATGGAAAGGATAATAGGGAAGTGATCACTACCGTAAGTGGAGTTCAAAGTAGACCATGCTATGAGGGACGAGATGGAATTAGAGCAGACCGACAGATCTACGGCACTATTGGGATTCTGGTTAGGCAAAACTCTACGAGTTGGAGAGCCATCATTTAAGACACAGAGGTTAGTCTCATCAAAAGTGTCTATAAGACACCATGCAAAAGAATCATTGTGACTCCCTCCCCAGGATCGGTGGTGGGCGTTAAAGTCCCCCATTAGAAGAATGGGTGATGGTACAGACGATAAAACATGAAGGATGTCTGGAATTAAGGAGCCATTAGGGTGAGGGATGTACACTGATATAAATGATATGTCGAGGACTCTGACAGCCACAATATTGATACCAGGGGAGTGAGGAGGGATAGGGATTAGGGAAAAAGGGAGTGAGCGCTTTATAAAAAGAGCACAGCCAGCATACCCGTCAGTTCTGTCATCCCGGAAGCAAGAGTAACCTGAGACCGCAAAACGAGAGCCAGGCACGAACGATGTCTCCGAAATGGACACAACGGCAGGGTTGAATTTATCAATCAGGTGTACTAGTTCATGTTTCTTGGGGCGTAGACTCTGGCTATTCCATTGAAGGATTACGAGTGAATCCATATTGATGAACTAAAGAGGTTAAGGAGGCAAGTGAAGAGGCAACGTTGGACGGTAAGGAAGGATTGTTCTGGGTAAATAGGTCAATGAGAATCTGGAGAAGGAGCTTGACAAGAGTGTCAGTTTGTTCTGAAGTATGGG